>JANAVB010012198.1:5532425-5972425 GCA_029216955.1 Iris pallida
CCATTTAGGGCTAGCCTCTTTAGGAAAGAACAAGTTTAAAAAAAAAGGTATTTCTCCAACTTCATTAATTCATAAATTCTATTTATTTCCTTTTTCCCTCAAATAAATTGCAATAGGTTCTAAATTAGGTACTTGATGTTTGTAGTGTTCAATCTCAGTTTGTGGACAATTTGGGGCTATTTGCTAGCAAGGAGAACCCCTTCCTATTGAAGCTTCTTGCATTTGGACACCAATAGGTAAAACTATTTAAACACCATTAAAATTCTAGTTTCTTGTATATTTGGAAAGCCCTAGGTCTACCCTACATGTAGGTATACCTAAACCTAGGTTTCGTGTCCATTTCGTGTCCTAAATGGATACGTATCAGTCATGGGCAAGGTGTTCGATGAAATGCCCCAAAGGGCATTTCGATTTGGTTTTCAAATTATTTTGAATAGAAATCTAGTTCTAGGTCTTGTTTATGGGTTTCCACTTGTCTGAGTTGTTTTATGGTCGATTTGTGTCGTGTCTTGCTCACTGGACACGGCCGCACACGTAGGATTTGCGTGTCCTGCTACTCGGGGGCTCTATCGGACACATTACGCAACCACTGGACACGAAACTTGACACACACCTTGGGGCGATGTCTGACATGCCACGTATCAAGTTTCAGAAGGCCATATGGCATGTCGAGGGAGGAATCAGTATCGCATTGATTTTTACACTGTGCAGTGCGCACAGGATATCAGGTTCTAATACGCGTATGTGGACACGTCTGTATGACTCGACACGGCGGTCCAGGGTAACAGTAGGAAGCCCTATGTGTAGCAAACCTAGGTGCACGAGTTCGTGTCTTGGTTTGGCCTGTGTCGGGTGCACGACATGCGTGCACTCGTGCACGATGCAGTGTCTGTTTGTATGTTCTGTGTGTGTCTGTTTGGGTCTTTTCATGTTGGACACGTCGTGTCACGTTGTGGTGGACACGAGACACCCTCTGAGACACGAACACATTCTATATTTCATTACCAACCACTAATTACACAAATTAGTTGTTTTATGTGTCAATTTCCAATTTCCCTAAATTTTTGATACTAGGTTATTTCTTGTATTTTTCCAATTTCAAATTCGAATTTTGGCAGCTAATTAAACCTATTCAACTGATGTTAATTATTGGTTTTATATCCTAAAATAGTTCTCTTACATGTTTTCTACTTGTGTGTCAATTTTGGGTTGATTTGGTGTATGTTTGGACTTATTATTGGTGGGTTGAAGTTGGGGACTGAAAACTGAGTTTGAGTTTACAATATAATGATTATGTGTTCCAGATTTTTACTAACTGGTATTTCCTATTGAGGCATGAACCATTATCAATCTCCACACACATTGATGTCCCTACACATTCTTGTACACATGTCTATATCACACTCACTGTCAACCTACACACACACACACACTCAGTCACTCACACACACTTTTCTAATTCATGTCTACCCATGACACCATACTGTTTCCTGTGCAGCCCTATCCATATACCACACACCACACATTCTAAAACAGTTTACACACTCATAAACATGACATGACACACTCCCCTCTACCTCTCTATCCTTCTATTTCACTATATTATAATATATTATATATATATTTTTTTTTTTTTTTTTTTTTTTTTTTTTTTTTCATAAACATGCACATGACACACACTCCCCTCTACCTCTCTATCCTTCTCTCTATTTATATATATATATATATTATTATTATAATATTATAAATAAAATATATATATATATATATATAATATATATATATATATATATATATATAGTTAATATATTTATGTAGGTAGCCTATATATTTATATACACATATATATAGGTGTGGTGATTTCCTAATGTATATGTACTATGACCTATGTGTAATGTATAGTGTAGTATATCTATATGTATATGTAGTAAGCCTAATATAGGTATATGTATATGAGTATTTAAGTCTAATGTATAGGCCTATTAAGTATGTAAATGTATGCTAATATATATGTGGATATATATGCTAAGCAATATGTGCCTATGGGTAATGTATAATGACTTGGAAAGTTTGTATAGGTTGTATGGACTTGATAGACTAGTATAGGCTAGATTAGCCTTGGTTAGACTAATGTAGACTAGTCAGACCAATTTAGACTTGTTAGACCTAGTTTGACCATAGTTGACCTAGTTTGACTTCTAGGGTTGACCAGAGTTGAACAAGAGTTGACTTTGGCCTAGATTGACCTAGATTCATTTAGAATGCATTGAATTGCATCTTGTTATCATATTAGACTTGTTGTGACTTGTGCTATTCCGATTAAGAGCCAGACACCTCTCCTCGGACAGTACATTTCATCTGGACACTCAGATACCAGGCTAGTACATTCTCTGATAATTTCATATCCTGTTTAGAATTATTTTCCTGCTTTAAATTACTTTACTTGATACTCTCACGTTGGTCACACGGATTAGTACTATATGGACCCCTTCTTGAGATGTTATCCTTCAGGAGCATCGGATATTACATGTTCTGTGCGTTTCACTTACATTGTGTATCACTATGCTTCTTGGTTCATTGATCACTTGTGACATGTACTCTCATGATCACAGAGTCTCCTTGAATCTTCTATTTATGGGCATTCCTAGAATCACCCATTTATGGGCATACCATGTATCACCCCTCGTGGGCCATTGCATGGAATCATAATATAACCTGGCTGGATCCTTGTGTATTGATTTGGGGTACGGGGGAGTAGAAGTAGACATGTGAATAATATCCAAGTAGTGTAGCATCAGAATCTTTTCGTAGTGTAGCATCAGAATCTCTTATGCCATTTATATGTCTATATTGTACTCTGACTCACTAGCCACTGTTAGTCTCTATTTATAGTAGATATTTCTATTACAGTTCTCTCTCTGTTTACATACTGTATTTCCTTCAGTTCATGTATCTTACTTTACTGCATGATTATATTTTCTAACCTGCTATGGTCTGTTGAGATGTATTATGCTCGCTCCTGTCCTGACTGGACCTGTTGAAAATATTACAGAGGACGAGGAGGAGGCCTGTGTGGATACCTTCTACGGGGCAGCCCTAAACGACACTTGTGAGCTGGACTCTCAGGAGGAACCAGTTCTAGCTGATGACTTTACCCCTACTGCCTAGACAGCTTAGTTAGGCTTTATCTTACTTATGTTGTCTTGAGACTAGTTTAGTTAGACTTTATTTCTGTCTTTGAGATCTGGGTTGTACATATTCTTTCATATTCAGTAGCTGAGACCTTGTATTTCTCGATGTTTGCTGAGATGTTATCTTAGACACTTAGACTCTTCTGATCATCTGTATTTTCTTTGAATTCTATATCATATCGTGCTTTATCTTCCTTAGTTGTGATTGAGTTTACATTCTGCTATGTCACCCTATTCGGGAGTATAAACTGCTTAGCATATATTGTTAGATTGTGACCTTGGACAGCGTTCTACCGCCGATACTGTGGCGTAGGATGGACGTACCCACGTTCGTGCCCTTACTCTAGGGTGCGGGTCGTGACACGTTTTTGGTGGTGGCCCATGCAGGTCTAGACTAGAAGTGTAGTGGTATTCGAACCAGAGTATCACTACAGCCTACAGTAGGATATAGGACATTAGTTTTCAAGGTACTCAATCACATTAGGAAAAACTCTTTTATTGCCATCTAAATCCTTATTGTCAATTGATTCTTTTGAATTTTAACTGTCCGTCTTTGTTATATCGCTTCTTTCTCAGAAATTGATACTCTTGTTGGTCTGTCTTCAGGATAGTGGAGACGCGGTCGCAGCGTACCATTCATGGGGATGCTATAGAGGGGACTGCTACCTCTCAGCCAGTTCAGCAGGGACAAGAGACTGCAGCTCCTGCCACCTCTGCTCGTATTGGGGCTTCAGCAGCAGCAGCAGGGGGTATGCCTCCACCGGCTCGGAGGCAGGACCCAGTCATCGCAGAGATGCCTTTCCAGCAGCCGTCGCCTACAGGATACGTGGATCCGGCACATATGTTCTCCTACTTCCAGCAATTTATGGACCGGCAAGGCCCGACAGGACAGGGGCATGGAGTTGGCCCTTACGACAGTCGCAGCCCGACCAGTTTCAGCAGCCGAGGACACGGGGATAGAGCAGTTCCAGAAGATGAGCCCCAGAGACTTCCTGGGGATGGAGGGGATTCTATATGCTGATGAGTGGATCGAGCATATAGAGAAGATCTTCCACCTGGCCCGGATACCGGCAGATCTCCAGATAGAGGCAGCAGCTAGCCGAATGCGAGATCTTGCTCGCACCTGGTATCAGTCAGACCCCAGTGGGGGTAGCTGGACAGACCTGGAAGGAGTTCAAGGGCTTCTTCAAGAAGAAGTTATTTCCAGATTCAGCGCTCAGAGCCTTGGAGTCGCAGTTCGAGAGCTTAGTTCAGGGGAGCCTGTCAATGGAGGAGTACGCTGGGGAGTTCGGCCGCCTCGACAGATTCGTAGAGGGCTTGAGCGAGACGGCGAAGGCCCAGAGGTTCCGGAAGGGTGTGGTCAAGGAAGTCAAGTCCTTGACCAAGGGCAACAGGGATGCCACTTTTGAGAAGATTTTGACTGAAGCCTTATTGGCTGAGGATGATCTTGAGCTTAGGCTCAAGAGGGGGCGAAACCCAGTTGGAGGCAGCACAGCGGAGGCCAGGCCAAGAGGCCTCACTTTCAGCACCAAGTAGCCGGCAGTTCCAGCCGTAGCCAAACCAGCAGAGACAACAGCAGCAGCCGAGACAGCAGCAGCAGGGCCAGAGATAGGTTATCACTTGTGCTTACTGCAAGAAGCCCGGGCATGTCTTCAATGAGTGCCGGAAGAGGCTGGGCCAGTGCCTAGTGTGGGTTCAGCAGACCACCAGATGAGGGAGTATCGCATGGGACGAGCAGCTCAGGGAGAGCAGCAGTCAGAGCTCCAGCAGACCAGCAGAGGGGACCAGCCCTAACGACACAGCAGCAGAGGTTCGTCCAGCACCAGCAGCAGGCCAGGGGAGGCCAGCAGGGGCGAGCTTTTGCCATGGCGGCCGAAGATACAGAGGTGATAGGAGAGCTGATCGCAGGTTCGGTTCTTCTCGACTCCAGTCCAACTTTTGCATTATTCGATTCCGATGCTTCGCATAGCTTCATATTAGTATCATTTGCGATTAGACACAGTACCATAGCTGAATCATTGCCTAGGACATACAAGATCATGACCGGGGGTGGCATTATCCTCGTGAGTGATGTTTGTAAGGGTCGGAGTGTTGTTTGGGAGGCCGTGAGTTGGAGGTGAGCCTGTTCGTAATGCCATTGCCGAACTACGATATAATACTCGGTATAGATTGGTTGAGCAGGTACCACGCCATCATTGATTGCAGAGGGGGTAGAGTTCTCTTCAGAGTGCCGGGGGAGCCAGAGTTCGAGTACTCCAGATGTCAGCGGAGCGGAGCAGCGGGGTTTTCTGCGGAGTCTCAGTTGAAGAACAGACGATTCCACACCCCTTGATAGCAGAGTATATAGATATTTTTCCAAAGAAGTTCCCTGGATTGCCACCAGACAGAGACATTGAGTTCTCAATAGACTTGGTTCCAGGAGCGGAACCCATCTTTCAGCACGTCTATCGGGTGAACAACAGTGAGTTGGTAGAGCTGAAGAAGCAGGTGGATGAGCTGCAGGACAAGGGCTTCATCTGTTCGAGTTCGTCCCCATGGGGTGCACCAGTATTATTTGTGCTGAAGAAGGATGGGTCAGTACGGATGTGTATTGACTATAGGGCACTCAACAACCTCAAGATCAAGAACAGATACCCACTGCCGTGGATCGATGATCTTTTTGACCAGTTGAGCGAGAGCTCGAGTATTTTTCAAGATTGATCTGAGGTCAGGATATCACCAGGTGAAGGTGAAGAGGGAGGATATTCCCAAGACCGCTTTCAGGACGCGATACGGGCAGTTTGAGTTTTTGGTTATGCCGTTTGGGCTAATCAATGCACCAGCAGTATTTATGAACCTAATGAACAAGGTGTTCCACCAGTACCTGGATCAGTTTGTGGTGGTATTCATTGACGACATCTTGGTATATTCTAATACTGAGGAGGTGCATGCGAAGCATTTGAGGATAGTGCTGGAGACTCTCAGGAAGGAGCAGCTTTATGGGAAGCTCTCAAAGTGTGAGTTCTTCTTGGACCGGGGACTTTTTGGGGCATGTGGTGACTGGAGATGGGATCTCAGTTAACCCCAAAAAGATCGTAGCAGTTGAGGCATGGGCAGCACCGACTTTAGTGGCAGAGATCAGGTGTTTCCTGGGGCTGGCAGGATATTATAGGAGATTTGTGCAGGATTTCTCCCGGGTTGCAGAGCCGTTGACTCGGTTGACCCGGAAGGATGCTGAGTTTGTTTTGTCAGAGTAGTGTCAGGCAGCTTTTGATGAGTTGAAGAAGCGGCTTACGACAGCTCCGATTCTGACGTTGCCTTCAGGATCAGCAGGATTCAATATTTATAGTGACACTTCATGGAAGGGGCTGGGTTGCATCATTACAGCAGCATAGGAAGGTGATTGCCTATGTTTCCAGGCAATTACGTCCCCATGAGAAGAACTACCCTACCGACCTAGAGCTTGCAGCAGTGATATTTGCTCTGAAGTTGTGGAAGCACTATCTGTATGGAGAGCGGGTAGAGATTTTTACAGATCACAGAGCTTAAAGTTGTGTTCACTCAGAAGGAGCTGAACATGAGGTAGCGCAGATGGCTAGAGTTGATAAAAGACTTCGACATATCACTTCAGTATCACCCAGGGAAGGCCAACGTGGTTGCCGATGCCTTGAGTAGGTATCCAACAGCCATGTGTTTGACCATGGATCGGTACTTGCTTGCAGACTTGGAGAGCCTTGGGATTGAGGTGATCGTGCTCGGAGTACAGATGCAGATGTGGGTATGCAGATACAGTCGGACTTGATGGAGAGGATCAAGGTAACACAGTTTGAGGACGTTGCTCTGCGGTGTCTCCGAGAGCAGGTTCAAGCAGGATTGGTGGACGGCGAGTTTCTCTTGCAGAGGATGGTGCCTTGAGGCACGGTTCCAGGTTATGTGTTCCAGCGGAGAGCTCAGGGAGCAGATTTTGCAGGAGGCCCACATATCTCAGTACTCTATACACCCTGGTGCCAACAAGATGTACCAAGATCTGAGGAAGCATATTTGGTGGTACGGGATGAAGCGGGAGGTAGCTCGCTTTGTATCTAGGTGCTTGGTCTGTCAGCAGGTCAAGAAAGAGAGACAGAGGCCCGATAGATTGTTACAGCCGCTGCCCATTCCCGAGTAGAAGTGGGAGCATATCACTATGGATTTCAAATCTGGATTGCCGCGTACACCAGGAGAGAAAGACGCGATTTGGGTCATCGTTGACAGGTTGACCAAATCGGCCCACTTCTTGCCATTTATGGTGGGTACGTCTACAGAGAGGCTTGCAGAGATGTCTATGCGGCAGATAGTCAGGATTCATGGAGTTTCGGTCAGTATCGTCTCAGATCGGGATAGACGCTTGACTTCCCATTTTGGAGGAGTCTGCAGACCAGCTTGGGCACTCAGCTCAAGTTTAGTACTGTATACCACCCCCAGACGGACGAACAGTCAGAGAGGACTATTCAGACACTTGAGGATATACTGCGCACGTGCGTCCTGGACTTTGAAGGTTCCTGGAAGGATCATCTACATTTGGTGGAGTTTGCTTACAAAAACAGTTTCTAGGCCAGCATTGAGATGTCACCTTTCGAGGCTCTGTACGGGCGTAGGTGTCGTACACCCTTATCTTGGGATGATGTTGGTGAACGAGCTTTACTGGGACCCGAGATGGTTGTTGACGCAGCCGAGAAGGAGAAGCTCATCAGGGACAGACTTTACGTGGCGCAGGACAGACATCGGCACTGGGCCGATAGCCACCGGAGGCCATTGGAGTTTGAGGTACAGATTAGAGTAAGATTAGATTTAGGTTTATTTGTTTGTAATTTTGATCATGTTTGATTATTTAATAATTGAGACCTTGCTTGTGATTAGGTTGGAGACCAGGTTTTCTTGAGGATATCTCCGACTCGTGGTACAATATGTTTCGGTAGAGGCGGGAAGCTTAGCTCGTACTTCATCGGCCCTTTCGTTATCAGCGGAAGAGTCGGTGACGTGGCATACAGGCTAGACTTGCCACCTGCACTAGTGGGGGTCCATAACATATTCCATGTATCAGTTGAGACGGTACGTGGCTCATCCTAGCTATGTGCTCGATCATTCGGAGATTGAGGTTGGGCCTTCTTTCAGCTATCCAGAGCAGCCAGTGGAGATACTGGATCGACGGAAGAAGGTTCTGAGGAACCAGGTGATACCTTTGGTTCGCGTCGAATGGAGGCATCATTCTCCAGAAGAATCTACCTGGGAGCGGGAGGATGAGATATACGAGCGACACCCTTATCTTTTTGGGCCTTGAGGTATACTTTCTATCCTTCTCATCAGTTGTATTTCGCCTTTCAATTCGAGGACAAAATCTTTTAAGGAGGGTAGATTTGTCACTACCACATTTCTAGTATGGGAGTATTTTGGTCATTCTTGAATTTTTGGGATTTATTGGAATTATTTGAATTTATTGGAATTTATGTGATTTTAATATTAATTAATTTAATTGATAAGTGGTATGTTGATTGGGACTAGTTTGGACCTTGTAGACTAGCCTAGAACCTAAACTTAGCTATGGTGACTTGGTTAGCATGATAGGGTCTTAGTCTAATTTAAGTTAAACTAATTTAAGTCTTTTAGAATCAAGTTGTAATAGGTGGAATAGTGATTTAGTCATAAGCCATGACTTATGGTTTTGAACCATTGATTTTTAACTAAGCCCAAAGCCAATTAGCTATTTCCAAACCCTAACATTAGTTGGCCGGCCACTAGCCTAGGGATTCCTACCCTATAATCTCTCCTCCATTTAGGGCTAGCCTTTAGGAAAGAACAAGTTTAAAGAAGAGGTATTTCTCCAACTTCATTAATTCATAGAAATTCCATTTTATTTCCTTTTTCCCATATAAATTGCAATAGGTTCTAAATTAGGTATACTTGCTGTTTGTGGTGTTCAATCTCAGTTTGTGGACAATTTGGGGCTATTGCTAGCAAGGAGAACCCCTCCCTATTGAAGCTTTCTTGCATTTGGACACCAATAGGTAAAACTATTAAACACCATTAAAATTCAAGTTTCTTTGCATATCTAGAAAGTCCTAGGTCTACCCTAACTGTAGGTATACCTAAACCTAGGTTTCGTGTCCATTTCCTGTTCTAAATGGACACGTATCAGTCCCATGGGCAAGGTGTTCAATGAAATGCCCCAAAGGGCATTTTGATTTGGTTTTTAAATTATTTTGAATATGAATCTAGATCTAGGTCTTGTTTATGGGTTTCCACTTGTCTGAGTTGTTTTTCTGGTCGATTTGTGTCGTGTCTTGCTCACTGGACACGGCCGCACACGTAGGGTTTGCGTATCTTGCTACTCGGGGGCTGTATCGGACATATTACGCAACCACTGGACACGAAACTTGACCCACACCTTGGGGAGGTGTCTGACACGCCACGTATCAAGTTTCAAATGACCACATGATGTGTCGAGGGAGGAATCAGCGTCGTACTAATTTTGACACTGCGCAGTGCGCACAGGATATCGGGTTCTGATATACGTGTGTGGACACGTCTGTACGACTCGACACGGCGGTGCAGGGTAACACGTAGGAAGCCCTATGTGTAGCAAACCTAGGTGCACGAGTTCGTGTCTTGGTTTGGCCTGTGTCGGGTGCACGATACGCGTGCACTCGTACACGATGCAGTGTCTGTTTGTATGTTCTGTGTGTCTATTTGGGTCTTTTCATGTTGGACACGTCGTGTCACGTTGTGGTGGACACGAGACACCCTCTGAGACACGAACACATTCTATATTTTCATTACCAACCACTAATTACATAAATTAGTTGTTTTTATGTGTCAATTTCCAATTTCCCTAAATTTTTGATACTAGGTTATTTCCTATATTTTTTCAATTTCAAATTCAAATTTTGGCAGCTAATTAAACCTATTCAACTGATGTTAATTATTGGTTTTATATCCTAAAATAGTTCTCTTACATGTTTTCTACTTGTGTGTCAATTTTGGGTTGATTTGGTGTATGTTTGGACTGATTATTGGTGGGTTGAAGTTGGGGACTGAAAACTGAGTTTGAGTTTACAATATAACTGATTATGTGTTCCAGATTTTCACTAACTGGTATTTCCTATTGAGGCATGAACCATTATCACTCTCCACACACATTGATGTCCCTACACATTCCTGTACACATGTCTATATCACACTCACTGTCAACCTACACACACACACTCAGTCACTCACACACACTTTTCTAATTCATGTCTACCATGACACCATACTGTTTTCCTGTGCAGCCCTATCCATATACACACACACATTCTAAAACAGTTTACACACTCACACACATGCACAGACACACACTCCCCTCTACCTCTCTATCCTTCTATCTCACTATATATGTTATGTATATAAAATATATATATATATATATATATATATTTTTTTTTTTAATAAAATATATATATATATATTATATATATATATATATATATATATATATATATAGTATATATATATATATATAGTAATATATATATATATATCTATATATATATATATATATATATATATATATATATAATAAAAAAAAAAAAAAAAAAAAAAAAATATATATATATATATATATATAATATATATATATATATATATATATATATATATATATATAGTTAATATATATTATGTAGGTAGCCTACATATATATACATATATATATATATATATATATATATATATATATATATATATATATATATATATAATATATATAAAATATATATATATATATATTTTATATATATATATATATAGGTGTGGTGATTTCCTAATGTATATGTACTATGACCTATGTGTAATGTATAGTGTATGTATATCTTTATGTATATATGTAGTAAGCCTATATATAGGTATATTGTATATGAGTATTTAAGTCTAATGTATAGGCCTATTAAGTATGTAATGTATGCTAATATATATGGGATATATATATGCTAAGCAATGTGTGCCTATAGGTAATGTGTAATGACTTGGAAAGTTTGTATAGGTTGTATGGACTGATAGACTGGTATAGGCTAGATTAGCCTTGGTTAGACTAATGTAGACTAGTTAGACTAATTTAGAATTGTTAGACCTAGTTTAACCATAGTTGACCTAGTTTGACTTCTAGGGTTGACCAAAGTTGACCAAGAGTTGACTTTGGCCTAGATTGACCTAGATTCATTTAGAATGCATTGAATTGCATCTTGTTATCATTTTAGACTTGTTGTGACTTGTGTTGTTCTGATTAGGAGCCAGACACCTCTCCTCGGACAGTACATTTCATCCGGACACTCAGATACCAGGCGAGTACATTATCTGATCATTTCATATCCTGTTTAGAATTATTTTTTTGCTTTAAATTACTTTACTTGATACTGTCACGTTGGTCACACAGATTAGTACTATATGGATCCCTTCTTGAGATGTTAACCTTCAGGAGCATCGGATATTACATGATTGTGCATTTTACTTACATTGTGTATCACCATGCTTCTTGGTTCATTGATCACTTGTGACATGTACTCTCATGATCACAGAGTCTCCTTGAATCTCCCATTTATGGGCATTCCTAGAATCACCCATTTATGGGCATACCATGTATCACCCCTCGTGGGCCATTGCATGGAATCATAACATAACCTGGCTGGATTCTTGTGTATTAATTGGGGGTACGGGGGAGTAGAAGTAGACGTGTGAATAATATCCAAGTAGTGTAGCATCAGAATCTTTCCGTAGTGTAGCATTAGAATCTCCTATGCCATTTACATATCTATATTGTACTCTGACTCACTAGCCACTGTTAGTCTCTATTTATAGTAGATATTCCTATTACAGTTCTCTCTCTGTTTACATACTGTATTTCCTTCAGTTCATGTATCTTACTTTACTGCATGATTATATTTTCTAACCTGTTATGATCTGTTGAGATGTATTGTGCTCGCTCCTGTCCTGACTGGACCTGTTGAAAATATTACAGAGGACGAGGAGGAGGCCGGTGTGGATACCTTCTACGGGACAGCCCTATACGATACTTGTGAGCTGGACTCTCAGGAGGACCCAGCTCTAGCTGATGACTTTACCCGTACTGCCTAGACTAGCTTAGTTAGGCTTTATCTTACTTATGTTGTCTGAGACTAGTTTAGTTAGACTTATTTCTGTCTTTGAGATATGGGTTGTATGTATTCTTTCATATTCAGTAGCTGAGAGCTTGTATTTCTGGATGTTTGCTGAGATGTTATCTTAGACACTTAGACTCTTCTGATCATCTGTATTTTCTTTGAGTTTTATATCATATCGTGCTTCATCTTCCTTAGTTGTGATTGAGATTACATTCTGCTATGTCACCCCCATTCGGGGAGTATAAACTGCTTAGCATATATTGTTAGATGTTGTGACCTAGGACAGCGTTCAACCGCCGACACTGCGGCATAGGCTGGATGTACCCACGTCTCGTGCCCTTACTCTAGGATGCGGGTCGTGACATTAAGTAAAAAAACGAGAAAAACAGATGCGGAGCTAAAGTTCTTCGTAACCCTTCCTCGATACGGAAATGCCATCCAAATCATCGACACTAGCATCACCCCGAAGCCCAGGCGACCACTTCGAGCCACCTGTGTCTCGCTGACGGCCGTCGTTGGCCGACTGCAACCGAAGGGAACGCCCCGGCCGATCAAAAACAGAGCAAGCCCTGTTCTCAGCCGCAGCAGGTACCCATGTTCGTCATCATTTTTCTCCGTCATCGTTTAGCCAATCGACGAACCAATTTATTCCGATTAATCACTACATATAGGACTATAAGACCTGTTAATTAGATCAAGCTAGCTACCCCCGATCATCCCCATAAATTCGTCGAAAGTTCGACGAAAAGTTAGAGTCATGCACATGAACAAAACAGCTTCGAGGCTGTTTTAGAAGGCATTTCCCAGGCTAAAAACTAAGATTTCGAACAACCTAATTTGAAACAGTGAAATACAACATATACGGGATTAAAACGCTCCAGATAGATTTATTTTTCAGTTATTAGGTAGAAAGATATTCGTTGTTAAAAATTGAAAAAATTGTTTTTTAAAACCGTAAAAGTTAGAAAAGTTTTTCCAATACGGCGTGCGCCCCGACAAACGGGCGATATGGTCGTGCACTATACACATCGAAAGGCGCGTATGGATGTTGTCGACGTGTGGGAACTGACGGAACTCGATTTTGTTGTGTGTGCGCAGCGAAATCAGTGCGTATCCATCGAGATACCCCCGTATCGACCTTTTGCAAACTTGGCCATAACTTCTTGTACATTCATCGTATCGATAAGAAACTTGCGCCAACAGGACCGTATCGAAATTTTGGTCCTGTGTGCCAAGTTTGGTCCGATTCTGAGAAGGTCGAATGGAACGCCTATCTGGCAGGCCCGTGACCTGCTCTAACGAGCAAATTTTTGCATGGCTCATCGGAATCCAAAATTGGACATACCGTTGAGTTCGTCTCCTCAAACCGGATCCGTAGACATGTAGTTTGACGACTTTAGAGACCTTAGGTACTGGCACATATTTCGGTGCAAGATGGGTCCAACGGTGGACATCGTTTTGACCCGAAATTACGATTTTACCACTGTTCCAGAATTTGACTATTGGACAGGCATTTTCTAGGCATATCTTTTATTCTAAACTCGTTCGTGATGTTTATTTCAGCATCCGGAGCTTCTTGTGGATTTTGACTTTCGTGTTGACGATCCTGATTGTTGGATTTTGCTGCTTCTCGCACCACCCTCAGGCAAGATACCTTGCCTTATTTATTGTTATAATTATATGCACCTTTATTTATTTATTTACTGTATATTTATTATCTATTCTTAGTTGGATCCATTACTTGCTATTTTTTGTTCACTTTATTTTGCTTTCAGTTATTTTTCCTTCTTGCCTTTTGTATGCATATGGTCCTAGTCTTAGCGAACTACCTTCTGCTAGTGACCTTGGGAGGGAGAAGACATTTAAATGTATAGGCTACCCCAAAATCCAAAGGCTGTAGTAACTGCGTACTACGGTAGTCGAGTTGCGAGGGTCACTAGCCTCGAGCTATGTGGACTGATGGACCATGTAGGCCGCTATCCTCGAGTTATACCGGCTGATAGTATTGGTACTTGATGTGTGCATTTTGTGAGTTATTACCTTGTCATGGGGGAGTCATCCTTCACTTGCCCAAACATCGATATGTCTTCTAAATTGCCTACTAGAAAGGTTAGGAGACCTTAGCAAATTTTATGTTCTAGTCGTGGCATGGAAAAATATCACGTCACGGAATAGTATGTTACCCCTTGTCCTTGTTTGGTTGTAGGGGTAGCCTACTGTTTCGAGGATGGAATATTGAGCCGCGTTATGGTTTGGACACTTTACTTTATCTTTATTTTATGGTGCATTTATATCCAGTTCATATGGCATGTTCTTCCTGTATCCTGTTACGTCCCTCTGAGGAGCTGGTGATCTCTCCAGGTATAGACGATTTCCCGCAGGAGTATGGCTCGGCACTGGATCCTTCATACCTTAATAACGAGGCGTCTCCAGCTGATATCTAGACTCATGTTGTTCTTTGAGACTCTTAGTGGACTTCTACATTATTCGAGATTATTTTTATAGCTGTTTGGTGTGGGCATGTCCACCCGGCTATCTTTTGACTCAGTCATTTATTTTATTTGGACTTCTTATATCTTTTGTATCTACTGTGGATGAGATATAGTTTACTGATTTTCTGGCTTGCGATTATATTATTACAGCTTATGTATATGTACGAGGATTTCATATATTGGAGTATTCATCGTATATATGCAGCTGGCATATCTACGTACTTGGTCCTAAGTATTTTGGGACTGGGGCGTTACATATTTTTATGGTGGCCCATGCAGGTCAGAAAATATTGTTGGGTTACATGACTGTGCCTAATAAGCCTGCATATAGGAATAGGAAAAGTATCTCATCCATGATTATTGCCACATTTGACCTCCAAACTTTTCGAACTCTCTCTGATTACCTGTACTGCCTAATATCTAACCCTTCATAATATCAGTCTAATTCATGCTTGGTAGAGGTTAGGACAATGACTCGTACTAGGTGGACATGTTCTATCGTTACTAGCTTAACTCTTATAAGTTGGGTGGAATGCCTCACGATCTAACCCTTCCTTGACCGTAACCATGGCCTCAGACAAGAAGACGGTAGGACGTCTATATGGGCACGAAACCCGAACAAAACTTCGATTCTTAAGAGACTGAAATTTTTATATACTTTTATCATTATCTTGCATACTTATGTTTTACCATCTTAACCAATGCTGCTAGTATAGCCTAGATTTGCAAGCCTATTCATTTTCGAGCTTGTTCATGACATATATGTTATTGGAGGTACCCCACTAACATATTGTTTATCAGAACCGGTGCATGATGGTCTGATCAACCTAATGCACTTGGTTCGCTCTTTTTAAAATTATTCAATGAGATATAGTTAACTTGTTTCCCCAAAATCTTGTCCGCAACTGTGTTGACAACTCTCCTTCAACTGCTTTACCTGTAACTTGTTTGAATCTATTCTAATGTTATCCTATTTTCATGCCAGCAGTATGGAGCTACGAAGCAGATGCAGCTCTACCTTGGCCCTCACCTCTGATGATGCGTTTACCCAGGAGGAGCAAAATCCTCCAATGACCCCGGTGACTCCGTATCCGCCAGGACAGCCGCAGACTACCATAACCCCATCAATTGTACAATAGGAAACCCAAGTGCCCCAGTAATCCAGACTGGGCAGGCTATCGTAGTACCACCCGAGGAGAATGTACCATCACCTCCACCACCCACTTGGCAGTATCCTCCTCAGTACGGGCCACAGATGCCTCCACCACTAGAGGATGGAAACCTTACTACACAGTTCATCTATGCCATGATACATACTCAGTGGCAACAAGCTGAATTGATGAGGCAGAGCATGCGGAAGCACTAACTAGGCCCCCACCTCCACCTTCGACACCGGTACCAGCACCAGCTCTACATCCATATGAGGGTTCTATCAAGGACTTCACGGATATGAAAGCCCTTCAGAGGTACCGAGAAACCACTCGAGGTTACCGCATGGCTTATCAGCACAAAGAAGCTACTGAGGGCATCCCAGTTGCCAACAAATGATTGGATGACAGCGGTAGTCTTGCTCTTAGAAGACAATTCCCATCATTGGTGGAAAGCTGAAGAAAGACGCTTGGGAGCCAATCAGACTTGGGAAGAGTTCTACAAACTCTTCAATGAGAGGTTCTTTCCTATCCATGTACGCGATGACCTCTATGATCAGTTCCTACACCTCAAGCAAGGAAACATGACCGTAGATGAGTACGATATAGAATTCAGTCGACTGAGCAGATTCGGTGAGACGCTGATTCCTATTGAGCAGGAAAGGGCCAAGAGATTTCACCAAGGATTGACACCAGAGCTCAAGAAGCATACCACCGTGCAGTCTAGAGTTTCTCATGCTGCAGTATTAGAAGAAGCTAGAAGCCAGGAACTCCTTAACAAGGAAGTACAACAGGCTCAGAGATGCCATATTCCAGCAATTGGGCCAAGTAACCTTATCCATGGTGGACCAATCAGACATTCTATGACAATACAACCCCCAAGAGCATCACCCTATCCAATTGATGAGCTTCTTACATGCCACTTCTGTCATAGAAAAGGTTATGTCATGAAGGATTGTCACCGCAGATTAGGATAATGTATGATTTGTGGCTCCAATCATCACAAGGCCCGAGACTGTACAGAACAACTAAAGGCAGCACAACAACGGATGCAAGGACCCGTAGCACCAAGACCAATAGCAGAGCCCAGTCAACTATCACATGAAGGTTATCCTAGAGGGTCATACTTAGCTGACCAATCTATACAAGTTAGACAGGATGGACAAGAGGCAAATGGACAAAGACATGGACAAGCATTTAGCATGGCCATGATAGAAACCCATCCTGAGGTGGAGGATTTAGCAGGTATTACTCTAGTTACACCATTTATTTGCCTTAGGCATGGCTTAGCATTAGAACAACACATTCATTAGCTTGGTCAACATGCATAGCATAATACTTGTCTTAATATGAATTACTAGTTACCAGCGATAATGCATATGCAGTACCATCGACACCATTAGACATCTGTTGAATATAGTCTAGCAATCTTATTTCAGGGATTTATGACTTAGTAGTTGGAGATCCTTGCATGATGTACCTTATAATTTGTTACCCCATCAGTAATCGCCTTGTGCTATAGAAGAGTGAATCATACAACACCCTCGGTACATGTGTCATCCTGGCAACCCTCACTACGCGGAAGCGTAAAGATGACATGGGTAATCATTTCACTATTGTCCAAAATTCGAAGAACAATCTTTGACTTGACATGGTTCCTCCAACCGAGCAAATAACCTAGTAGTTCACAACGTCCACTTCTATCTGTAACACTATGGATACTCATATTGTGACTTTAAAATTTGGAGCACAACATTAGTCTTTTCTTCCAACAAATTTCACATGCGAGACCTGGACGATCCCACCTTCATCTAGGCATATTATGTGCCACACAAACACGTCCCCTTTGTACTCTATTTTTATGATACGACTTTCGGGTCAAAAAGGGCCAACAATACCCCTTACCGTAATACCGATGAACTTTTCGATTTCAATTGGAGACCCAATTTCGACTCAAACCTTTCGACCCAATATATGGTTATGATCTACTCGAAGCCCACTATGCACATACTACTAGGTTAGCACGCGATAGAGACCCCATGTGCTACTTATACACAAAAATCACGGAAGACACATTTTCAAGACTTACAGATCCTATTTAACCAACCCGCACATGTTAGTCATTATGACTTGAAGGTTCAAACATTTATCTATAGCAAAGTTCCTGCACTTATTGAAGACCCTCACCTCTTTGCCAATGCATTATTCTTCCCCTAAAGTTCTTCAACCCCATCTCTAGTTACCCGTGTTATGCGGAGACTCCAATCCCACTGTACCAACGCGTTCTAGTTATAGTCAAATAAGAGGTTTCTACCGGTTTGTTGGAAGCATGACCCATAGGAAGGCAATGTTAAGTTGTAATAATTTCTTTTTAATAAGTTATTGACCAAGAACGTTGTGGCAATATCCAGGCATCCCTTAGGATCCTTGATTGTGGACAGGAGTGCTAATACTTTCATTTTTCCTTGGGGTTAAATTTCTAGGAGTCATGTAACGACGATTTTTACAAGTAGCCAACTTCTATAAGTTGGGTAGAGCCTCGGATAAAGGATACTCAACCTTGTAGAATATGATGGCAATTTGGATCCCGTTATAACCACCCTGCCAGCCTTTCAAAGCCGAGGCACATTTGACGTGCCTCCCTTCTCTCGTATATACTATTGTTATTTTTGATATTAACTTTTATTTTAAATTCGAGGACGAAATTTTTATAAGTTGGGTAGGATGTAAGCCCCCTCAAATTTTGGAATATTTTATTTAAAGTATATATATATATTTTTACAGTATTTATTATATAAATATTTTTGCTAGATATTATGATAGAGATTTTGAATAAATAGTGGGTATTATTATACTATAAGTACATCTAGGCAGGTGGTACAAATTATGTACCAAAAACCTCTAGAGTATATTATGTATTTTAGAAGTTTATTTTATTGCTATACTTGGTAAAGAAAAAGAAAAAGAAAAATAAATAAATATATAATAGTTTTAAATAACTTATAATTAGTTTTTTTTATTAATGCAAGAAATTGCGATAAGAAATTATACTTTTATATATAAAAAATATATATATATCCTGGAATTCTTTTAGGGAAATTTAGAATTTATTTTGAAATTTATTTTGATTTACAAGAATATGTATATATATATATATATATATATATATTAAAAAAAAAAAAAAAAAAAATATATATATATATATATATATATATATATATATATAAATCTATAGCTTTTATATAAAAAAATAATGATATATATATATATATATAGTTTACCTCACGAGATTTTGAAAATCTCGTGAGTACAGTGACTTAATTTCTCCCGCACAGGGAGAACGTCATTTCGGGGAAGGGGAGATCCCGAACTAAGCCGAATTTGAATCAAATTGATTCCAATCAAACCCAGATAAATCTACAACAGATTCTCCATAGATCCTTCTAATCCTATTCGAAAACCAACTATATAAATCGAGTTTAAATTAAGTAAAAAATGAGAAAAATACAGGCGAACCTAAAGTTCTTCGCAACCCTTCCTCGACACGAAATCGCCACCCAAATCATCGACACCAGCATCACCCCGAAGCCCAGGCGACCACTTCCAGCCACCTGTGTCTCGCTGACGGCTGTCGTTAGCCGACTGCAACCGAAGGGAACGCCCCGGCCGATCAAAAATAGAGCAAGCCCTGTTCTCAGTCGAAGCAGGTACCCATGTTCGTCATCATTTTTCTCCGTCATCGTTTAGCCAATCAACGAACCAATTTGTTTCTATTAATCACTACATATAGGACTACAAGACCTGTTAATTAGATCAAGCCAGCTACCCCCGATCATCCCCATAAATTTGTCGAAAGTTCGACGAAAAGTTAGAGTCATGTGCATGAACAAAACAGCTTCGAGGCTGTTTTAGAAGGCGTTTCCCAGGCTAAAAACTATGATTTCGAACAACCTAATTTGAAACTATGAAATACAACATAGACTGGATTAAAATGCTTCAGATAGATTTATTTTTTAGTTATTAGACAGAAAGATATTCGTTGTTAAAAATCGAGAAAAACTGTTTTTAAAATCGTAAAAGTTAGAAAAGTTTTTCCGATACGGCATGCGCCCCGACAAACCGGGCGACGTGGTCGTGCACTATATGCATCAAAAGGCGCATATGGATGTTGTCGACGTGTGGGAACTGACGGAACTCGATTTTGTTGCGTGTGCGCGGCGAAATCAGTGCGTATCCATCGAGGTACCCCCGTATCGACCTTTTGTAAACTTGGCCATAACTTCGTGTACATTCATCGTATCGAGACAAAACTTGCGCCAACAGGACAGTATCAAAATTTTGGTCCTGTATGCCAAATTTGGTCCGATTCTGAGAAGGTCGAATGGAACGCCTATCTGGCGGGCCCGTGACCCGTTCCAACGAGCAAATTTGTGCATGGCTCATCGGAATCCAAATTGGACATACCGTTGAGTTCATCTCCTCAAACCGGATCCGTAGACATGTAGTTTGACGACTTTAGAGACCGTAGGTACTGGTATGTATTTTGGTGTAAGACGGGTCCAACGGCGGACATCGTTTTGACCCAAAATTACGATTTTGCCCCTGTTCCAGAATTTGATTTTTGGACAGGCGTTTCCTAGGCATATCTTTTATTCCAAACTCGTTCGTGATGTTTGTTTCAGCATCCGAAACTTCTTGTGGATTTTGACTTTCGTGTTGACGATTCTGATTGTTGGATTTTGCTGCTTCTCGTACCACCCTCAGGCAATATACCTTGCCTTATTTACTGTTATAATTATATGCACCTTTATTTATTTATTTAATGCATATTTATTATCTGTTCTTAGTTGGATCCATTACTTGCTATTTTTTGTTCACTTTATTTTGCTTTCAGTTATTTTTCCTTCTTGTCTTTTGTATGCATATGGTCCTAGTCTTAGCGAACTACCTTCTGCTAGTGACCTTGGGAGGGAGAAGACAGTTAAATGTATGGACTACCCCAAAACCCAAAGGCAGTAGTAACTGCGTACTATGGTATTCGAGTCGCGAGGGTCACTAGCCTCGAGCTATGTTGACTGATGGGTCACGTGGGCCGCTAGCCTCGAGTTATGCCGGCTGACAGTATTGGTACTTGACGTGTGCATTTTGTGAGTTATTACCTTGTCCTGGTGGAGTCAGCCTTCACCTGCCCTTACATCGATGTCTTCTAAATTGCCTACTAGAAAGGTTAGGAGACCTTAGTAAATTTTATGTTCCAATCGTGGCATGGAAAAATGTCACATCACGGAATAGTATGTTACCCTTTGTCCTTGTTTGGTTGTAGGGGTAGCCTACTATTTCGAGGATGGGATATTGAGCCATGTTATGGTTTGGACACTTTACTTTATCTTTATTTTATGGTGCATTTATATCCAGTTCATATGGCATGTTCTTTCTGTATCTTGTTACATCCCTCTGAGGACCTGGTGATCTCTCCAGGTATAGACGATTTCCCGCAGGAGTATGGCTCGGCACTGGATCCTTCATACCTTGATGACGAGGCATCTCCAACTGATATCTAGACTCATGTCGTTCTTTGAGACTCTTAGTAGACTTCTACTTTTTTTGAGATTATTTTTATAGCTGTTTGGTGTGGGCATGTCTACCCGGCTATCTTTTGACTCACTCATTTATTTTATTTGGACTTCTTATATCTTTTGTATCTACTGTGGATGAGATATAGTTTACTGATTTTCTGGCCTACGATTATATTATTACAGCTTATATATATATATACGTGGATTCCATATATTGAAGTATTTATCGTGTATATGTAACTGGCATGTCTATGTACTTGGTCCTAAGTATTTTGGGACTGGGGCTTTACGGTAGCAGACCCACCCGAAACCCCGTCCGATCATGTTACGATCGCAGAGGCCACCGTAGCTGAAGCTTTAGCGATCCTAGGACCAGAACAGGTCATCAAAGGATAACAGGTCATGGCTGCTAGATTTTCTCTCCTATCAGCCGGAGAACTTGTCGGAGGCGATGTGGAACATGAAGACACCCTCATCATACCCTCCGAAGAGGCCACCCTAGACTCAGCGGGAGAAAGGCTTCAACTTGCTATGGACACCCCATTCATAGCTGCTGAGTCAACCTTAGCCAACAACACGATGGCGAGGGCTCCCAACAACAACTACAAAAAGAAGAAAACAGAAGCCTCAGAGCCGTCGATCATGCGTACCAGATCCGCTACCAAGAGGACAAAAAATACCTCCAATGATAGCATTAATGCTTAACATCCTATCCTGGAATATCCGTGGCCTAGCCAACAAACCAACCGAAAGACGTCTATCTAGTCTCAAGAAAATTCACAAGATTGATATCCTTATCATTCTTGAACCCAAAATTTCCCCCAAGAAAATCAAGTCCATTCAGCTGCAGCTCGGATTCACTTCCGCAGTGGCTGGCAACCACGACATTTGGATCCTCTGTTCGAAGGATGTCTAGATCGGCGTGATCCAAGATTCGAAGCAAGCCCTCTCGTGTTGGATTGAGCACCCCTTTCTGCCTAAGCGCGCCACCCTATCAGCGGTTCACGGCAGCAGTGACAATGTTGAACGCAAACAACTATGGAACAATCTCCTCGACCTCCACCTCAACCACATCAACCACCCTTGGCTCTGCATTGGGGACTTTAATGCCGTCACCTGCAGAGAGGAGAAAACTGGCGGGCGCCCGCCTCCCCACACGGCCATGCAAGATTTCAACAACTTCATTTTCAACGCCAACCTAGCCCCGATCTAATTCACTGTCAACGAATTTACCTGGTACAACATGCAAGAAGGTCATCGCTGGCAATACTCTCGCCTTGACAGGGCTCTCATGAACAACCTTTGGCAAGACATGGGAAGAACTTCCAGACAATCTCATCTGAATGCCACTGAATCCGACCATGCTCCCGTACTGGTGATGAGGAACACCTCCAATCATATTAAAAAGAACTTCCGATTCATCGAGTTTTGGAGCGAACACCCATAATTTAAAATTGTGGTGGAGGAAGCTTGGAATCTCGTAGACTATCCCGACCCGCTGATTAGGGTGGCCAACAAACTTAAGGCTACCAGGAAAGCTTTGGCGGCTTGGAGTAAACAGGCATACGGGGACATTTTTCAGGTGGTCCGTACTGCAGAAGATGATGTTACCCGCGCCGAGGCCTTATTCATCACTGATAGGTCACCACAAGTCAGGACCGCCCTTAATCTCACAAAAGCTATTCTCAAATTCTGCCTGAAAGTTGAAACCGACTTCTGGAAGCAGAAAGTGAGGCTAAAATGGGACAGTAAAGTGGACAAAAACTTGGCCTACTTCCATGCCTGCGTAAACAGACGCAAACAGAAGCTCTCCCTCCATCAGATAAAAGATGATGCTGGTAACATCATCACCAACCAACGAGGTATCCAAGAGGAGGCCACCAAATTTTACTCTCAACTGTTCATAAAAGACCGGGTCCACAAAGACAACAACTTCCTGGCCGAAATCCCCCACCTCATCAACGACACAGATAACATCCAGCTGGATCTCCTACCGTCCGAGAAGGAAGTAAAAGACATGATCTTGGCCGTGGATGCTCACAGTGCGCCCGCCTCGGACAGATTCTCGGGGGTCTTCTTCAGAGAGTGTTGGGATATTATCAAGAAGGACATCCATGAAGCGGCTACGGCCTTCTTCCAGGGAGCTACTTACCCTAGAGCCATATCTTTCGCCAACCTGATTGTTATTCCGATAAAGGACAACCCTGAAACTTTTCGTGACTTCCGACCCATCAGTCTGTGTACCTTCACCAACAAGATCATCTCCAAGATCATCGTATCCCGCATATCAGACTTACTTTCCAAGATCATATCTGAGGATCGGCTTCGTCAAAGGCAGAATCATCCAGGATAACATCTTGCTGGCACAAGAGTTAATCACCTACATAAAACTTCCCGTGAGAGGTGGCAACATCGCTATCAAACTCGACATAGAAAAAGCTTATGACAGGCTGGACTGGCAATTCATGATTTGGATCCTCAGGGGGTTTGGCTTTTCGGAATCCTAGACCAATATCGTCTGGAGATCGATCAGCAACTCGTGGTTCTCAACGGTGATCAACGATCAAGCCGATGGATTCTTCAAATCGAGTCGTGGCGTCAGGTAAGGAGACCCTCTTTCATCCACCATATTCATCAATGCTGTAGATGCATTTAGCAAAAATCTGAACAAGATGACCAGCACACCGAACTTTTAGCACTTTCACACCACCAGCGGCTGCCCGATCATCACTCACCTGGCTTATGCTGATGACATCCTCATTTTCACCTCTGGGGACGTCAGATCGGTAGATGTGGTCCATAACACCCTTCAAAGATACGCCTTTTGCTCTGGGCAGAAGATCAACCCTAATTAGAGCGTCATCTACGCCCACCACAACATCAAGCGGGAGAATGCAGCCAGTATCTCCAATATCACCTCTTTCTCCATTAGTCATCCCCTGTTTCATTATCTCGGATACCCCATCATGTACGGCAAATCCAACACCGATATCTTCGAGGATATCATTAACAAAATTAGGAAGAAACTTGAAGGGTGGCACAATGCTACTCTATCTCCGGGTGGCAAGATGATCCTCATCAATCACGTCCTCACATCCATCCCCATATATACCCATGTTGCATGCTCCCCTCCCAAGAAGGTGCTTACTACAATCGAAAGCATCCTCAGCTACTTCTTTTGGGGGCATAGTGGGGGCCACGTCAAGCACAATTGGGCTAGCTGGGACACCATGGCCAAACCAACTGAAGACGGGGGCTTGGGTTTTGCTAAACTATCTAACATCGTCGATGCCTTCTCGATGAAGCTATGGTGGAAGCTCTGCACGAGTAGGAATTTATGGACGAGATTCATGAAGGCCGGATACTTCAAGCATATTCACCCGTCACAGGTGATCGCCAACCGCAGATCCTCCGCTGCATGGCGGTGTATTATCACTGGGCGCACCATTGTCGAACCGATAATTCGTCTCCGTCTAGGTAAAGAAGAGTCCTCTACCTTCCTAGAACGCTGGGCAGGGGAATCCCTGCTTCCCGACTTCTGGAGGCCCCAGGGAACAGTCGGATCAGAGACCTTTGGGATGCTCTCGGAAACAACTATAATTGGGAAAAGATCCGCGATTGGGCCGGAGAGGAAGCGGAAGAGTGCATACGTCGTCAAGGTCGGAAGATCAGCTCAGAGGCTGACGAGCTATAATGGTTGGCCAGCCCGGCAGGAAAATTCTCTGTTGGCTCCGCCATACAAGTGGCTCGCTGTCGCGGGACGCCCTCATCGATCATCGATGCCTTCTGGCAGACTTGCATCCCAAAGAAGTGGTCCATCCTAATTTGGAGAGCCATAAGAAATAAGCTACCGACCGACGACATTATGTACACCATTGGATTTAACTTAGCCTCTGTATACAATTATTGTTCAAAGCGTCAGACAGAAACCATTGACCATATTTTCTGCCAGGGGATCTTCCCGTGCAGGTCTGGACAGCGCTATCCCAGCATTGCAGATAGGATCAGGAGGACGGGAGCTTCATCGACCTATTAGCTAGGTGGGCTCATGCCTCCCAAGGTCATCAGATCGTAGCGGCAGCCGCTACGTGGGTACTTTGGAAGAATCATAACTAGGCGAGGTACGAAGGCCACCAGTACAACGCAGAAAAGATCATTCGCAAGGTGATCAGGCAGTGCCAGAAGATCAGGGACTCCTGCTCGCAAGGCCAAACTCATCTTTGGATGCCTATCCTCGGCTAGGCCCCAGTATGCTTTTGTGTTTCGTTGGTATACTTGTATAGGCGTCGGCATTTTGTGCCTAAGGGTATACTTGTACAGGCTTCGGCATTTTGTGCCTTTACGGAATAAAATGAGGGGGTTTTCTGAATATATATATATATATATATATATATATATATATATATATATATATATATATATATATTTTATATATATATATATATATATATATATATATATATATATATTTATATATATATATATATATAAAAATATATATATTTTATATATATATATATATATATATATATATATATATATATATATATATATATATATATATATATAAATATATATATATATATATATATATATATATATATATATATATATATATATATATATATATATATATATAAAATATATATATATATATATATATATATATATATATATATATATATATATATATATATATATATATATAACAAAATATATATATATATATATATATATATATTATATATATATATATTGTTATATATATATATATATATATATATATATATATATATATATATATATATATATATATATATATATATATTTGAATATATATATATATATTTATATATATATACATTTACTATACATATATAATATATTTATATATATATACATTTACTATACATATATAATATAGTAAATGTATATATATATACATTTACTATACATATATAATATATATATATATATATATATATAATATATATATATATATATATATATATATATATATATATATATATATATATATATATATATACATATAAACTAAAAACTAGCTCAGTCCAAGATAATTGAGTTCTTAAAACTTATTAGGCTCACAGCCCAGCCCAAAATACTGATAATAATATTTAAACTTATCACTGCTGGGCCAGACCCAAAACAGCCCAAAACCAATTCACCCCAAAAACATATTACCATTTATTTTCTTCTTTTTTATTTAGGAAGGCGTGTGGGTCTGAGCCCATCACAGGCTCTAAACCAGGCCCATCAAAGCTCATTCCTTACCTCCTCAAATCCTTCCATTCCTCTCAAAGAGAGAGAGAGAGAGAGAGAATCAAATAAAAGAAATAAAAAGAAGCATCAAAGGAAAGAAGGGTTTGAGGAGGAGCTCACCAAGGGGATTGCTCTGCACGGCGGGGTGCCGACGCATTCAGCACCGGGGTGATCACCGAGGCAGAGATGACGCAAAGGCCATCGGAGTGCGGCGTGGCAGAAGATCTGAGCTTGCTGGTGGAGGAGCAGGTCTAGGCGTGGCCGAAGCATCTGGGTGACGTCGGTGCAGATGACGGTGGTGTTGCTGGTGATGGAGATGACGATGGTCTTGGCGTAGCCTAGTGAGGGTCGCCATAGGGTGAGGTCGGTGCAGATGACGGTGGTTGTTTGCTGGGATGAGTGGCTATGTGTGTGTGTGGTGAGGTTCAAATTTGGCAAGGAGGCACCATTTCTGGGCCATGGCCGGCGGGGCTTGTCGCCGATAGCAGTGACGGTGGAGAGAACATGGGATTTGTTAGTGGTGTCGGTTGCTGACAAGGTGGCCAGGGAGACAGGGAGCTGGCGGTGGCCGGAGGCGAGCACGACAGTGAGGAGGAGACTGGAAGGAGAGGTGGAGTCGGGGGAGGGGCGTGTCGATGTACTGTCTATGTCGGCTTGTCGACATGGGTACGAGATTTGATTTGGTGTCCGGTGTGTCGGATACCCGATTGGACAAATGTAAATGTAAAATAAAATGGAATAAAATAGATGGACACGGACACGGATATGTTACACTTGGAATGCATTGGGAAATGTGTGGACGAGGAATGGGAGTAGCCCACTAAATAAAGGTGAGGGCATGCTCCCAAGCATGTGAGAAGAAGCTTCCAAGAAGCTTTTCCATGAATTGGGCCATTAGCCCAATACGAACCAAGTTCCAAGGAAAATCCTTTTCGTATATAATCTATAATCAACACAAAAGTATTTTTACGTAAAATTTAGTCCTGTTTCGTAATAATGTATATATAGAATAGTTGCTAAGCTCGAGCTCTTATATAGTTAAGTTTTTCAAATATAATAATTACTATTTATTAGGCATCTAGGCCAAAACTAGTTAAATTCCACAATGGTCATGTAGGCCCAATGGTAAAATATTTATTATTATACAAATCTAATTTATCCAAATTTCAAAGTATTTTTATATATAAATCTGGCCCATACAAATTTGTTTAAAAGATTATGTTTATAGGTCGGAGCCCATATTTAAATGAAGAGTCCAAAATAATTAATTTTATTTACTAGGCTATATAAGCCCAAAATTATACGAGTCTCATAAACCCTTTTCGAAAACCAATAACTCAATAATCATAAATATTTCACATAGCGAATCAAAATTCATGATTTCGAAGCTCTAGGAAGATTTAGAAAAAAAAAATTTAAAAAACTTTGGGAAAATCTCGAAATTCGGTTCAAGGAGGTTACAAATCTTCCCTCCTTAAAGAAATTACGTCTTCAAAATTTAAGATTGACGTGGTCAACCGAAGATTTAAATATGATGGAAAGTATAGTCAAAAACCTTAGATTCGATCACGAAGAATAATATGTTTTAGCACGACAAGAATAATCAGATCAAAATCTCTTACGCACGACTAGTCATATTAGCACGATCAATGATAAGGTCGAAGTATGGTCAAATCGATTAGTAACAATTAGTATAAAAATCCAAGTTATTTCGGCACAACTTAAGTTACAAATAATAGAACCATTATAGTTTTAGTTATGATCAAGATATGATCAAATTTAGGTGTAGCATGACCGATATAAACTAGGCTCGATAAAAAATCTAAAATCACACAGGCGTGATCAAAATCAAGACTTGGTATGACCAAAGATAAAATTTTAGCATGATGAAGATTCGAACTTGAAGTCTTGTAGACACGATCGTAAATCTAATGAACAAGATTAATTAAGTCGTGAATTAACGATCAGAGCTCGAACGTGATTAAGAAATTTGAAATAATTTATATCCACTTGGCACGATTTAGGATGAGATTACGAAAATCAAAATCTAAGTATGATTAGGAATGAAACCTAAACACGAGTAACTACAGGATCAAAATTCAGGCAAGAATAGAAAATTGTTCAAACATGATCAAAGTCTAAATTATGGCACGTCTAGGTTCCTAATCAATCATATAATCGTGATCAAGGGTCAAAATTTTAGGTACGATTTAAGGATAAAATTAATATATGTAGTCTCGATCATTGGAATCAAACTCACATAGTCATGCAAGGTCATCTAAGCATGTCAAAGGTCAAAAATTTAAGCAAGATTGAGTATAGTTTTAAAATATAATCATGTTTTAAAACAAAATCTTGGCATGATTAAGAAGAGTGCCAAAACTATTTTAACACGAAATCTAGACATGGTTTAATTTATGGTCAAAGTCTAGGCACGAGCAACAATAGGATTGAAATCCTGGCATGATTAGAGTTAAGATTATTAGGTACGATCAAGAATTAAAAATGTTGGCACAATAAAGAAGATAAACAAAAGTCATATAATAGGATCACATTTAGTAATATTGAAAATCAGAGGATGAACTCAAAAATAGAAATCAGATCGCTTTTTCCAAGGATAGAAAAATTAAAAGATTGGATTTGCAGAGAAAAGTCAATTAATCACTCACTCCACTCTCTGCCCTGAAAACTTGTACTCCTATTCTCCATGATGATCTCTTACATGCCTCACCCCAACTTTGTCCTGATACTCCTAACTGATACAATTATCCATAGCAACACTCACTGATATTATTTTGGCATGCTATATCTAGCATATGTTATACATCTCAATATTGGTATACCTAAATATTTGCACTATCTAGGCACTCCTGGTGGCAGATTAGCAACTCATAATTATACATGTCACATGTAATAAATAACCCAGAATACCAACTTGGCAATATCCCACCTTACTGACACACTACTGCTATCTCTAATACTCGAATTCTTACTACCTGATACTAACGAAACTTCCAGACTATACTTCTCTTTACCAGTATACAATTCACACATCACCTACTGTGCAATTGTGCAAAAAATTCTAGGCACTATATTTCCTTCCTCTACCTATCATCTTCTAATATATCAACAGATTAAGACATTAGGTGGCATACCCATGCTAGCCACACATTCACTCCAACCTGCAGATTTACATGTAATCCATTACCCTCACATGTATCCCATGATGCACTCAGTTGATACATCCAAGTATTTTCTATAGAACTTACACCCTCCAGATTTTAGGTACCTAACTATACCATACTATCTATTATGATACAACCATGACTGCTACCCCTTTGTCCTCCTACCAGTCCAATTTTTTTTAACTCTCCCTACTCACCAGATACCTATTCCTACATTGTAACTCATACATAAAACATGCATGAAAACACTGATACCAATTCCTGGAATCACCACTGATACTCTACTTTCCCATCTTTCATTGGTACCTATAATAACACTTACCAGAGGACTATTTCTATAAAGGTACCGTACTATAAGTCGTCTCCAGATTGATGCCTATAGCTCACATGCCCAAGCAGGAACCACTCACAAACCCACAAGCTATACTCCTAACAACCAACAATGACACTTAAAGACACAAACCTATCTACAAGGAACCTCAAAATAGTAGAATAACACTCTATAAGGAATTGGACTAGAGGAACTAGGGATGTCTATATCCTGAGCTGATAAGGTGATAGAAATACATTCTATTATAACAAATTGGAATAATAAAGATGATATGTTAAGAACCAATTTAAGATACAATCTGGTAATCATATGTCCATCCGTAATCACGTTACCTAGAATCTTCGCCACGCCAGTATGTATAGCTGCGATAAATGATAGAGTCCATAACTGAGATATATACTTCTATAATCATGTTATCTAGAATCCTCACCGTGCCAACAGGTATGGCTTCGAGAGACTCTAAATTCCATAACTAATATTAGTATATCCAATATCAGGCTCTATGTCTTCGTCATGCCAGTTCGTATGGGTATGATAAACTCTAGACTCCATAACCAAGGCAAACATTTCACACTATCTTCATCAAATATGTCATCGGAATATACCTTAACATAGTCCATAAAATTCATCTAATATAAAAATCAAAGTCAAAACGAACTCCAAGAATGAATTTCAACAACGATCAATAAGAATGAAATTCAACAACGATAAGAAAGAGTAGACGAAGAGAAGTGGAAACAAATTTTGAGATAGAGTTTATAGTAAGATTCTCAGGGGTCATCCCAGGAATCCCTCAAGGAGTCCTAATTGTGATTGAGTACTCTCTCATCCTAATGTCCTATTTTCTATATCCTATCGCAGGCTCACAGTAGTACAACTAAGCTGTTGCACTACTACGACAACGCCTTTGTTATGAAGCCTGACCTGCATGAGCCACCCTAAAAATGTGTCACAACCTGAACCCAGATATTTTGGCTCGAGTTCGTGGGCCACGCCCAGCCTATGTCGTAATATCGGCTATAGAACGCTGTCAACTACCCAATAAAATATCTCAACAATTTTATGATGCACTAAATCAACATGTACACAAAGGATATAAAGCTAAGGAAGATATAAAAGAAAGACAACAATAACTCTAAATAATCTAGAGTCTATAGAATGATCATACATATTTAGAAAAGTATCGGAGACATATCCGATGAGCAAGACATGAATCTAGCTAAAGAATATGGCCTAAAGCTATGCAGAGGTCAACTCATGATCAAAGTAACATCGATATCTGTCATCATAAAGTCCAAGGTGTGAGGCACAACATTACCTAAAAATAGTTATCCGGTCAGGATTGGAGCGAAGTACATCTATAATAACCATTCTATTAAATCATAAAGATTATGTAACAGTAAATAGAGACAATATACAAGATAAAATAACATGTACATAAATATAACATAAATGGAAATAATATAAATAAACAGAAGAACAGGAATCATCATGTATAGTAATCAGGAAATAACTATCTATGCGAGTGAGTATTGGTTTCAACATGTGACTGGCTTGGGAACTTGTACAGGATTTTATGGCCTGGTTAATCATACGTGTGGTGTATGATTAACACACAAAAGAAATAAGACGTACACAAGGAGGATATTGATCACATATCTACCCTAATACTCCCCACCCCGGATCCAACCATGGTACGTTACGAGACGAGATTCTCTAAGAAGGTCACGAGCCTTCACAGGAATCGGTGTCTATACAATGCACAAGAATAAGAATATAGCTTACACAAGATATACCAAGACAGGAATAACATCTCATGACGGGATCCAGACAATACCAATCCATGTGACCAACGTGTCAAAAAATCAAGGATATCTATACTAAATACAAGAAACATAGAACATACCATAAACAAAAAATTATCGGAGAATGCACTTGCCTCAATTTAGTTGGAGTCGACATGTACAACACGAACGTATCGACACAGAATATGTATTGATGCTATGCTCCATAATATGGTCCCAAATAATGACACGGCCGGTTCCATTGAGTCCAGATTAGTCCAAATAGTCCAGGTTGATATATTGAAGTCTACTATCAAAGTTTGGCGCAATTATCGAGATCGAGGTAGACGTCCATGATTAAAAGAAGAAATGATTCTAATTAGTCATAATCATGAGGTGATTAAAGGAATTTGGTTAAAAGATCAATCACTAGGCCCAAAATTTTAAAAATACTTATTTGTAGTCAAAACATATAATTTATATAATTTGTATTTCAAAATATTTATATGTGTATAAGCCCATTAAAATATAAAGCTCAATTAATCCCTTATTGTTCATAGAAACTTTTAAATCTCAATATAAGGAAAATTGTTTTATAAATCAGAGCCCATAATTTATAAAATATTACAGTTGTTTAAAACTCAAATAGGAAGGTTTAGGCCTAAATATTAATTACTTAAGTATACAGATATTAGCCCAATAATGAACATAATCATATTCTCTTCAAGGACCAAGCCCAATAGGTCCAAGTATTAACTAAATAACTAGAATATATATATATATATATATATATATATATATATATATATATATATATATATATATAATATATATATATATATATATATATATATATATATATATATATATATATATATATATATATATATATATATATATTATAGACCAACAATACCAAAAGCCTAATTTAATGTATACATAAAATTCTATCCAAAAGAATATATTATTCATTTATATATACTTTTTTTTATTTTTATTCATTTATATATACTTATATATATATATATATATATATATATATATATATATATATATATATATATATATATATATATATATATATATATATATATATATATATATATATATATATATATATATATATATATATAAGTGAATAATATATTCTTTTGGATAGAATTTTAATATATTATAGACAAATACCAATATATATATATATACATATATATATATATATATATATATATATATATATATATATATATATATATATATATATATATATATATATATATATATAAACCTCGAACTTTATTGAAGAATTAGGCACAAAATGTCGAAGCCTATACAAGTAAGTGCGGTAAACGCAACAAAAGGACAGAAAGAGACAAGTGCGAGACGCGCACACAAAAAAGAAGGGGGGAGGAGGGCCTAAGCCAGGGCTTCCCAGAACGAGTAGGAGACGTGAGAGCAGCACCTCCAGACTTTGTAGCATTGTCTGATGACCTCTCTGTACAACTGCGTAGGAGGGATTTGGCGGCCTTCGTATCTGAATTTGTTCTTGTTTTTCAAAAGAACCCAAATACCGGCGGCTGCTACGATCTGATGTCCGTGGGAGCGGCTTCAAAAGGCCAGGAGATCGTAGAAGCCCTCAGTCGGTTGAGCAATGTCAAGACTATTGTGAAGCTTGGACCATATGCCTATAGCCAGATCTTCCGAAAGAAGGATGTGCTCTGCTAATTCTGACTTGTGTTCCTCGCAGCAGTGGCATTTAGAAGCGAGGCTGAATGCCATAGTTCCGATGATGTCGTCCGTCGGAATCTTCCGGCGGAGAGCACGCCAGATAAGAATAGACCATTTGATGGGAATGCATGCCTGCCAAAATTTGGCATAAACGATGTTCGGCACCCCTCTGTCTCTGACAACAAGTCTGGCGAAAGCCAAGGTGAAGGTCCCACCCGGGTTGGGAGACCATTTCCAAGTGTCGCACGTTTCTGTAATCTGCAGATTAGCCGCAAGAAGGCAGTTTGCCGCCGGCTGGCCCAACCAATCTCTGACCTTCCTCCAATTCCATCCGAAACTGTCCTCCCAAAGGTCTCTAATTTTGCAGCCCTACGGAGTAAGGATGTTGGGATGAATGATATCTGTACCTAACCATCGTTCCAGACAGGTCGGGGAGCGACCGTCGCCTAACTGGAGACGAATAAGAGGTTCAGCGATGTTGCGACCCCGAACGATGTGGCACCACGATAATGAGGATCTGTTGTTAGTGTACGCCTCCGACAGATGGGAGAATCTGGAGTACCTAGCTCTCATGAATCTCGTCCATAGGGAGGTCTCGGTGCGCAACTTCTACCACAACTTAATGGAGCAGGCGTCCACGGTATGGTGATGTCTGCAGAAGCCCAGGCCTCCTTCATCGGTGGGTTTGGCCATCGACTCCCTTCCAGCCCAGTAATGTTTGTCCTTGCCGTCGTTATGTCCCCAGAAGAACTTGGCGAAGAGGGATTCGATATAGTGGAGCACCTTCAAGGGGGGGCAAACGGCCAGGATGTACATCGGGATGGATGAAAGGACGTGTTTGATGAGAATCATTTTGCCCCCTGGGGATAAGGTTACGTTGTGCCATCCTGCGATGAGTTTGCCTTACCGAACACCAGCGGCCACCTAAGGTAAAGGAAGGGGGGTAGGACGTGCTGAAGGAAGTCATGTTGGCAAGCAGAGTAGAGCATGTTCTGTCTGCTTTGTGATGTGTGTAGATGACGCTCTTATTGTTGTTGACGTGCCGATTGGAGCAGGTGGTGTATCTGGCGATCGTACTCAAGACGACTTCGATCGATCTGCTGTCTACGAAGGAGAAGATGAGGATATCGTCGGCGTAGGCCAGGTGAGTGATAAGTGGACAGCCGGTGGTGGTGTAAAAGTGGTTGAAGCCAGACATTCTGGGCATACTATTAAGACTTCTGCTGAGAGCTTCGGCTGTAATGATGAAAATGGTGGAAGAGAGCGGATCCCCCTGTCTAACCCCACGGGTAGAACGGAAGAATCCTGCAGCCTGGCCATCGATGATGTTGGAGAACCACGCATTATTGATGGATCTGAAGACGATGTCAATCCATAGTTCGGAGAAGCCAAAGGCCCTGAATACCCAAATCCTGAATTGCCAGTCCAGGCGGTCATACGCTTTTTCCATGTCTAGTTTGATGGCCATGTTCCTCCCTCGACGGGAACTTCATGCACGTGATCATCTCTTGTACAAGGAGGATGTTGTCTGTTATATGGCACCCTTTGACAAACCCGCTTTGCTCTTTGGAGATGATCTTGGTGAGGTGATCGGACATCCGAGAGGCGATGATCTTAGATATGATCTTATTGGTGAAGGTACAGAGGCTGATCGGACGAAAGTCTTTAAAGTTTTTTGGATTGACTTTCTTGGGGATAAGGATGATGTTGGCGCATAAAATCGACTTAGGATATCTGGCCCCTTGAAGGAAGGCTATTGTGGCTTCGACTAAATCTATTTTGAAGGTGTTCCGGCAAGCTCTGAAGAAGACTCCGTTGAAACCGTCCAGCCCTGGGGCACTGTGCTCATTAATGGACCAGACCGCCGCTTTGACCTCCTCCTCAGAAGTGGTGACCAGCAGGGTCTCGTTGTCGTTATCGCTAATGAGGGAAGGGATAACCGACAAAAGCGTCTCATCATGTACGACCCGATCTTTGGTGAAAAGCTTGGAGTAGAAGTTCGTCGTCGCGGCCTGAATACCGGCCTGTTCGTCAACCAGGTTGCCGTTGTAGTCGAGGATCCTGTGTAATTGTAATTTGTTCCTGCGTCCTTTGACGCACGCATGGAAGAACCTGGAATTCTAGTCGCCGTCGGTGTCCCAGCTCGATCTAGCTTTTTGCCTTCGAATTCGTTTTCCACTCTCAGCCTGGATTTGAGAAGAGCTTTGGCGAGGTTGAGGGAGGCGCGGGCCTCCGGGGATCTGTTAATGGCAAATGCGGACTCCGCGCGAGTGACGTCGTCCTCCGCCTTCCTGATAGCCTGGAAGATGTCACCGTAGGCCTCTAATCTCCATGACGAGAGGGCCTTACGAGTGGCTTTAAGCTTAGCCGCCATCCGAGCCATCGGGTCAAGGATCGAGACGGAATTCCAAGCAGAAGCCATGATGTTCTGGAATTGGGGGTGATGACGCCAAAAGTTGAGGAAGCGGAATGCTTTCTTGTTGCTGGTGTGATTGTTGCTGATCTGGACGAGGAGAGGGGAGTGGTCAGATTCGGTGGAGTTCAGATGAGAGAGATTAGTGATTAATCCCATGTCGGTCCAGCCTTCATTGATCAACGCTCGATCTAATCGGGAGTATTGTCGCCGATGGCGCTCCTGCATGTTGCACCTGGTGAATGTACTGCCAAGGAAGGGGATGGAGGTTAGGTTCCCGTGAAAGGTAAAATTGTTGAAATTATCCATCACTGGTTTGGGAGGAGGGCGACCATCGGACTTCTCCTCTATGTAAGATACTGTATTGAAATCTCCAATACAAAGCCACGAGAGCCCCTGGGAATGGACCCTAAGCAAGTCTGCCCAAAGCAATCTGCGCTCGGGGATGTCGCAACTGCCATGAACAGCGGAGAGGACTGAACGTGACTTAAGGGCCGGGTGTTCGATCCAACAGGTGAGAGCCTGGGGAGAGTCGTGAATGATGCCAAATTTGAAGTCTTGTGCAAGAAAGAGCCAAATGTCATTCCCGCCTGCGATGGCCTGCGGGAAGCCTAACTTGAGTTTAGTGGCTTTTATTCTACTTTAGGGGATTTTGGGTTCGATAATGATTAATAGATCTATGCGATGAGTCTTCTTAAGGCTGAGCAATCTGTTCATCGTCGGTTTGTTGTCGAGCCCCCTCACATTCTAGGAGATGATGTTAAGCATTGGACGAGGAACTGGGATGAGGGTGATTGTGCTTCGTTGCGGACCTTGTAGTCCTTGCTGTCATAGACTTTTGATTGTTTTTGTTCTTCTTAGAGGAGGTTTTTTTGGTTAGTATGCTAGTGGGCCCATTGCTTTCGGTGTCTTTGTTGGTCCGACCTTGCTCACTGCTTCCCTCGACGTCAGTGTCGGTGATAGGTGAGTCGTTGTCTTGTTCTTCCAGGGCGCATAAGGGGTTGCCACGGTCCAGAAATCCTGCTTTATTTATATATATATATATATATATATATATATATATATATATATATTTGCATAGTAAATTTATATATATATATATATATATATATATATAAATTTACTATGCAAATATATATATATATATATATATATATATATATATATATATATATATATATATATATATATATATACTAATATACATTTACTATATATATACAAATATATATACAAATATATATTTGAAAAAAATAATAATATACAAATATATATACATACTAAAAACTTACTCAGCCCAAGATAATTGAGTTCTTAAAACTTATTGGGCTCATAGCCCAGCCCAAAATACTGATAATAATATTTAAACTTATCACTGCTGGGCCAGGCCCAAAACAGCCCAAAACTAATTCACCCCAAAAACATATTACCATTTCTTTTCTTTTTCTTTTTTTATCGGAATACATGTGGGTTTGAGCCCATCACAGGCTTTCAACCCAGCCCATCATAGCTCATTCCCCACCCACTCAAATGCTTCCATTCCTCTCAATGAGAGAGAGAGAGAGAGCGAGAGAGCGAGAGAAATCGAATGAAGGAAATAAAACGAAGCAGGAAAGGAAAGAAGGGTTTGATGAGTAGCTCACCAAGGGGAATGCTCGGTACGACGGGGTGCCGATGCATTCAGCACCGGGGTGAACACCGAGGCAGAGATGACGCGAAGGCCAGCGGAGTGCATCTTGGCAGCAGATCTGAGCTTGTCGGTGGAGAAGCAGGTCTAGGCGTGGCTAGAGCATCTGGGTTCATTGAGGCGACAGATGTAGGTTGAGCAATCGATAGGGGACACAAGCCGATGCTGGAGCGCACGAGTGCGGCTCGACCAGGCGCAGGGTCGCCAGAAATCGGAAGCAACAGAGGGCCGAGGTAAGGGGCTACGATTTTATGGTTTTTGAGTGGTGGATCTGGTGTTCTTGGGGTGGTCGATAACCAGTGGAGGGGGTCGTCGTAGTGGTTGCGGAGGAGAAAATGATGATTGTGGCGGTGGTGGCGACTTGATGATGGCGCGGTTGATGTTGATGGTGGTGGTGCTGGTTATGGAGATGACGATGGTCATGACATAGCCTGGTGAGGGTGGCCGGAGGGTGAGGTTGGTGCAGATGACGGTGGTGGTTGGCTGGGACGAGTGGCTGTATGTGTGTGGTGGGGTTCAAATCTGACGGAGAGGCGCCAGATCTGGTTCATGGTCAACGGGGTGGGTCGGCGACAACAGGTGGCATAGGAGAGAAGAACATGGGATGGATCAGTGGTGTCGATTGCTGACGAGGCGGCTTGGGAGGCAAGGTGCTGGCGGCGGTCGGAGGCGAGCACGGCGACGAAGAGAAGACAAGAAGGAGAGATAGAGTCAGTTGAGGGGCATGTCGATGTACTGTCCATGTCGGCTTGTCGACACGGACACGAGATTTGATTTGGTGTCTGGTGTGTCGGATACAGGATTGGACAAATGTAAATGTAAAATAAAATAGAATTAAATGGATGGACACGGACACGGTGCACTTGGAATGCATTGGAAAATATATAGATGGGGAATGGGAGTAGCCCATTAAATAAGGGTCATGGCACGCTCCCAAGCATGTGAGAAGAAGCTTCCAAGAAGCTCTTCCATGAATTGGGCCATTAGCCCAATAAGACCCAAGTTCCAAGGAAAATCCTTTCATATATAATATATAATCAACCAATTACTCCTGGCCCGAAATAACATATATATATATATATATATATATATATATATATATATATATATATATATATATATATATATATATATCTACTATATAATAGGAAAACTTAGATGGTGAAACTTTTGAATTCCGAAAATATCCTTACATACTTATACTAATTAAAAATAGTTCATTAATTTTAATAAGGACAACTTAGTAATTAGGAAGACTACCCTTTGGTCTTTCTGAACTAATTAAGAAATGTTAAAATACGTGACAAGTACGTGCACATATGCTAGTGTATATATATATATAATATATATATATATATATATATATATATATATATATATATATATATATATATATATATAGTTTACTAACCTCAATCTCATTGACAATTATATTTTTCAAATATAATAATTACTATTTATTTGGCCTCTAGGTCGAAACTAGTTGATGTCCAAAATAGTCGTGTAGGCATAATGGTAAAATATTTATTATTATACAAATCTAATTTATACAAATTTTAAAGTATTTTCATACATAAATCTGGCCCATACAAATTTGTTTAAAAAATTACATTAATGGGCCAATATTTAAATGTAGAGTCCAAAATAATTAATTTTATTTACTAGACTATATAAGCCCAAAATTATACGAGTCTCATAAGACCTTTTTGTAAATCAGTAACCCGATAATCATAAATATTTAATATAGCTAGTCAAAATTCATGATTTTGAAGCTCTAGGAAGATTTAGAAAAATAGAATTTTAAAAAAAATCGAGAAAATCTCGGAATTCGGTTCAAGGAGGTTACATAACTAATGTTCCAATTGGGACTAGTCCAATAAGTTGGTCCATGAATCATGTCATGCTAATAATTAGGCTCTAATCTAGTGTCTAGACTAATCGGTTCACTTACACAAGTCTAACAATTATGCTAGCCACTATCCGTAATAATTAATACAATATTAATAAATAATACACAACATAAAATAAATAATTCGGCACAATAATATATATAATATGGATTGACAAAAATACCCCTCTTTCGAATTTAGTGATTTACAGTAAGGCAATCTATGGACTCAAACAAGCCCCTCAAGCTTGGTATGATCGCCTAAGTTCCTTCCTACTTGAAAATGGCTTTTCAAAAGGAAAAGTTGATTCAACTCTGTTTATCAAGTTCAAATGATGACATTTTATTAGTGCAAATTTATGTGGATAATATTATATTTAGTTCTACTGACGAACGTCTATGTGAAGAATATGCTAAATGTATGCAGAGCGAGTTTGAGATGAGTATGATGGGAGAGCTAAACTACTTCCTCGGAGTACAAATCAAACAAAACACTCAGGAAACCTTCATCAATCAAGCTAAGTACACGAAGGACTTGCTGAAGAAGTTTGACTTCAACAACACAAAGACTATCAGGACTCCTATGGATACCTCAACCAAATTTGATCTTGATGAAAGTGGCAAACCAGTCAACTAGCGTAAGTATCAAGGTATGATTGGTAATTAATTATATTTAACTACTAGTTGGCCTGATATTATGTTTAACCTTTGCATATGTACAAGATATCAAGCTAACCCTAAGGAATCGTACTTATGCGCAGTTAAGCGTATCTTTCGATACCTTAAGGGTACTTGTACTGTCGGCTTATGGTATCCTAAAACTATATCATTTAACCTGATTGGGTATTCTGATGCTGATTTTGCTCGATGCAAAGTAGACCATAAAAGTATCAGTAGTATGTGTCATTTTCTAGGAATAGCTCTAGTCGCTTGGTTTAGTAAGAAACAAAATTCTGTTGCGTTATCAACAACTGAAGCTGAGTTTATCGCTGCAGATCGTTGTTGTGCACAAATTTTATGGATAAAGCAAACTGTAGAAGACTACAATCTGTACTACACAAAGATTCTCATTTATTGTGACAACACTAGCACAATAAATTTGACTAAGAACCATGTATGTCACTCATGTACTAAACACATTGAAATACGTCATCACTTCCTACGTGATCACTAACAATACGGGAATATCTATTTAGAATTTATTGACACAAATCATCAGTTGGCAGATATATTCATAAAACCATTGGCTAAAGACCGTTCAACTTTATTCATCGGGAGTTAGGTATTCTTGAATTTTTGAAAACATAATGATTTATGTTTACAAAAATGCTTAGACTGTATTCAAATGATTTTTTAAGTCATAGTTATTTTGGGTACAAGCCGAAAGGGCCCTTCTCTCACACATGTGTAAATAGCCTGAAGTGACACGGTATACTAGTTCTCGGACTACCGCTAGCTGGGATCCGACCCCTACGGCTAACCCAATGTAATAAAGATTTATTTAAACAAATGAATACTAGTTCTAATGCAAATTTCTTTTCATAAATTAAACCATGTTTTCAAAAATACAAGTATGCCAAACTCGGACCGAACTCGGACTAAGTTCGGGCCGAGTTCGGATACCCCTCTTTCAGAACCGTCCCGACTGCTGGCCTACATCTATTTAAAAGCGCCCTTTCTTTAAACCTACTTTATATTCATCCTTCTCCCGAACAGAACAGCCCCCCCACAACAAAAATTCTAAAATCCTAACCCTCGTTTTCTTATTTTTCTTGTAGTGGTTTCTTCCAAAACTTTGGATCCAAGGGTTTTGATATATTTTCTTCCATCCTACGTCGTTATTTTTGGGTAATTCCTACTCTTTCCTTGTCTATTATTTCGATGACTCCTAGATTTTCTAAGAAAAAGAAAAGAAGGATGGTGCTTCAACATCAAGCCTATTATATACTCCTCTAGATTATTTGTAGATTTAGAAACCTCAATAGCTTGGTTTCATGACTTTCATAAACGACCTATATGTCCCGACAATTCTATCAACTTTAATATTTTACTGGAATACTTTTGACATTCTACAACATCAACCTATGCGAATTTTTGGAAATTTCCAATCCGACATATGGCAATGTCGTTCGGATGTTTTATTGTAACTTACAATATTTGCAAGGTACGATGTATTCATCAATATATCGTATGATGATGACTTGAGCGAATGTCACTAGGTTTCCAACACTGGAGATGTTGTAGTTAACATCACCAAAGTCCAATTTGATGCCGACCTAGATTATCTTTCAAGGATGTGATGTGTGCTCCGAACCCCAAACCCGCAGGACAGCTCATGTCATGGTACTTGAACCAACACATGTATGAACTCTATCGGATTATTATGGTATCAATCTTGCCCAAAATAGGATCTACCGATGAGATAACATTTTTGGAGTTGTCCGCTATATACCACATTCCTTTTAGGATTCCGTTAGTCTTTCCAAAACCATGATATAGGTTATGTTCAACTGCAGGAAGGCTGATCGAAACCTCATATACCCTATGGTTCTTCCTATTATATTTCATATATACAACATCATTTTGGATTCGTGTCCCATCGATGGCACTTCATCTGAGATTTATAGGTCTCATAGGTTCCTACTCCTATTCCTCTTGTCATTGGTGCTGGAGGCATTCCACCTGCTGCTCAGGCTCCTTAGCCTGCACCAGCCCCTACTGATGTCCTTTTTGTACACGCCATCGACCAACTTCATGTACTGCTAACTCTTCAGAGAGAGCACTTTGAGGTTCATTGCACTCTTAAGGATGAGTGTTATCAGGAATAATGCATACGTTAGCAAGACACAGGCTATCGTCTCACATACCAGTTCCAGACTGTGCAAAACTGTATTGCTGATATTCAGTAGAACTTGACTCATCATCCTTCTGGTTCCACTTCCATGCTCCGTCACCCAAACTTTACTGGACCCAGATTCGAGGATCGTCAGGCTCGATACTACTTTGATCCTACTGCAACCTACATTGATCCTAGTCGTTCTGCTAACATGGGTGATAATGAGAGTTGATGAGCGTATTTGGGTTTTGGATGTTTGTGACTCTATCTGATGCTAATGATGATGATGATATTATAGCACTTATTAGATTTTTTTTATTTTACACGTCCATATTTTATTTAGTGAGTTTGTTTTCATCTACTTGCATGCTACTGTTGTTGATACTTTAGTGATATTCTACTTGATCTATTTTACTTTTATCTCTTGATATGATTATGTCTTCTTTCTTATGTTGTTTGTGCTCACTATTTACGGGGGAGCATTCATTTTATACAAATGACAAAGGGGGAGAAGAATATACCAAACGTGCTAAGTACTAAATGCCAAGTTATGCCAAGTTATTTTAAGAAGTATAAAACTTTCAAGTTATTTTCTTTTGATATTATTAGGTATAAACTCAAAGTTTGTCAATTATCAAAATGGGGGAGATTGTTGGTCCATTGGTCATAGTCACACCTGATTTTGATAATCAACATAGACTTTGGTCGATACACAAATTATACATAACTACATGTAAAGAAACAGAATGTTACTTCCAACAAGCTATCACCCATCGTCTTCATTATACAAAATCTTCAGATGCTGATCAAGACATATTTTTACATTTTATTCTGTATTTTTTCACTTTGTCTAGGAAAATATGAGGTTGATAGGTTTGGCAACTGGCTTTCTACTGAACTCCAATGTCCAAATAAGCCTACCTATCTACTCCACATTCTATACTAAGCCTATACCCAATACCCAATATACAAAAAACCTAACAAAAATGAGCAGATTATCATGAGAGAATTCTAGCCGAGTTCGGCCAAGTTAGATCCTAATCGTTTTGGTCTTCCTAAATATCTACAACCACTTTTCAAATTACAAAAAATGTGGACCCGAACTGATGCCGAGTTCTTCCCCCAAAAATGCTATAAATAGTGGAGAACTTCCCATTTCAATTCATTCAATCATTCTTCTCTTCTCTCTATTCAAAAGCATTCCAGAGCTATACATTTTTATATTTAGCCTTTAACGACTCCTAGCCAAGCCAAGTACTTTCCAATTCAATCTAGAGTTTGGTTCGAGTTGTAAAGCAGGCTTTCTAAAAATGTTCCAGTCTTCAAAGTTTGCCTCATTTGATGTTGCGAGTCCTTCGGACGAAAACTTGTGTTGTAAGGAGCTGCAAGCCCTCGGATAAAGCTTGTGCCAAACTAGATTAACATCGAGCAAGAGTACTCGAGACTGGACTAGTCCTCTTAGAGGGATACCTGTATAAATCGCTGTGTCATGAGTTTGCTTTTCTGATGCTCTTTATTTTACATATTTAATTTTTATAGTTTGATATCATCTGCCTAGTACTTCATACCTGTGATACTACTTATAATATTTTTTATTTGGTGATTATCTTTCCACTGCATACACACACTCTATTCACTCCCCTCTAGAGGTGCTTAATGTTCCTACAACTAAATTTATAAAATAAATGCATAAACACCCAAGAATGGGTCAACAAACCATACAGAATATGTCCAATGATGGACTATGCTGGTTAGCAGGAGGAGGAGGAGGAGGAGTAAAACCGTGCATTTGGCATAGCACGAACCTATACTACTGTGATGAAAGCGTCATCGGTGACGGCTCATCAAGAGGAGGAGAATGAGGCAGTAGAATCGATATAGTCGGTGTCGGTGCCGACGGACGATGAGGAAGTATCTACTCCATGTCTTGCATTCTATAATTGCATGAATCCATGATAGATGTCAGCATCGAAAGCTGATCTCCCATGGTCAACTACGTCCCCTACAACGCTTGAGCGACACGATCTGTCCTCTCGCTCATCTGTCTCATGGTCCGTTGCGTCTTTCTTTTGGTGCGCTAGCATATCAAATCGTCCAGTGAGTGCTGCATCGTCACGTAGCTGAGACTGGGGCTGCTATGAAATCCTTCTTAGCATCTCATCACGCAGCTCAGCAACCTGGAGGCGCAAGCTCTTATCGACTCGGACCGACTCTTATGAGGGCTATGGGGAACGCACACTAACAGAGGGGGCCCTGGATGATTATGTCGTAACTAAGGTGCCATAGGATCCCGTACCATAGTACGTACCCCTGTGAAGGCCACCAATAGCGGTCATCCAGGGCTCATCCTCCGACTGAGGCAGAGAGGACTGCGAGGAAGTACTAGCACTGCCCTTTGTAGGTTCGCTAGCACTAGCACTCGCACATTCAAGCTCATGTAGCTTAAGACACTCATCCTAGAAAAGTAGACATCTTGATAAGCGAAATATTTACTACATAATCGTCGTAGTTGCCAATGTCTAAGGTACTTATTAATAACTATATGGATATCTATTTTCATATATTCTAAGTTATATTAAAGTTAACGAAACATAAAGTACTACTTACATAACTCTGCGTAGCTCTCTCATCGATGAGATTTCCGTCATTTTGTTGGGTAGCCAAGAAAACGGTCATCATGTTGGCATCCTAACCCCTCTGTAGCTGTTAAAAATAATTTGTTTGTAATTGAAATTAAACTTTTTTCTACTTTTATTAAAATGATATATATTCAATAACATACATACCAGACGACGAAAATGTTCTGTCCTTGGAATCGGGCCACTATACCACTTCCATGCCCTCATCCTAGCTGCCTTCGCGTTCTCTAACTTTTTTTGTACCTAGGATCATCGAATCTAGCCCTTATCGCAGTCCACTGCTCGGATGTGATCCAACCTTGGATCGATTTTTCGGAGTGCTGACGAGCATTCTGGTCGTCGATCGAATCACGGATCAACTTGGCGGAAACAACAGGAAATTGCTTCTCAATCTGCTCAGCCCGGTGTGGTGGATAAAAATATTTTTTCTACAAGATGTAAAATAGTAAATTATATAATATACATAAAGGATGATTGATATTAAAAGCAATATACTTTAATTACCTTGAAGTAGGCAAACCAGAATGCCTTCCTCTGGTCCGAGGCATTCGAGTAGTTGATCCAAAAGCTACCGTAGTTGGACCTCAGAAATAGCCAAGTGCCCCTTTACCGCCGGAGAACGATATCTATACAACGATAATTAAACTAACTCTCAATGGTACCAATACTCAATCTATACTACCAAGCCAATTATATGATACTCAACACCATATGTTATGAAATTCATAATACAAATTCTATCAAACTACTATATAGCATAGTGACAACCAACTAGAGAATATAATTTGATAATCTAGATCCATGTGTGTCTATCCATTTGTGTGTGTGTGTGTCAGAATATATCAAATTTTATTTCAAACAATTCCTAAAAAAATTATGTCATGTGTGTGTGTCAAGGTCGACGCTGCGAAGCCAGCAGCACCAATCTATCCCAGCAGCCTAAAATGATCGGTTATTAAACTATCCTCGGTATCCCGACTGCCATCGCGAAGGCAGGAACACCGTCCCATCGTGTGTGTGTCCTGTGTGTGTGTCCTCTGTGTGTCTTGATCGTGTTCGAATTCAGGTTAGGGTTTACCGAGCGACATCTGTGTCGCCGGGGGTTGTCGAAGTAGGAAAGGGCTGAAGAGTGACAGGGGTGGTCGCAGAGTGGAGGGGTGCCGAATCGGGGAGGGGGTCGGAGAGTGGAGGAGGGGGGCTGAAGAGCGCACAGGTGGTCGTCGGGGGCGAAGGAGGTCATCAGAGGTGAAGGAGGGCCGGGGAGGACTTGATGCACTAGTCGTCGGGAGAGGGGGCCTCGAGCATGGACAAAAAATTTTAGGTATCGAAATAGAGACAAATGAAAAGTTATAACCCTATATTAAAGAAATTAGCGACATCACAAAAATACGTCGTTAGATGTTGCTGATATTTTGATATGCTACAACGTAAAAGTTAATGACGTAAAAAATTCAGCGACATTCAGCGACTTTGAGTGATGTTACTTTCCATAATTTTATTAATATTCCCTGAATATCGTGGAACTTTGCCTATCAGTGACGTCTTGTGACATTTTAATCAGACGTCGCTAGATTCTTATTACTTCGTGACATTTCCTTCTGGCGTCGCTAAATATGTCGCTAATTTGAAAGATTTTGGTAGTGAGGAGAGACAGTTGGGTACTACTAAAACTTAGGAAAAATTCTAAGAACTCTTCAAAAAGAGGTACTTTCTAGATACGATTCGTGATGTACTACATGATCCGTTCCTCCAACCTAAGCAAGACACATGACAGTTGATGAGTATGATGCAGCGACTAAGCCGATTTAGCGCGAGATTGATACCGATAGAGAAAGAGAAAGCTAAGAGGTTTCATAATGGATTAAGGCCGGAGCTTAAGAAACACACCGCAGTGCAATCCAATATTTCACATGCTACGGTGTTAGAAGAAGCTAAAAGTCAAGAGCTCCTTTGCTAGGAAGCACGACAAGCACAAAAAATTATGCCCTAGCAGATGTACAAGTTCAACTTAATTCAAGACGCCTTGAGCGATGACTATCAGCACAAAACCAACAACGAGAAGTTATAGCATTGCTTCAACAAGTTCAACTTAATTTCGAATGCACAAACTTGCCAATTTTGTGGAAGGAGAGGGCACCATTAAAGAGACTGTCGTCGACGGTTAAAGCATTACTTCAATTACGGTTCCATGGAGCATAAAATTTGAGATTTCTCCTACCGACATGCCCCGCACAGATTGGCTCCAACACTAGAACCACAGCAGTTACAAGGGCCAGTAGCTCTAGGACAAGGAGCTCCGCAGCCACCTGCACTAGAAGGAAACCAGTGAGAACTAGCCTTGATTGACCAGACAATACAGTTTAGGTCTGATAGAGAAGAGATGAATAATCCGAGGCAAGGACGAGCATTTATCATGGCATTGATTGACACCCATCTTGAGATTGTGGATACAACAGGTAATGTTCTAGTTACTTCATTATTTGTTAAGACATGATTCGATATTAGAGCCACACCTTCACTAGTATGGTATTCATTCATAGTATACTTATCTCAGCTATTGCCTAGGTATATTTGTATTTAATTAGCCATAGTATTGTGTAGTGATACCTTCAACATCCTTACTAACCATATAAACTGTGGCATAGACAAACTCGTTTGGAATAGAAAATTTAGGACTTCATTGCTAGAGAATATTCATGACATACCATGGAGTCCGTTACTGCTACCTATAACCCTTATAAACTAATCATTCTATTTCTTCGAGTCGTGTGTCATCCAAGTGTCCCTCGTCAAATTTGGGAGTCCAAGAATGACATACGCAATTGGTTTCATCCATTTGCTCAAAAAGCGCAGTATGATTTTCGTACTTGATTTTTTTCATATTACATTTCAATTCCTATTTGTTACTGCGTTCCAATAATCATGGCACGGTATCGTGATTTTGATTCTTCTACGTTCATTTGATTTTAAATCTTGCCTTAGTTTTAAATTTCGAGAGGATTTTTTTTAAGTTGGATAGAATATAAACCCCCTTAAAATTCACTATATATTGTTATTTTTCTTTATTAATTTATTAGTTTAATTATGGTAACTATAGATAGAATTAAGTATATAATTTACGAGTCTTATTTTTATGAAGTTTTGTCTTTTTTGACATATAGAAATACATGAACTAGATATTTTGCAAAGGCAGCATATGGAGATCACATTATACGTGTTAGAGAGTAATTTTAGATTTTCAGACTTCGTACGGTAATATTTATTTTCCTAAAGTATACATAATATTATTTTAGTTTAGCAGTATATATAATTGCTGATAAAATATTTATGTATATTGTTCTATTATTTAAATTATATTTCTTTTTTCAGATTTTATTGATGACTGATTTAAATTAGAGTAATTTTCTTAAATAAAAATTTTGTACTATATGAATTACATATAGGTGCTATATGTATATTTGTATTGTATTACTGATGAGTAAATAATATATATTAGGAGTTTAAATGGATATTTTTTTTAGGAATTTTATTATAGAAGATAGAAAATATTAATATATGTAGGAAATATTTTCTACATAAATAGAAAATAGTTACAAAAAATTAGTTTTATTTAGAAATTTATTTTAGATTTTTTAGATTTTTAGAATATTTGTAGGATTTATGAGTAATTATTTTCTTTAAAAAATGAAAATAAAAAAATTAGTACCTTCTCGTTATTGTTCCCCTGTGGGGTATAGTATTAAGAATCAACTAAAATCCCCGCTTATACATATATATGTGTACACGCGAAAGAAAAAAACCTAAATCCAAAGCCCAAACCCTAGTTGCGTCCCTGACCTGTGCGCTGCCTCTATGCCACCACAGGCCGCAGTTGAACCTCCGGCCAACGGCTACCGTAGATTTATAGCAACAGCAGTCGCACTACATCCTGTCAAGTTTCTAGGTCAATTTCTTCTTCATCTTGCCATCATTTTTTGAATTAATTAGTTCATTGTAATCATGACATATACAACTTCGATTCTTGTCAACTGGTTTTCATTTAGATGATTTTAATAGCAAGAAAAATGGGTTTAAGTTTATCGAATTTTTTTGTTATTGAGCTCTAAAACAGAACAATAAAAATTGTCCATACCACTAACTTGGAACGAAAATTCTGGACAAAATGCTAAGAATTTTCAAAATCCACTTGAACATGATTTTAGTCCACATAAATAGCATCAAGGCGATGCTTTTAATTTTTATTATTTCCTATTATTTATAGAGTTAATTAGATTGAAAATCATAGAAAAATAGTTTTAAAATCTTGAAGATTTCCCGATACTGGGTTTGTCCCGGCAAACCAGACGACTTGGTCGCGCACCAGTTGCATCGAAAGGTGCGTATGGAATTTGTGAACGTGTGGGCTTTGAGGAAATTCGAATTGGTTGCGTGTGCATGACGAATTCGACCTGTATCCATCGAAGAACGCTGTATCAGCCATTTTCTAAAATTTCTATTTACTTTATGCATGCTCGTCATATCGTGACGAAACTTACGCTATTTGACTCGTATCATTTTTCTGGTCCTGTGAACCAAGTTTGGTCTGATTTTGAGACAGTTGACTGGATCGCCTTTTTGCGAGCCCCACGATCCGATTTTATGCACGGCTCATCGAAATCCAAATTTGACATACTGTTAAGTTCCTATCGTCAAACTGGACATGTAGACATATATTATGGTTACTTTATAGACCCTTAGGTTTGGCACGCTTTTCAGTGCAAAGCGAGTCCAACGACGGATATCGTTTTGACCCAAAATTATCATTTTGCTCATGTGTCCAAAATTTGACTTATAGGTAGCCTATCTTAACTATTTCTTTTATTTTGGAAAAGTTGATGATGTTTATTTCAGCATCCAGAGACATTTACGTAAGTTTCCTCCTTGCTACTTCATTTAACTTGAAGAGTTCACCTGCTGGACGTCGTCAAAACGTTACACTACCACCAGGCAAGTATACATTGCCACTTTATTATGACTATTTACTCTTTATTGAAGCAAATTTATTTATGTTATTTATTTCATTTCTTACTTATTTTATTTAAACTGTGTTTCCATGTCAACTTGGGTGCAAGCGACTATATTGGTCGTTTTTATTATTTTTCTTTATTTTATGCACGTCGACTTAGTTTTTGGGTACCGTACCAGTATTGTGATCTATTTTTCTATCAATAGCCGAGGATCATAGCCTATCGTGGTACGTGGTCCAGTCCATGTCCTTGTTTGGTTGTTGGGCTGGGCTATTGTGCTTTGATAGACTATGAACTGAGGTTGCACAACAGAACTCAATATTGTGAGATACTGGTATATATCCTTTAGCAATAAAACTTGCATTCCATGAGTTGTGAGTCTCATATAGGTCTCTGTAACGCCCTAGTCCCATAATACGTACGACTAGGAATATTTAAACATGCTAGCTACGTATCAAGTGGACTCCAGCCTAACTCGAATGCGTATAAGCTGTATAGTAATGATCAACTATCTATATAAGTCGATAATATCTCTATGTCTCAATCCACAAGAATACAAAATACAAGAATGGGCAACATATACCATGGTGTGCACCCCATGCTACACTTGTCCGAATAGACTCGAAAGAAATAATATAAGTCTACAAATACTAGGCTAACAAGTTGAATATATCATGATAAGAAAAATAAAGCACGAAAAAATTATAAAAATAAGATCACAATCTATACTTGAATCCTTCAGAAGTACCCCAACAACTTTAAGCATGAAGCCAGCAATTACCTGGAGAGATCACCATGTCCTCAGAAGGATATAACAAGATACAGAAAACATGCCAACAATAAATGAATATGCAAATACAACACAATGGAGATTCTTAACCGTCTATGTGAGATGTACTTTGTGGACAACATTCTACACATGGGCTTTATGATCAGCAAAAAAACATAAGAAATAGCAGTAAGTAGCGCTCATCCGAGTCACTATCGGCCCGGGACAGTAAGTAACGCTCATCCGAGTCACAATCGGCACAAATGTGTGTATAAAAATAAATAGTAGCCCCTAAGCTAATAGTTGTCCCCTCCCTCCAATGATCCTGTCCAAGCCGTATCTATAACGTGACCATTTGGCAACTGCAATGACTTCTAACTGGACACTATAATAGCAGTCACCTCCTATCCGTTACACGTCCTAAAGGTATCGATAGCCAGTCGAGTACGTGGATTCTTGTCCTGTATGAAACTCACTCATCTCATGGTACACATGTGTCAAGGCCAAAGGAGATATGAAAATACCTCGCACTCATTAGGAAGTCGTCTAAAACTTGGTCAATAAGCGTAAAATAAATAAAAACAACATAAACGACTAAACTCAGTCGCTTGTTCCCAGGTATGACTTGGACGCGCATTTATAACAAAATAAACAAGTAAAAAATTCATGCAATAAGTAAAATATGCTAAAATAGACGAACACAATTAGAAATCGTAGCAAGGTATACTTGCTTGGAGGTGATACGAGATTTTCATAATGTCCAAAGGATGAATATGTCCAACCAACGAAAGCTGTACAGTTGGAATCTCCACGAACGTCCCCGAATACTGAAATAAACATCACCAGCGCTCCTGATAAAAAAATGTCTAAGATAGCCTACCCATAAGTCCAATTCTGGATTCGAAGGAAAAGATGCTAATTTTGGGTCAAAATGATGTCTGCCGTTGGATCCGCTTTGTATCGAAAAGCGTGCCAAACCCTATGCTCTCTAAGGTCGTCAAACTATATGTCTACGTGTCCAATTTGATGATACGAAGTCAACGGTATGTCTACTTTTGTATTCCGATGAGTCGTGCACAATTTTACCGGTTAAACCGGATCGTGGCCTGCCAAAATGACGATCCGGTCAACTGTCTCAGAATCGAATCAAACTTGTCTCACAAGACCAGAAAATTGATACATATCTGATTGGGCAAGTTTTGTCGCGATGTGATGAACATGCACAAAGTAATTAAGATTTTTGGTAAGTGGCCGATACGGCGTTCTTCGATGGATATCTGTCGAATTCGGCCCGCACATGCAACCAATTCGAGTTCCGTCAAATCCCACACATCCATAATGTCTGTACGCACCTTTTAATGCCCTCTGGTTGCGAGAAAGTCATCCGGTTTTTCGGGATGGACCCCGTATCGATGTTTATGGTGTTTGTAAAACTATTTTGGGGGGGGGGGGGTTGGAATCAAATTATCTCGACAAATAATGGATGATAAATAAAATTAGAAATACCGTTTCTATGTGGGTTAGGTTAACTACCAGTCCCTATAATTAGATTCCGAAAATTTGCAATAGGTTGCCATTAATCAACCTTCCAAACAGTGTACTTGGACAGATTTATATTGTTTATAGGATAGTATATATTTAGTAAAATTTTATGGGTTTTTGCTTCGATTTTTTGTGTCAAATCCGTTCCTACATAAACCAAACTAACTGGTAAGGTTTATAGATGGTTAGGTTGTCTTCTAGTAGAATCAATTAGTTCATGAATCAGTCGAGTATACGTGAAGAAGTTTGATTGGAAAGTACGGTACCTCACAATTGTACTTTGTCACCACAGAGCTCTGTTTTTGACGTCGCGATGGCTGAGACGTCACTCCGGCGGTTGTCCGACGAGGGCTGGCATAGGAAAGGATGCACGGGGGCTCTCTAGAGTCGAGGGTCATGGAAACAAGGTGGCGTACGACGGTATGGAGAATAAATAGGATTTTCAAAGAATAAATACTCTATTTTTTCTATTCCTATTCCCAATCAATTTCCTATGAATTTAAATTTGAATTTAGGCTAGGTTTTTTGGTTATCTGTAGGAGAATCGGATCGTGATCATTGATTTGGTTTAAAAAGATAGAAGCTTGATCAAGTTTTAAGTTATCCCATTTTTTTATAAAAAAAACTACTCTCTCGTTCACAGGGTGTCGGGCCCGGGAAGAAGAAGGAATTGTGCTGGTTTGCACTGTTCATTTCCTTTTTTCTTTCCTTTTTTTTTCTTCTTTTCTTCTCTTTTAGTAATATACATGTATATATTTTCCAATCTAAACTCTTATAATGTCAAAATATAAAAATATTATATTCCTAAAATAATTATTAAATAATAAAAGAAAAAAAGATTTATTTATAGAAGAAAATATTATATATAAAATATATATTTTTAATATAAATCATGTAATAAAACTCTACATATTCAACATATACTTTAATTTTACCGAAAATAATATTTATAATAATCCTCAAATAAAAATATTTTAAAAATAAAATAAACAACAAAAAATATTTGCAACCTATTTTTCTAATATAGGTATATAATTATTTAGTATAAAATATTCCCTGTTTAATATTTCATAATAAATTTAGAAAAACATTTACTATAATAAATAATAATTACTAATATGACCAAATGTGATTAAATAAGAAAAAAATTTTAAAAAAATAAATAAGTACTTCTTTGATTTTTAGAGGGTTAAAGCTAATATGCTAGTTTTGGCACAAGACTGCACTAGCCGTGTCATACTTTCTAGTCAACCTACATAACAAATCTTAGCTATCACTAAGACTATTTTTAGATAAAAATATAAATTTTAAAATATGAAAAACCCAAAATTATTATTTACGCAAAATAGAAAATAAAAAATCTTTTAAAATTTGGGGGGTTTACAGTCTCGGACTTCCGTAGTCGGCTGGCCACCAGTACGTAAAGGACATGCGTTATGGTATAACTGCTAATAGATTTGCATGCTATAAGACTTGACAATTATTAGTTGTACTATATAGGTCATTGGGAGGGGAGAATACGATTAGACATTGACTACTTCCCTGTCTATCGTAGACCCCTTCGCTATTGATAAATAATAGGTAGACTATATGCTATAGACTCGCTTGATATTGAGGAATGGTATATAGACTTAGACTCGCGTCCAAGGTACTTGATTTCTTCGAATTGACTTGGTGGCCATGCGGATATGCATTATTCTCGATTTGCATCACATATAGATCGGTTAGAAGTTACTTGAATAATATGTATTATATATTTCATTGTCGGTTTCTACTTTTAGTCATTTACATATAATCAGTATATCATTGCATGTTTTTCTGTATCTTATTACGTGCCTCTCAGGACCTGGTGACCTCTCCAGGTGTAGACGGTCAGGATTTCCCACAGGAGTATGAACTCATGTCAGGTTCTTCGTTTTCTATCGTGGAGATCTTACCCTCCGATGTAACGCTCCAGTCCCAAAATATGTAGGACTAGGAACGTAGACATGCCAGCTGTATTCATACGAAGTATACTCCAATATATGGAAGCATCGTATAAATACATAAGATGTAAAATGCAGTAGAACCATAACTAATCTCATCCACACAGAATAAATGAATAAAAGATCATATAATGAGAATAAATTTGTCTTGATACAATATGTTGGGCGGAGACAAATCCACTACCAACAAGTAAAAGAAAAATACATGAGAAAAGAATAATTTGGCGGGCGAAGCGAAGCGAAGACGATCCAAGTGCAATCATCCTCGAAGAAATAGCGAAGATCACGGCTAGAGCTAAAGCACCTGCGAAAGACAATAACACACACCTGGCAAGACAACCAGGTCCTCAGAGGGACGTAACAAGACACATCATAGCATGCCATATAAACTGAATAAATATCGCTCAAATAAATAAGTAAATAGAATTTATAACATGGTCCAATACGCACCTACTGAATGAGCGTACCATCCCCCCAACCAAACAAGGACAGAAGATGGTAAACTAATTCACGACGACGTATCTTTCCATGCTATGAATCCAATATGGTATCCGGACCCCAACAAGGTTCAATACCTTCTCATCGAAGTAGTAAGTCACACCTACAACTAAACAAGGACAAGATGTGACGAACTAAACCGCGACAAGTTATTGTTCCAAGCCACGGTCAGATACAAGTACCCAAACCAAAAGTACTCGTACCTAACTGATAGGGTAGCCTACCATTCTAAGTGAAATGTTGTTAAGAACAATCCTTCCTACGCATGGGCCCTGGTTAAATAGGATCGGTGTAGTCCCCCTTTGGGCACCAGAGGCCCCAGCAGGAAGTGCATGGGTCATCAACCCCGTATCTCCAGCGGAGAGTCCGGGTCACAAGGGAAGTGCATCGAAGCCCATACGCTAAGGAATTGTCCTCCCCGCCCAATGCCTACTGTGTTGTATCCACAACACAACCACTATAACCGCTAAGTCAAACTAGCATGCAACCTCTATTAGCGGTTATTCCTATCGCACGGCTTGTACGTACTGGTAGCCAGCCAATCGTGCACTTCTGTGTTCTATATGCGACACACAACTTCGTGTTACCACGTGTCAAGGCCAATGAATGCAACACACGAGGAGGTCCCTTAATTCTAGGTTTAATGTGTAAGAAAAATAATACATAGCAGAAAAAAATGAACAGTAAGTTCTAACAGTTATGCCATGTAACACAGTTTATTTTGCATAAAGAAAATAATGAACATGCATGAAATATGAGCTAAAATAATTAAACAGCAAATGGCAAGGTGTCTTGCCTGGTAGGGCGCCTGGTGTGCTGCGATGATCAAGGTGGCACGATCTGCAACTTTGGTGTAACAACTACACAAGGGGACCTCTGTTGGTGGTACAAACCGGTGCATCGGGTCCAGAACGGTCAATTAGTTAGGGTGGACATAAGGTAGTCTCGAAATTGGCGGAGGAATAGGAATAACGGAATTGGTCATGGAAAGGAGAAAATCAAAGAAAAATGGAAAATATATAGCAAATTATAGAAAGTTATTTATAATGCTAAAATTCATATTTGTAAAACTATAATTTTGTCAAATAATTTACTTTAAATAAATAGAACATTTACAACAATATCTTAGTCTATAATATTGTTGTTACCAATAATAAAATAGTTTTTATGAACTATCTATTTTGGCTAGTAGAGTAATAAAAATAAAAATAATAATTGGTACTAATAGTACAATAACAAAGGTATAGCAATAATATTTTAAATTAGTTATCAAATATTACATATTGTATAACAAAATCTTGGTAAAGAAATAACCCAATTTGGAAAACAACGACAATAATAATAATAATAAAAATAATAATAATGATAATAATATTTAATAAAAATACACTACATACATACATTAATACTTATATTATTAATACATTAATACTAATGATTTTAATAATAATACTAATAATAATAAGGATAATGATAATAATAATAATAATAATAATAATAATAATAATATCGGTAGATAAAATAATAATAATAATAAAAATAAAAATACTTTAAACAAAACACCAATGAGGAGTTGATGCTCCCCTCATTATTTTACTGTGCGAGAGAGAGATTGGGAGAGAAGGAAGGAGTTGGGGACAAAGAGAGCGCGAGAGGGAAAGAGAGAGCGGCGGACGGTGTTCGGTGGCGGCGTGAGGCGGAGGAAGTGGGGCGCGGCGGTCGTGGCGCGGCCGGGAAAGGAGGAGGAGAAAGGGGGTTCTCGGTGGCTGGTGGCGAAACCGGCGAACTGGAAGGCCGGCGAAGGCTGGGATGGCTGAGGAAGAAGGAGAGGGGTGGTCTCGGGGCGGATCGAGGAGGTGGAACGGCGGAGATTGGTCGACGCGGCTGTGGGAGGAATAGGCGGCGGAGGGGTTTCGCGGTCGAGCGGAGAGGGTTTTGCCCATGGCTTGATGGACTGGGAACGGCAACTCCGATCATTGGAGAGGCAGCTCACCGGGAAGCGCGCGCTCCGGAAGGCGGATCTGAGGCGGCGAAAAGGGGAAGACTGGCTGAGGCGCGGGAGGACGGGTTTGGTGGAGGCTGGACTCGGCCGTTAGCCGACGGCCAAGGGCGTGGGTTTCCGGCGGCGGTGGAACGTGAGGTTCCACAGGCGGTCCGGCTGGAGGGCGGCAGATCTGTATGGGAGGAGGGTGGCGGAGGATCTAGGGTTCGCGGTGCGTCTCCGGAGGCGAGGGGCGGTCCAGGCCGGCGTCGATGGGGTAAGTTTTAGGTTAGGGTTTAATTTCCTTCTTCTGTTCTTGGTGGCGGTGGTGGCGGTCCGGCCATTGGCCGTGGTCCGGGTGGTGGTGTCGGTCGCTGGTGAGGGTGGTGATGGCACGGGGAAGACGGAGGGTTTGATAGTCCGATGGTGGTCGGGATGGGTGCTGGATGATGGCAGGGTGGTTTTGGGGTGTTGGCTGTCGTGTGTGTCGAGCAAGGAGGAGGGGATGTAGGGGAGACAGTGATGGTGGGACGTGTTTGCCGGAGGTGGTCGGGCGAAGAAAAGCGTCGGAGTCGACGGGGAATGGCTGTGGCGGCGAGGGCCGGGATGACGGAGGTCGAGGTGGTGCGTCGGTCCATAGGGAAGTTAAGTCGGGTGTGGGTTACGTTGTGTCGGATGTGTCCGACACAATGGGGATAGAGGTCCGAATCTGTCAGACCCGGTGGAGAACAATGTATTTGTACCATATCGAATATAGTGGATGGGAAAGGAGAACACTGACACGATGCACGATTTGGTTGTGGAAATTTGTGGATGAAAAACGTGGAGGAGTACCTGCCTATTTATAGGATGTGGGAATTCCCACTTCGGATAGGATTAGGAATAGATTTAAAACCCAAATTTAGATATTTCCTAGTTTAATTTAAAAGCAATCAAAATCCAAATCCAAATCTAATCTAATTTAAATCAAATTAAATTTCTAGTATAAAATCCACGAGATAAATAAATTTTAAATATTTAACTTATTTAAATAATCCAAAATTTTTAAATCAAGATTTAAATGTCCCAATAATTTAAAATATGTTTTCCAAAATACTATAATAATTAATTTTGAAAATATATTATTATTTATTTTAAAATAAGCTAATAAATAAATTATGCAATATGTATACATAATTATTTATACAAAATTATGCTTTCTAGTGTACAATAAAATATAACTTATTACTAATAAATATTAGAAAGAAGGGCTTAAGATAACCAACTCAGAAATTTGGTAAAATGGCAAAAATAATATTTATATATATTATCTTGAAACTATAAAAATAAAATAAAAATATTTTTCTAAAAATATGTACGCTCGCACATATTCGCACTCGTCGAGCAAGAATAAAATTTCGTACGCGACGTAAAATACGACTACGCGACGTACAATAATGAAAATTTTAAATCAGTACAAATTTTAATAATAAAAAAAATATAGTAGAAAATTAGGGGTTTTACATCCTACCCAACTTAAAAGAAATTTCATCCTCGAAATTAAGAATTAGTAGGGGGTGAGAGGACACAAGGCACAATGGTAGATAGAAGGGTTTAAAGAAGTTTACATGGTCGTAGTCTAGGTTGAGGATACGATTAAGAGACGATTGTAATCACTCCTAAATTCAAGTGATTAGAAAGTCAAGATTGTAAATTTAGGGTCGAGGGAAAGGTCGAATAGTTTAGGATGAAAATATAGCAACATCGAGCGAGAACGATCATAGTCGATAGGAAGGCTAGAGTGCCTTCGCCCTTCCAAAAATCGGTGAAGGCGAAAGCGATTTAAGGAGTTCAATGAATACAGTATCCATTACGAATACGTGGTTCAAAGGCGGTCGTATAGATTCCAAAAGGAGTTGCCAAGGCAGTCACGGATGGGACTCTAGAGGACAAGTTGAGCTATGTTCCCATCCACGTAGAATGATAAATAAAAGCGAACCAAAGTGCACTCAGTTGATCAGACCATTATGCACCGGTTCTGAAAGACAATATGTTAGTGGGGTACCTCCATTAACATATATGTCACGAACAAGCTTGGTAAAAGGCTAAGCTTGTAAAAACTAGGCTACGTTAGCATCATTAGTCTAGATAGTAAAATATAGGCACGATAATAGATGAATAAAAACAATATGAATAGTCTAAGAGTCATAAGGATCTAGGTCTTGTTTATTCCTATACCATCATTCTAGGGTTTTATTGACCAAGGCTTGGTTGACCAAATGGGTTAACTCCCTCTAGTCCCTATAGTCTAGATAATCCTATTTGTATTCCCTTAATGGTCAAGGGTGTGTGGGGTATTCTACCCAACTTAAAGAATTAAGCTAAGGGTATTTGGGACATCTAACTAGTAGGGTCAATCTCTAGCAGGCACGAAGGAAAGATAAGAATTTTGTTAGAAGGAATCAAGCAAGATGCAGTCGATGAGTCAAACGGTAGATAAAATCTAGGAAAGAGTCAAGTATGTGGATGAGACCCTAGACTTCTAATCCTATACGCAGGCTTGCTTGGTACGGTAAAGTAACCAAACAATTTATCTTGACCTGCATGGGCCACCACAAAAACATGTAACGCCCCAGTCCCAAAATATGTAGAACTAGGAACATAGACATGCCAGCTGTATTCATACGAAGTATACTCCAATATATGGAAGCATCGTATAAATACATAAGCTGTAAAATGCAGTAGAACCATAACTAATCTCATCCACACAGAATAAATGAATAAAAGATCATATAATGAGAATAAATTTGTCTTGATATAACAAGTTGGGCGGAGACAAATCCACTACCAACAAGTAAAGAAAAAATACATGAGAAAAGAATATTTGGCGGGCGAAGCGAAGCGAAGACGATCCAAGTGCAATCATCCTCGAAGAAATAACGAAGATCACGGCTAGAGCTAAAGCACCTACGAAAGACAATAGCACACACCTGGCAAGACAACCAGGTCCTCAGAGGAACGTAACAAGACACATCATAGCATGCCATATAAACTGAATAAATATCGCTCAAATAAATAAGTAAATCGAATTTATAACATGGTCCAATACGCACCTACTGAACGAGCGTACCATCCCCCCAACCAAACAAGGACAGGAGATGGTAAACTAATTCACGGCGACGTATCTTTCCATGCTATGAATCCAATATGGTATCCGGACCCCAACAAGGTTCAATACCTTCTCATCGAAGTAGTAAGTCACACCTACAACCAAACAAGGACAAGATGTGACGAACTAATCCGCGACAAGTTATTGTTCCAAGCCACAGTCAGATACAAGTACCCAAACCAAAAGTACTCGTACCTAACGGATAGGGTAGCCTACCATTCTAAGTGAAATGTTGTTAAGAACAATCCTTCCTACGCATGGGCCCTGGCTAAATAGGATCGGCGTAGTCCCCTTTTGGGCACCAGAGGCCCCAACAGGAAGAGCATGGGTCATCAACCCCGTATCTCCAGCGGAGAGTCCGGGTCACAAGGGAAGTGCATCGAAGCCCATATGCTAAGGAATTGTCCTCCCCGCCCAATGCCTACTGTGTTGTATCCACAACACAACCACTATAACCGCTAAGTCAAACTAGCATGCAACCTCTATTAGCGGTTATTCCTATCGCACGGCTTGTACGTACTGGTGGCCAGCCAATCACGCACTTCCGTATTCTATATGCGACACACAACTTCGTGTTACCACGTGTCAAGGCCAATGAATGCAACACACGAGGAGGTCCCTTAATTCTAGGTTTAATATGTAAGAAAAATAATACATAGCAGAAAAAATGAACAGTAAGTTCTAACAGTTATGCCATGTATCACAGTTTATTTTGCATAAAGAAAATAATGAACATGCATGAAATATGAGCTAAAATAATTAAACAACAAATGGCAAGGTGTCTTGCCTGGTAGGGCGCCTGGTGTACTACGATGATCAAGGTGGCACGATCTGCAACTTTGGTGTAACAACTACACAAGGGAACCTCTGTTGGTGGTACAAACTGGTGTATCGGGTCCAGAATGGTCAATTTAGTTAGGGTGGACATAAGTTAGTCTCGGAATTGGCGGAGGAATAGGAATAACGGAATTGGTCATGGAAAGGAGAAAATCAAAGAAAAATGGAAAATATATAGCAAATTATAGAAAATTATTTATAATGCTAAAATCCATATTTGTAAAACTATAATTTTGTCAAATAATTTACTTTAAATAAATAGAACATTTACAACAATATCTTAGTCTATAATATTGTTGTTACCAATAATAAAATAGTTTTTATGAACTATCTATTTTGGCTAGTAGAGTAATAAAAATGAAAATAATAATTGGTACTAATAGTACAATAACAAAGGTATAGCAATAATATTTTAAATTAGTTATCAAATATTACATATTGTATAACAAAATCTTGGTAAAGAAATAACCCAATTTGGAAAACAACGGCAATAATAATAATAATAATAATGATAATAATATTTAATAAAAATACACTACATACATATATTAATACTTATATTATAAATACATTAATACTAATGATTTTAATAATAATACTAATAATGATAAGGATAATGATAATAATAATAATAATAATAATAATAATAATAATAATAATAATAATAATAATAATAATATCAGTAGATAAAATAATAATAATAATAAAAATAAAAATACTTTAAACAAAACACCAATGAGGAGTTAATGCTCCCCTCATTATTTCACTGTGCGAGAGAGAGAGATTGGGAGAGAAGGAAGGAGTTGGGGACGAAGAGAGCGCGAGAGGGAAAGAGAGAACGGCGGACGGTGTTCGGTGGCAGCGTGAGGCGGAGGAAGTGGGACGCGGCGGTCGCGGCACGGCCGGGAAAGGAGGCGGAGAAAGGGGGTTCTCGGTGGCTGGTGGCGAAGCCGGCGAACTGGAAGGCCGGCGATGGCTGGGATGGCTGAGGAAGAAGGAGAGGGGTGGTCTCGGGGCGGATCGAGGAGGTGGAGCGGCGGAGATCGGTCGACGCGGCTGTGGGAGGAATTGGCGGCGGAGGGGTTTTGCGGCCGAGCGGAGAGGGTTTTGTCCATGGCTTGATGGACTGGGAACGGCAACTCCGGTCACCGGAGAGGCAGCTCACCGGGAAGTGCGCACTCCGGAAGGCGGATCTGAGGCGGCGGAAAGGGGGAGACTGGCGAAGGCACGGAAGGACGGGTTTGGTGGAGGCTGGACTCAGCCGTTCGCCGACGGCCAAGGGCATGGGTTTCCGGCGGCGGCGGAACGTGGGGTTCCACAGGCGGTCCGGCTGGAAGGCGGCAGATCTGTATGGGAGGAGGGTGGTGGAGGATCTAGGGTTCGCGACACGTCTTCGGCGGCGAGGGGCGGTCCAGGCCGGCGTCGATGGGGTAAGTTTTAGGTTAGGGTTTAATTTTCTTCTTCTGTTCTTGGTGGCGGTGGTGGCGGTCCGGCCATTGGCCGTGGTCCGGGTGGTGGTGTCGGTCGCTGGTGAGGGTGGTGATGGCACGGGGAAGACGGAGGGTTCGATAGTCCGATGGTGGTCGGGATGGGTGCTGGATGATGGCAGGGTGGTTTTGGGGTGTTGGCTGTCGTGTGTGTCGAGCAAGGAGGAGGGGATGTATGGGAGACAGTGATGGTGGGACGGGTTCGCCGGAGGTGGTCGGGCGAAGAAAAGTGTCGGAGTCGACGGGGAATGGCTGTGGCGGCGAGGGCCGTGATGACGGAGGTCGAGGTGGTGCGTCGGTCCATAGGGAAGTTGAGTCGGGTGTGGGTTACGTTGTGTCGGGTGTGTCCGACACAATGGGGATAGAGGTTCGGATATGTCGGACCCGGTGGAGAACAATGTATTTGTACCATATCGAATATAGTAGATGGGAAAGGAGAACACCGACACGATGCACGATTTGGGTTGTGGAAATTTGTGGATGAAAAACGTGGAGGAGTACCTGCCTATTTATAGGATGTGGGAATTCCCACTTCGGATAGGATTAGGAATAGATTTAAAACCCAAATTTAGATATTTCCTAGTTTAATTTAAAAGCAATCAAAATCCAAATCCAAATCCAAATCCAATCTAATTTAAATCAAATTAAATTTCTAGTATAAAATCCACGAGATAAATAAATTTCAAATATTTAACTTATTTAAATAATCCAAATAATTTAAATCAAGATTTAAATGTCCCAATAATTTAAAATATGTTTTCCAAAATACTATAATAATTAATTTCAAAAATATATTATTATTTATTTTAAAATAAGCTAATAAATAAATTATGCAATATGTATGCATAATTATTTATACAAAATTATGCTTTCTAGTATACAATAAAATATAACTTATTACTAATAAATATTAGAAAGAAGGGCTTAAGATAACCAACTCGAAAATTTGGTAAAATGGCAAAAATAATATTTATATATATTATCTTGAAACTATAAAAATAAAATAAAAATATTTTTCTAAAAATATGTACGCTCGCACATATTCGTACTCGTCGAGCAAGAATAAAATTTCGTACGCGACGTACAATACGACTACGCGACGTACAATAATGAAAATTTTAAATCAGTACAAATTTTAATAATAAAAAAAATATAGTAGAAATTTAGGGGTTTTACATCCGATGACGCTTGATTCTTTTGCAAATGAAACTCTTTAGTTGTTGTTTACATTCATTCATTTATTTTTAGGAGGTCAGACTCCATTCTCATTCTAGCTTGGTAATGGATTTGTCTCTACCAGACTATCATTTCTTTTGACTATTTATTGATTTAAGATGGACTATTTTTTTATCACTATTGTGGATGAGATATATATATTGCCTGTGACCATGAGATAATGTTATGAGCTGGGGTGGCCCCAGGTACGCTTGAGATTGGATTGAATCCTGCTTATCCTAGTAGCAAACCGTTCCCACGATCATCTTTCTTGTACCTCGATAACCAAATCCCAGATGTGCCCCTTTATAGACGAACATTGGAGCTTTTGATCAATCAATTCCTTATATCCCGCTTTCTTTCGCTAATCTTTATCCTGGCTTCTTCTCCTCTGTAATCTTTTCTTCAGAGATCGAGTGAGTGGTAGCTTATATGTGTATTCGTAGGTTCCATATATTAGAGTAGCATTCGTATACATACATCTGGCATGTACATATTCCTAATCCTACGTATTTTGGGACCAGGGCATTAAAAAGAACAAGAGTATGTAAAACTCAAAATAGAATATAAGATGGAAAAGAAGAAGAGCAACATAAATGCAAAAAGATTTAACACTCTTACTGCTTAATATGATGATATGTGTGCTAACTCTAAAAAATTGGATATTCGACTGGAAAAGTAGGTAGTACAATATATAACTCAATCTAACACAAGGCATACGATATAACACAAGGTCACACATGATAAGACACGACGGAAGAAAGCAATCAAAAGAAATGCTACACATAATTACGCTTTCTTTTACAAAAATCTATGAAAGTCACAACATACTTTTTCACACCCTTATATCTATACTACTACACCAAGCACTAACTCCTTTGCAACATGTCACTATTGTGGTCTGCAAGTATATATATAATGACAGTACAAAGTTAGACACTTAGTAGAAATGAATATTTATGCATTTGTAGCAAAATCTAACAATTCAGGACCCTCAAAGAAATTGGTTCCAAAGGTCACATCTACTCATATTATAGGTGGACCAACCTTGGCATACTATAAGAAAGTGGATTCTCGATAGTGGTTGCTCACGACATATGACATGTGATACTACCCTATTTTAAATACTATCGACGAAGAAAGAAGAATACGTTTCCTTCGGTATCAACCTCAAAGAATACATTATAGGTACTAGTAATTTTGGTATGTCTTCCTTTCTATTAATAAAAGAAGTACGTCTAATAATGAGTTAAAACGTAGCCTACTCGGCATCAATCATCTCCCTAATAATGGTTATGGTATTAGTTTTGTGAAAGTTAAACGCTCTAATTATGAAAGATCATCTGGTAATGTTATTTATTAAGATATTAGGAAAATAACATATATGTTGTCTATCTTTCAAAGGATACTAGCAATGCAGAAAAATTCCTTTATGCTAACAAAAATGAAAGTTGGATATGACATATGCATCTTGGACATGCAAATATGGATACTATTGCAAGATTATCTTTGAAGATGTTTGCTAGAAAACATTCCAGAAGGATATAGTTTGCATTGATAATGAGAAGAACTAAGCTAATAGATCTTCTTTTAAGTCAATAAACGCTTTATGTACCTCTAGACCTCTTTAATTATTGCATAAGGGTTTATTTGGACCGAGCAGAGTTGCTAGTCTTGGCTCTATGCCTATGTGATTGTTGATAATTTTTTAAAGTATAAGGTCATATTTTTAAGAAATATAGGGTTCATCAATCATTGAAATATTTACTGCCTTCAAAACTTTAATATAATCTCAAATGCACTCTTAATTGCCAAGGTAATGCTTCTAGCCATGTAATTGACCTATGGGGCATATACTAGTATAGCCTTCTTAACCTGTATCAAGCACAAGAAATAAGATTCACGATAGGAAAGAATCAAGCAAGATACAAATCAAGACAGTTAAACTAGAGTTCAAAAATAGAATTAAGAAAGGAGATCAAGCATGTGGATGAGATCCTAGACTCTAATCCTATATAACCAAATAATATATTTGTTGACCTGCATGGGCCACCACAAAAATATGTAACGCCCAGTCCCAAAATACGTAAGACTAGAAAATGTGCATGTCAGCCGTATAATAAATATATGTAAGCTGTAAATGTAGTATATAAATAATCAAGGCTTACTAAATATCATCCAAAAAATAAGTAAATAAAATTTCATTAATCAATTATGAAATTATTGAATAAGTTGTTGGGTGGAAACAAATCCACTACCAAGCGATTAAATGAGAATGAATAAATAACAAAAAAATAATTTGTCAATCGTAGTAAATGATGATCCAAAGGACAAACTTCTTCGTTAGATAGAGAAAGGAATACGATCTTGGCTGGTACTCCTGCGAAAGTCATAAATACATACACCTGAAGAGATCTCCTGGTCCTCAGAGGGAGGTAACAAGATACAAAAAAATTACCATATAAACTGAATATAAAATATGTCACCAAGTCATGGTTAAAAGTAAAATATACTGAATCATAAAAAGGTCCAGTATCCCATAATCGAAATAATGGACCACCTCTATAACCAAACAAGGAAAAGGGGTGCCATACTATTTTATGATATGACATTGCCCCATGCCATGCTTAGAACGGAGTATGACAAGACATCAACTAAGGTCAAATAATCATTCTACTGTGAACATGCAGTTAAGAATAAACCTTCAACGCATGGGCACTCTGGCTATATGGGTTTGGTATAGTCCCCTTTCTGGGCACCAGGGGCCTCAAAGTACGTCATTCCACTAACTTTAGAGGCCAGTAGGAACAGTAAAGGAGTAGTCATACCCATATCTCCAACGGAGCTTCTAGGTACAAAAAAGAGAAGTGCATACTTGGCCGATATGCTAAGGAACTGTCCTCCCCACCCTATGCACCTATCTATGTCGTATCCAGGATAATGTATATTTACTAACTGCCAAGTCTCCTATCATGCATCTATTAGCAGTTATATCTAACGCATGTGCACAAGTGATCAGCCAACACGAAAATTACCTCTATATGGTACTCACAACACACATCTCGTGGCACATCCTGTCAAGGTTTATGATATTCTTATTAAACAAGAGGTAGTCCCTTAACTCTAGGTCCATATGCATAATTTAAAGATAATCACTACTGAAGCTGTCAATACAGCTTGTTACATTTTGACACAGTTTTAACTCGACCTATATTGAAGAAGACTCCGTATGAATAATGGTTTGATAGAGTTCCTATAATTTGTTATTTGAAAGTTTTTAGATGTTAATGCATAATTTTGAAAACCAAGGATAACTTGGGTAAGTTTGATTCAATGGCTGATGAAGGCATTTTTTTTGGGTATGCTACTAAAAGTAAAGGTTTTCGAGTTTTTAATAAGCGGTCAATGACTGTTGAAGAATCTACTAATATCACATTTGATGAGATTAGTAGTCAAACACCTAGTGACCATGACTACGAAGATGTCAGAATAACATCCAGCAAAGCACTTGAAGATACACCAATTAACACAAGCTTTCTGGAGAGTTTACCAAAGAAGATGAGATTCATGGTCGATCATCTAGAAGTCTTGGTTATAGGTGAGGTAACAAAAATAGTTAAAAATCATTCTTCTAATAAAGATATTATTGCAAATGTAGCTTTCATTTCCCAAATGGAACCTAAAAAATGTTGTAGAAGTTTTTTTCTGATGAGTTTTGGATTTCTGCAATACAGGAAAAATTAAACCAATTTGAAGAAATTCAAGTTTGGGAACTTGTTCCCAAACGTAATATTTAATCCGTATTTGGCACCAAATTAGTATTTCGAAATAAACTCAATGAGGATAGACAAGTTATACGTAACAAAACACATCTCGTAGCTCAAGGCTATAATCAAGAAGAGGGCATTGACTATGTCGAGACTTATTCTCCAGTTGCGAGTCTCGAGTCCATTCATATTCTTTATGCTTTTGCAAATTTTTATAATCTCAAATGGATGTTAAAGTGCTTATTTAAACGGTATCATAAAAGAAGAAGTTCTCATGGAGCAACTCCCTGGTTTTAAGGATTTTAAATTTTTAAATCACATTTTAAAGTTATGTAAGACTTTGTATGGAACAAACAAGCCCCACGATTTTAAATCAAAATCAAGTATTTTATGAAATTATAAAAAATTTCATTTATATTTCTAGAAATTTTCCTCAAGATTTAAATCATGAATTTTAAATTATTCAAAATATATTTTTATAATTATCATAAGCCATAAGCTTTGGGCTAACATGTTTATTTTGTACCTCCTAGATTATTGGATTATGTTGTAATTATGAAGCCTTTAAATGTATATAAAATCTTCTTGGACTTCAAATGATTTTGGGATTAAATAGCCTAATAAATAAAATTAATATATATTTGGACTTTTTATTTATATATGAGCTTCAGCCCATTAAATATATTTTTGACCAGATTTAAATGATACACGAAAAAACATTTTGGCTTGCGGAGGCCATAAACATTGTGCTTATATATTTATTTTGGGCTTGATTATTTATTGGTCTAATCTTCCATGGAAGAGCTTCCTTGAAACTTCTTCTATATGCTCGGGGAGTAAGCTACCATTTCTTTACATAGGTCTATTACTATTCACATTATTCCACATCCAGTCAATTCTTTCATGTGTCCGTGTGTCAGTACCACATTTTCAGATAGGGGTATTTTTGTCATTTTATATCAATTATATAATATGTTTAATTAATTAATTAATTATGATGGTTGTATTTATTCGTAGACTAGCCTATTTTTTGGACCCCTGATTAGGGAACCTATTTGGACTTGTCATGACACATGGACCTATATTCTAGGTTGGACAAAATTAGACTCATTTAAGTCATAAATAGGTCATGAATAGGTTTAGAACTAATCAACCACTTAGGCTAGAAACTCTATACATTAACTTAATTCTTCATGACGATTTAAGGGCATTATAGACATTTTCCATAGGCTTCTAGGGTTCCCCAAACAAGGAGAGGAGGCTCATTCTTCACATTTCATTTGGAGCTCCAAACCCTAGTTTGGTGCTCTCAAAAAACTGTCTCCATTTTACACTCATTTCTCTACCAAAATCCCTCCAAAATCTCTCAAATCTTCACTTATTTTTATCCAAGAAGGCTAGGAGCTTGGAGACCATGGAGCACAAAAAGGGGAGGTCAATAGATTGAAGGATTATGTCCTACTTGACACTTGTGTCCACTTTGGGTGCTACATTGGGAATCCATCTCCCAATAGATATATTACTAGACCTTTATCAATGTTTAGAAACTATTTTATGCATGGAATCATTAAAAAACACACCCATGGACAAGGTGTATCCATGGGGGGAAGAACATGGCTCTAATGACCATGTTGGTAGAAGTTACATAGGTTTTTGGTACCATTTTTGGAAAAATTCGAGAATGGTACACCAATGTTTGTCATTTGATTTGATAGACCAAATGCACAAATGAATGATGTATGAGACTAAAAATGTGTCCACAAATGGGTACTAATAGGTTGTGTCATGTTACACTAGGACACAGAGTTAATTTAAGGGTTTTACTCCTCCTACACTTGTCACAACATGTCATATTTCATGTGACACATTGCACCAGCTAGATACCACACTAATTAGCTTATAATTGTCATTTTAGATATGTTTATGTGTTATGGGATGATTAGGACAAGGTTTTGTATAGGTATCATTAGAGTATCGAGGTTTTTGTATGATACTAGCATGGTGCACACCAAGTTCTTATGGAAATGCATGTGTATACACTATAGTGGAATCCATATGTGCATAGTTGTACATGTTTTTGTGCGTGTCCTATAGTGTAATGCATATGTGAAGGGTAGTGTAAATGTGTTAGGGTGTACATACACCTATATGTAAATATATACATACGTGTGTGTTGTGATAGACTAGTGTGTAGTGTGATTAGAGTATACTATCAAGTGACAGTAGGGTGTATGTGAGGGGTAATAGCAGTGATGTATTATTTGTGTGAGGGTGTGTGAATGTTCTTATGTGTATACATTTATGTGATAGTAGTGTATGTGAGTGTGTACACTAGAGTGTCTATGAGAGAGTGTCATATGAGTGAAGGAGAGTGTGTGAAGATGAGTGTAGTGTTAAGCAAATAGAGGGGAATAGTGTATTGCCTGCATAGGTAGATAGGGCCTGCCCATTGCCAGGGGAGAGTCTGTACTGCAGGCGTAGGTCTTGTATATATGTGCAGGCCTTAGGCCATTGGACATTTGTGCTGGCCTACACAGCAGAGGTGTGCCCAGTTGGGCATTGCCACAAATAGCAGGGGAGTTTTCTCCCTGTGCAGAGGATGCACAGGTTTAGGGAGAGGCTTGCAGCAGTGTGCACATGCACACATAAGTAGGGACTTAGCCATAGGCTTGTGTGGACTGCACACAGGCTTTTTGCTGACTTGTTTTATGCCTGTTGGCAGTAAACTGTGTGAGGGTGATTGTGTATGTGTAACCTACACACATATATGTGAGTTAAAGTATGTAACAATGTATGCAAATGTGTGTGTGTATACATACTCATGTGAGTGGTGTAAGTTAGATTGTTGTGTGTATATGTTTCGTGTGTGTGAGTGGTATAGAGTGTCAAGAGAGTGCGCTTGCACACAAGAATAGGGGGCTTTAGTGCACTGTACAGGCTTAAAGGAAGGGGGAAATTTCATCCCCTATTGTACAAGGGACGGGGTGTATGGCAGTGGGCTGCGTGCACACAGGAGTGTATGCTGTTGCAAAGGTCAAAAAAAAGTTTTGGGGGCCTAGGTAGGGTCTGCACTGTAGGAAATAGGGGGGAAGCTTGCCTTCCCTAACACAGGAGTAGGGTGAGGTACAAGAAGTGATGACTGCAGGCCCATAGCTTGGCATTGTCCTTGGTTGGCCTGGGATGGTCTGTTACATGCAGGCAATGTGGCCTGAGTGCACAGACCAGTTCGCTGGGTGGAGTGTGGTATGTGTACCTCTATGGAGTAATGTATGTTGGAGTATATTCTTGTGTTTGTTTGAATGTGTGTATGAGTGTTTGAATGTCAAGGACAAGAGTGAGTGTTAGGTGTAGTTTAACATATCTACAGCAGTGGAAGGACAGTAGGTAATATGTAGTTTAGGAAGACTTGTTAACATAGTTATAGTAGTAGTTTAGGACTGTTGAACCAACATCACATGTGGCAGCAGTATAAGGAGTCTTAGGTAGCAGTTGATACCTGTGTGTCCAGGTATCTTGGAGGGTGGACAAAACTGCTAGAGGTTAGCTATATATTGGGTTGCAGCAGTACCCTTTATAGCAATGGCAGTCAAGAGTAGGTAAGTTTGGGAGAAATCTGTGTAGTGAGTATAGGTGTGCAGTAAAAAAAATTATTGAGGGGAGCAGTAGGGAGTAGATGTGTGACAGCAGGGAATTCCCTATGTGAGAGTAGATGTGTCCTAGCTTATGTGTGAGCAGTATGAGGAAATCTGTTGTATGTGCAGTGCTCATTTTGTGTGAATGTATAGGCATTGGGTAAGAGTGAACTTGTCATAGTTTGGTACACAAGTGTATCCTGAGCATGTGTCTAGTTGAGGGTGTTTGGGACAGGTATATCAGCCGCATGTGAGTGTGTATCATTCATGAATAAGGGGCATAGGTAATTTAGGATCGAAAAGCATATGTTGGTATGGGTATTGGTATATATATTAGATATACATGTAGGTAGGGTCGTAGGTAAAGGTAAAGGCATAGAGGTGTATCCTTGTATAGGTATTGGGTAATAGTGTGACCTAGAGGGTAGGGTAATATCCAGGATAAAGGGTAAAAGCATATTAGCATAGGTAATGGGCATTACCTTCTGGTAAGTGTTAAGGTAATAGCTTAATGTATAAGGGTAAAGGTAAATTAGCAAGAGTATACACGAGTACATGGGGTAACAATTTGGACATGAGTACACATGTAGGTAAGGTAATAAGTAGGATAAGGTAATGAATAGGGTAATGAGCTACCTATGTGTAGGTAACTTATATATGTAGGGTAAGGGTGCTTGTTTAAGGGAATAATATAATAGGAGATTACCTTTGTTGATATGGCATTACCTATATATGGTTAATGTGTGTGGGGTATTTCATGATACCCCATGTATATCCTAAATAGGTCATTTCATAGGTTAAGCCTAGTATTGCTTAGTATAGGTTAGATTACCTTAGTATGATAAGGTATGGGCCAAGAAACTTACTGTAGAAGCATGAAAAATATAGGTTCATGCGGATCACAGATTGCCGCATATGTACTTTGGGCCAAACATGTCCGCATAAAGGAAGGCCGCATGACAGATCCAATACCTTATGCGGCCCGTCGACAACCAGCTGCAGAAGAAAGACATGCGATAAAGCCGACAAGTTCTGTCAAAACTGACAAAAATGAAAGCTCTGACACGTTGACAAAAAGATAAGACGTGAGACGTCACCAAAAGCAAGGTTCATACGCTTTCATGCGGCCAGAAAGAGTATCACCAAAGCCGCATGAAACTTATGTGGCTCAAACGTATGCGGCCCCAAAGTCCCCGAACTTCATGCGGCCAAGGGTGACTGTGATACAAGCCGCATAAGCATTATGCGGCCAAAATACAGAATCTATGCGGCTTAAATCCTCTAGCTATGTCTGGGCTAAGAAAGTCTACGACTTAAGCCGCATGAGTCTCATGCGGCCCCACATGGTCAAAAACTGAGAGATCCATGCGGCTCAAAATGATTCCTGCGATAGGACACGTGGCAAGCTGACCAAGTCTTAACTGCCCAGATTTGCTACAAAAAAACCCAACAAATTGACAGATGGCGGCCAAAGAACAGATCTTTACGTGCTAATTAGCCACGTGGCCATAGACCATCTATGCGGCTCAACACACATACCACTATATATAGCAGGGTGCCACACCCCTGCAAAAGGGTGGAAACCTTCAAAAAAAGCAATTTCTTCAAGAGCTAAGGACTGCGTCAGATAGTCCATGGAGTAAGGCAGAGTTGATAGCACTTTCCCGAGCCTCTACCGTCATCCCTCAGAATCAAAACTAAACAATTGTACTTAGATTATTTCCTAGAATTTCTTTCTAGGCTTTTCTTTGTACAAGCAAGTTTGCAATCAATTTCAGTGTTCTGTAATACCTGTCTTTAATTTTTTTATAGCAAACACGATGGAGACTCTGCAGGGAACGTCCTTCTCTTCTGATGAGAAGTTGGTGACGTAATTTGACGCCTCAAAGCTCGGCTCTATACATCAGATGCTTGTGGTTCATTTTGACCAACAAGCCTTCGAAGAATTGCTCTCTAAAGGGAGCGCCAGCCCGTCACAGAAGTGAGCTAACCCAAAGAGGACTCGCAGGACGTCGGCGCATAAAACTGTTGCCCCCGACCAAGTTCTCGATGAAGCTCCTTCTGCAGCCCAAGACGGTGACCAAAGCTCTCATGCAGCTTTGCTTCCGACCGCAAAGGACCCCACTGCCCCTAAATCCAGCAGAAAAAAATACTACGATGCTAAGTTTTCGGGGGCACAAGAGAAATTCATGCGGACAAAGAGGAAGCCGCATAAAAGAGATGTACAGTCTGCCCATGCGACAGCCAACTCTGGCCGAAGGCAGACGACTCATGCAGCAGCCAACTCTGGCCGCAGGAAGATGGCCTATGCGACAGCCAGCTCTGGCCACAGGAAGACAGCCCAAGCGACAACCAATCCTGACCTCAGACAGGATGCCTCATACGGCCCTGTCAGAAGCTTGGTGTTCAACCATCTCTCATGCGGGCTCGACTCCATGTGGCCCATTGAGAATGTAGAATATAGCAATCTGGACTCTATTTACTATGCGCCCTCGGGCACGAAGTCAAAAAAGTCTGGATAGTGCAGGCCGAATAAGCCTAGTCAACTGTCCAAGTTACTGACTGTCAGCGGGCCCCGTTAACTGTTACACGGGCTCATGATGGAAAGTTGTACAGAAGTACCCGCGTTCAGTCCTCCCGGTCTAACGGACTTGGTGGGTCTTTAAAGTCTCCCTCCAACGATCCAGAGCAAGTGCTGTTACTAGCCTCAGATCAGGGAGCAAACACGATACCTAAGTACTCGTGTGCTCGGGATTGCCGAGTCCACAAGTTTGGTGCAAAGGTAGATCAGCTTGCTACCGACTTGTGTGAGGTGATTACTCACAAATGCAAGGTGGCAGCATTGGCATGCAATGAGTCCCTCTCGGGACGTCGTTGCACCCGAGTCATTATCAACTGCTGCTGCGATAAATCAGCAGCACCCCAAGGTCGGCAGTCAATTTTTCGATGACTACAACAGCCAGAACCAGTCCGACAACAACTTAAGAAACATGTACAAATTCAAGGGGACGAGGAGTTTTCTTTCGCCTCATGTAATTCAACTCAAAAGGTTCCTCCTAGCAAGGGAGGAAAGAAGACAGGCTCTTCCAGCCCTGCCATCTCGGCCAGTATGGCAAGGAGACCCTCATCTGGAGGGTTCCCATCGACAACCACAAGAGGTGTCTATTTAGGCACTCGATCCAAAAAGAAGCTTCCGACACCCGGGGGTGCACCTTCGGCCTCTTGAGAGTAGATGAAGCTGGGGGTAGTAGTCCCCTCAATATATGCGACAACCCGGTGTACCAAGAACATATACAGGGGGTAGAGGTCCCCCAGAGTTGTGCAACAGACTTGGATTTCCCTGAGGACCACCACCCTCACCAAGATAATGTGGCTTCCTGCACAGGGGGTAGCACCCCTTCCGAGTCCGAGGAGGAAGACATTTCGACATTCCCCGATGATTTCTCAGCACGGGGGTATGACACAAAGAGCACCTCTGCTACGGTCCCTTCCACCTCTACCCACGTACGGACACTCTTTATAGACGACGACGATCATGAAGCACCTTCTGATCGACAACGTCTAGAAGTACTTGAAGCCATGCTCATGTCCTTGGTTAAGTCTGTGGACAAAATCAAAGCCGTCTTGCCAACCCAACCGATAAGGACGTCCGGACAAACAAGCTTGGGACCCGCAGTCAATGCGGACTCCAACTCGACCGTCCTCCTTTGGGTGATGATCCCTTAGGAGCGTCCGTTCCTTCAACTGCAGATGAAGCCAAGGAGGCAAGGAGGGAAGTCCAGGAGCTTCGAGCAATGTTTAATCACCGAGACTCCTCTCGGGACCTCAGAATACGGTAGCCATATCCCGTTGCATGGAGAGATGTGCCTTTTCCACCATGGTACAAGCCGTTCCATATCGATTCTTATGACGGGAAGACCTCTGCTAGTTGGTACATGACTTACTTTGAGGTCACAACCAACCACTTGCCGTATAGTGATGCCATCCTCACGCGATTATTCATCGGAGCATTGGAGGGGATCGCGTTCGACTGGTACCGCAACCTTCCCGACAACTACATCCATTCTTTTGACGGCTTCAAGCACATGTTCCTAGAAAGATTCTACGAAGTGGAACATGATGTGACGATATCATCTCTCATGGACGTCGTCCAGGGAGAGAGAGAGCTAACAAGGATCTATATCGAGCGGTTCCGCCAAACCGTAATAAGGTTTCTCCAAGGCAATCCCGAGATCTTCTTGATTGAAATCTGCCAGAAGAAGTTGCTCCCTGCAATTAACCTCTGGATGGGTGACGATCAGTTCAGGGATTGGACAACTTTCATCATAAGTACTACCAATACATAGGCAAAATTGAAGAAGGCTCGCTAGTTGGGATAACACATCCCAGATGGAGAGGATAAGGGCAGACGACCTGGCTCCACCTCCAGCAACAACAACAGTGGCGCCACCTCCAACCGGGAGAATAAGGGTAAACAGCCCATGGTCGTCGATGCGACTCAGAAGCCCGAGCAAAAACAGGCGGAAGGTCCGTGGCCTAAGGTTAATTACTCATTTGAAGATAGTCATGTGAAACCTATCTTCGATATGCCCTTGCAAGGGGTTAGGATCCAGCTTCCTCCACCAAGTCGTGAGCCCCGAGCGGCAGAAATAGAAGACCCAAAATATTGTCACTTCCACCGCTATGTCCATTATGCCACTCATGACTGCTTCCAATTAAAGCGGTACATTCAGAGTCTTATCGACTGCAAAGCTCTATCGATAGACTTTGAAGAGGTTACCGTGGCGGTGAACATGGTGTCAATTCAGTTCGTTGACTTCCCTCCAACAAGCACTCCAAATAGGGCAATATCTGTCCATCGGGCAACGATGGAGGTTACTAATCTTCCATCCGCCCGGAGCCGGTCTTCTGGATTAGTACCTCTCACCACATCGCGAGAAGAGATTATGCGGGTGCATCCAGACTTAGTGCCCAAAGTTATCCGGGAGGTGTCATCTCCTTCCAACAAGAAAAAGGCCAGGAAGTCTAGATCCTGCCATATAATTTTAGCTGAGGCTGAGGAAGCTGCAGCCATTGTTATCCGATCTGAAGCACAAGTCTCGCCCGCACGGGATAGTTCAGCCGAAGATCCTCAGCCGGCAACGTTGCCTCCCTCCGATATGCCAAGGCCATCTCAGCCTTCACTGGCCGATAAATCCAAGCCAAAGGAAACCCGCTTTGATAGGCCGCTTCGTAATGATGTACCTCAAGGACTGGAGAAACCTTACAACTTTGACATATTGGCACAATTGGCAAATACGCCAGCAAAGTTGTCGTTGTGTGAGCTCCTAAGGCTCTCCAAGGATCTTCGTGTCGCATTAAGTAAAGCACTCCAAAATGCTGACGTCTACTTAGCTCAGGTCAAGCCTCCAAGGGAAGACCCGCCAGCAGATTTACAGGGCAGCGATGGCATAGATGCAATGCCCAACATCATATTTACTCCGCAGGACATGTTGATCAAGTCCAATTTGTATGATCGCCCGTTGTACTATACTGGATACATAGGCGACATCAAGGTGGATCGGATGCATATCGACCCTGGCTCGTCAATAAGCATCATCCCTAAAAGCTTGCTCCAACTTCTTGGCATCCATTTGCACCGGCTAGCAATGACCAACATTGCCATTAGCGATTTTAACTCGAGAAGAAGCTATCTCCTAGGAAAGATCCAATTGAAATGTCAGATTGGCGACCTGAAGATGGAGGTTACCTACAGCGTCATAGATGCAGACACCTCCTATAACATCCTCCTAGGACGTTCGTAGATACATGACTATATGATCGTGCCATCCACCCTTCACCAGTGTTTCAAGTATGTCAGTAAACACGGTTTTGTGAAGACTGAATTCACCGACATCGATCCCTTCAAAGGGGTTGAATCTTATTACTCTTCGTAGGCTTGTCTATATGACGAATCTAGGAAACATATAACTAACGAACTGGAAGCACTCACAGGGCCAGAAAAACCCTTGATAATTTGTCTCCAAGCCCGCAAACTGGGCAAGGCCGCACCCTAGTCGCAACCTTGTATAAATAGGTGCTCGGTTCTCCTGCCTCACCTGCGCAGTTGGAACCAATGGTCATCCGTCTCCCGAGATCCAGCCAAGAGCCAAAAGCTGTCATAGGGCCAATGGTGATCCGACTGCCAAAATCCAATCAAAGGCAACAGGAAGACGCAAGGCCCTCTGTAATACCGATGGTAATCCGATTGCCAAAATCTACCCAAAGGCGACCGGAAGACACAAAGCCCCTTGCTGACCCAAGTGTCATCCGTTTTCCCAAGGCGAGCTAGCAGCCAAGTGTCAATCCAACACTCTCAGGCAAGACAATACCTCAAGCTGAACCCTTGGTGGTCAAGTTGCCGAAGACAGCATCCCTATCTTTAAGCTCGCAGGGGGTAGCCAAGGAGGACGAAGAACTCGCCAAATACTTGGTTACACAGGTGGATAGCCCCTCTCCTGATGATGTAATCCATGTGGACAAAATTCCTTATTTTATTAGTAAGAGGCTGCCGTTAGACTATTCTGAGTATGATAAGCCTAATCTAACGTATACTGTACGAGACTGTCTAGACGTTAGCCTGCACACATGGGTGACAACCGTCCATACCCCAAATCGACTTGCTTCTATAAAAGGCACTTACTTCCTGGTCCCAGACAGAAGAGGATGGGATCACACGATCATCTTTGGCCAAAAAGAAGGTCCTTAATCTTTCACGCCACAAGAGTCCAATCTCGGACCCGACGCTGGAAGATTACCGCTCTACCTGTAAAGTCCTTAAGCTAAGTACTTCATACAAAAGCAGGGGTACGACATGGAGGCTACCCCGGGTCTAAACCACGGCAGTGGTAGGCGATTGCCTCTACAGCTGTCAGCACCAGCAGGGAAACCTCAGGACCATTATCATAAATCTAGACGCGACCTCGGGTATATTACTCCACCAACAACGCTTGAAAGTTTTGATAAAGAATGCGAGTGGCACTCTCATTCATCCGAGTCACCCATTTACGACTCTGATAGCAGTATTGGAGATTTATTTAGACAGACATTATCCGTCAACATGACATCCGCCTGATATCGAAGAGGAAGACAAAGATCTACTTGAACCACTTGAGTTGGAGTCGTAGTTCCAGGAACTAGACGCACAATGGGAGAAACACTTTGAACTTCGTGATCTTTCCACTAAGGTTGAGGTTATGTAAGTTAACATCGGCGATAAATCCTCTCCAAAGCCAATCTTCGTCAGTAAAAGCCTGACATACGGCGAACGGGAGTCGTTGTTACAACTCGTCAGAGAATACATCGATGTCTTTGCCTGGAGCTATAAAGACATGCCAAGGCTGTCACGACCCGCACCCACTGTGAGGGTACGAGAACGTAACAATGCCCAGCCTACGCCGCAGTATCGATGGTAGAACGCTGTCCTAGGTCACAACATCTAACAATATAAATTCTAAGCAGTTTATACTCCCCAAATGGGAGTGACATAGCAAAATGTAAACTCAATCACAACTAAGGAAGAAGAAGCACGATATGATATAGAACTCAAGGAGATACAGGTGATCAGCAAGTCTAAGATAACATCTCAGCAAATATCCAGAAATACATGCCTCAGCTACTGAATATGAAAGAATATATACATCTCAGATCTCAAGACAGAAAATAAAGTCTAACTATTAGTCTCAAGACAACATAAGTAAGATAAGCCTAACTAAGGTAGTCTAGGCAGTAGGGGTAATGTCCTCAGCTAGAGCTGGGTCCTCCTGAGAGCCCAGCTCACATGTGTCTCTAGGGATGCCCCGTAGAAGGTATCCACACAGGCCTCCTCCTCGTCCTCTATAATATTTTCAACAGGTCCAGTCAGGACAGGAGCGAGCACAATACATCTCTACAGTTCATAGCAGGTTAGAAATATAATCATGCAGTAAAGTAAGATACAGGTACTGAAGAAATACAGTATGTAAACAGAGAGAGAGAACTGTAATAGAAATATCTACTATAAGTAAGGAACTAACAGTGGCTAGTGAGTCAGAGTACAATATAGACATGTAAATGGCATAGGATGATTCTGATGCTATACTATGGAATAATTCTGATGAGATACTACTTGGATATTATTCACATGTCTACTTCTACTCCTCCGTACCCCCAATCAATACACAAGGATCCACCCAGGTTATGTTATGATTCTATGTAACGACCCCCGAAGGGTGGTACATAGTACTCCCATAAATGGGGATTCTGGAAAAACCTAATAAATGGGATAAGGATTCAAGGAAGACTCTGTGATCATGAGAGTACATGTCATAAGTGATCAATGAACCAAAGAAGCATAGTGATACGCCATGTAAGTGAAACGCACAGAACATGCAGTACCCGATGCTCCCTGAAGGGATAACATCTCAAGAAGGGATCCATACAGTACTAATCCGTATGACCAACGTGACAATATCAAGTAAAGTAATTTAATGCAGGAAAATAATTCTAAGAAGGATATGAAATGATCAGAGAATGTACTCGCCTGGTATCTGAGTGTCCAAGATGAAAGTACTGTCCGAGGAGTGGGGTCTGGCTCCTATTTAGAACAGCACAAGTCACAACAAGTCTAAAATGGTAATAAGATGCACTACAATGTATTCTACATGAATCTAGGTCAATCTTGACCAAAGTCAACTCTTGGTCAACTCTGGTCAACCCTAGAAGTCAAACTCGATCAACCAAGTCAAACCTAAGTCAAACAAGTCTATAATAGTCTAACTAGTCTATTCTAGGTCTAACAAGACTAAACAAGACTAATCTAGACTCTATACTGACACACAGATACACCCATTGGCTAAGAGCCTAGGCCATAGGCTATTAGGCTATATCATGCCTAAAACCAACCTATAAATCACATCTACACATAACACATGACAATATTATATAGTAACACACATTAATATATTTACATAATCTAATATAGAAATACATATACCCTATAGGCTACCTATATGTATACTACACATACATATATATCAAATATATATAATAGTACACACACATTGATATATTATATAGGATACCTATATATATATACATCTTAAATACATATATATATATATACATATGCATATTTACATACATCACATTAGGTTATAATTTATATTCATTTGGAACTATCACATATATATATAGGCTCAATTCATATATACACATATGTGTAGCCCACCTATATTGTATATACATTACTTACATATATACATTACATACTTATATGATTTACATACATAAATAGATTTACACCTAGTATATATACATACATATGTATATAGAGAGAGAGGGCATATGAGTGTGTGTGTGTGTGAAGCTTGTGTGTGAGAGGAGAGAGTGATGTAGGAGTGCACAGAACATGAAATCAGTGTATGTAGGGAGGGGTACATAGGAACAGTGAGGTGAGGGTGTGTGTACAGTGTTAACAGTGAAGAGACAATAGGTGTGTGTGTGTGTGTAGATGAGAGAAAATGTGTGAATGTGATAGTTTGAGGGAAAGTGAGGGTGAGCTAATGTGAGAGTGTACAGGAAAGACTGCTACTGCATAGGAAAAAGGAGGAAAGGAAATCAATTCATTACAAACTCAGATTTCAGTTTCAGCCCACAAGTTTTCAAATCCTATTTTTTAACCCAATTAATAACCAAACCACCCCAAATTCAAACCATAGTTAGACTACATATAGGAGAACAGATTTAGAGACTTAAATCAATAATAATTAGCATTTAATTAGGTTAAAACAGTTGCCAAAGTTTATATCAAAAACCTGGAAAATACAGGAAATGTTGTGTATCAGGAATTTAGGGTAAATGAGAATTAACACATAAAAACAAACTAAAATACGAAATTATAGGTTGGTAATTAAAATGTAGGGTGTACATGTGTCATTGTAAGTGTCTCGGGTCCATCATAGTCGGACACGATGTGTCCACACAATAAAACCCAAAACAGTGCACAGGACACTGCACAGCAGTGCACTGTCTCGTGCACAAGTGCACGCGTGTCATGCACTCGACACAGTGCAAACCAACCCTCGTGTTTACCAACCTAGGTTCGCCTAGGATAGGTCTACCCACGTGTCACCCTATTTCGTGTCCCGGTGCGTCGTATCCAGAGTTATCAACCCGTGTCAGTGGCCGACTGTGCGCGTGTGCGTGTGTGTGTAAAACCAATGCACAGGTGATTTCTCTCTCGACACGCCACATGGTCATCTGAAACTTAACACGTGGCATATCAGTCAGTGCTCCGTGGTGTGTGTCGAGTTTCACGTGTCCTGGTTGCGTGTTGTGTCCGATACAGCCCCCGAGTAGCAGGGGAGCAGTACGGTGCAGAAATGCATGGGTTTCGTGTCCTATTGCATGTCCGACACACACTAAAACATGCTCAGTCAATTGGAAACCTATAAACAAGACCTAGATCTAATTTTCCATTCAAACATAATTTGAAAATCCAAACGAAATGCCCTTTGGGGCATTTCATCAAACACCTATAGGAAAGGACTGATACGTGTCCATTTAGGACACGAAATGGACACAAAACCTAGGTTTAGGCATACCTACAGTTAGGGTAGACCTAAGGCTTTCCAAATATGTAAAGAAACTAGAATTTTAATGGTGTTTATAGAGATTTACCTATTGGTGTCAAAATACAAGAAAAGCTTCCAATATAGGGGTTTCTCCTTGCTAGCAAACATCTTCAAATTGCTCACAAACTGAGATTGAACACCACAAACATCATGTATACTAAGATTAGGATCTAATGCAATTGATTTGAGGGAAAAAGGAGATAAAATGGAATTTCTATGGATTTATGAAGATGGAGACTCACCTCTTTCCAAAACTTATGAAATTCTAAGGAGGCTAGCCCTAATTTCTAGGAGACTATTTATAGGGGGTTCCCAATGCTAGGTGGCCGGCCACTAAGGATTAGGTTTGGGGTTTGGCTCATGGCTAATGGGTTTGTGGGCTTCTATGGGCTTAGTCATTAGTCATGACTTATGAAGCTCACAAGTCATTAATCAATTCCCTATTCTAATTCCTATTTCCTAATTGATTCTAATAACTAGAATATGGTTAACTTAAATTAACCTAGGGTCTCATAATCTAACCAAGTACAAACTCAACTACGGTTAGCTTCTAGGTTAGCCTACCAAGTCAAAGCTAGTCAAAGTCAACCTAGTCAACCTTCATTCAAACAATTCCAAAATAAATCCTAAAAATTCCCATAAATTCAAATAAATTGTAATAAAATCAAATAACCCCAAAAATGACAAAATACTCTCTAAGCTAAAATGACAATAAGTATCCCAATAACATGGTTAGGCTCTAGGTCAACCAGTCTCCAAGGTTACACTATCAAAATAGCAAAATCATAAGTCATGATTTAAAAATAGTTTTTAAAAATGATTTAAAAATTACCAAAAATCATATCATGATTTAATTATCATTATTAAAAGACTAAAATTATAAAATTTCAAAATTACCCTCATTTTAGAAAATTGGGTATTACAAAGGCTAAACCCCGAGATTGCACTTCATAAGCTCTATATTTATCCGGACGCAAAACCAGTCAAACAACAGCAGCGGCAGTTTTGTCCAGACATCATGAATTCCATTGAAGCGAAAGTAAACAAGCTTATAGCTAGCGGTTTCATCCGTAAAGAGCAGCACCCAGACTGGGTAGCCAACATAATACCAGTCATCAAGAAGAACAGAAAAATCCAAATTTGTATCGATATCCGCAATCTGAATATGGCATACCCTAAGGACGAATTCTCTCTTCCGATCATCGACATAATGATCGATAATACGTGTGGCTTCGAGCGCATGTCCTTTATGGATGGCTTTTCAGGATACAATCAAATCAAAATGTCTCCTGATGACGAGAAGCATACATCATTCCGAACACCGATCGGCGTATATTATTATACAGTCATGCCCTTTGGCCTGAAAAATGGCGGTGCTACATATCAACGGGCTATGAGTGTCATCTTCAGAGATCATTTGCACAAGACGGTGGAGTGTTACGTTGAGGACATCGCCGTCAAGAGCCGCTCCAAAAATGATCACTTATATGATTTGAGAACAGTGTTCGACCTCATGCGAGCACACAACCTGAAGAAGAATCCTACCAAGTATTTCCTGGGGGTATCAAGCAAAAAGTTCTTGGGCTTTGTCATTACTTTCCGGGACATTCATATAGATCCCGACAAAATAAAAGCAATCCTGGAGATGAGTCCACCAAGGAATCTCCGTGAACTCCGCGACCTTTAGGGAAGACTAGCCTATATCAGGAGGTTTATATCTAATCTCTCAGGGCGATGTCAACCCTTCACTCAACTCATGATGAAAGGTGTCTCTTTTGTGTGAAACGAGGAATGTCAGCGGGCCTTTGATGATATTAAGGAGTACCTGACAAATTTGCCAGTTCTGGTAGCCCTAGTCTCCGAAAAAACCTTCCTGCTCTATGTACGAGCAATGGAACACTCCTTCGGTGCTTTGCTAGCACAGAATAATGATGCAGGACATGAACAAGCCATTTACTATCTAAGCTGGATGATGGTAGGACCAAACATAGGTACACCGTCGTAGAAAAGGAGTGTCTTGCCCTAGTGTTCGTCATTTAGAAAATACGACACTATATGACAGGGCAGACCATCCATGTTATTTCACGAGTTAATCCTCTCAGGGTTCTTATGACCAAGCCAAGCGTACTCAGTTCTCGTCTAGCCACTAGGGCGATACTATTATCCCTATACGATATAGTTTTTGTTCCGCAGAAGGCTATCAAAGGTCAAGCCCTGGCTGACTTCTTAGCAGCCCATCCAGGCTCATAAACAACCAAAATCTATAAAAAAATTCTCGATGAAGTTGTCACCTCGAACATAACTTCGTATGACGCCATTTGGTGAATGTTCTTTGACGGTGCTTCAAGAACGGGGCCACAAGGTGATATTGTAACCGGAGTCGGAGTAGTACTAATTTTCCCCTTTGGGTTGGTGATCAATCGAGCATATTCTCTTACAGAACCTTGTTTAAACAACGTAGCCGAATATAACGCTCTAGTCATCGGACTCCAACTCGCAAAAGAAGTGGGGATCAGGTACCTTGAAGCATACGGTGACTCGCAGTTGGTTGTTAACCAGATCCGAGATTCGCAATGAGGACCTGATTCCCTATTATCAAACAACAATTTCCATCATTATGAACTTAGAAGGTTTCTTTATAGAGCATGTTCCTAGGCTCCAAAACATCAAAGCCGATGCCCTAGCAGGTCTCGCCGCTTCCTTGGCGCTTCCAAATAACACTCATAATCTAGTTGACATAGTAGGCCATGAATTGGCCTGTCCAATGACCAATCTTCAACTGGGTATGAGTTACTCCGCCTAGATAACCAACGACATACAAGACTGGAGATGCCTGCTCATCGACTTTACAGTCTATGGGATTCTGCCGGAGAATGTGAAGGATGCAACTTCAATCAGAAGACGCTCCCTCAGTTTCTTCAATGATACGAAGACGAAAATGCTATATCGACGATCCTACGACGGGCTGCTTTTAAGATGCCTGTCAAATGCAGAAGCCAAAGAAGCCTTACGTGAAGCTCATGATGGCACTTAAGGGGCTCACCAACCTGGCCCAAAATTGTAAGATCTTCTCCGCCGGATGGGTTATTACTGGCCCACAATGGTAGCAGATGCAGTTGATTATACAAAAAAGTACAAGGCTTGCCAGATCCACGCAGATTTTATACATCTACTGCCTGAATTCTTGTATCCGACATTGGCCTCTTGGCTATTTGAAGCATGTGGAATAGACATTATTGGGCCAATCACCCCGCCGTCATCTAGAGGGCATCGGTTCATACTTGCAATCACCGATTACTTCTCCAAATGGGCGAATGTTGTTCCGCTGGCAGAGATTAAAATATCGAACGTGATTAGCTTCATAAAACATCATGTCATCTACCATTTTGGACTATCTAGAAGGATTATTCACGACAATGGTTCACAGTTTGCAAGCCACACTTTCTATCAATTTTGTGACAAGAATCGGATTCAGAACATGGTCTCGACAACATATAACCCATCAGCTAACGGTCTGGCTGAAGTTTTCAATAAAACCATAATCAAGCTCCTTAAAAAGTTCGTGTTTGCAAACAAACGTGACTGGAATAAAAAGCTTGGCGAGTGCTTATAGGCATATCGTACCACAATTCAGACGGCTATAGGAAATACACCATTTTTCTTGGTTTACGGGAGTGAGGCAGTCCTCCCATTGGAGACCCAGATCCTCTCACTTCGAGTGGCCCTTACTTACCGGTTAACGTCGAATGACAACTACCGCCGACGGCTACAAGAGTTGGAAGCACTAGATGAGAAGAGTTTACAAGCTCAACAAAGCATAGAGCTCTACCAAGCGCGCATCTCTCGGGCTTTCAATAAGAAAGTAAAACAGAGGATATTTCATGTCGGCGATCTTGTCTTGGCCATTCGCAAACCAATGGTCATGACTCACAAGACCTTCGGCAAATTCCAGCCTAAATGGGAGGGTTCGTTCATCATCGAGACCGTATTCTCCAACGGTACGTACCGTCTCACAAAACAAAATGGAGACTTGCTCATGATACCCATCAACGACAAGTTCCTCAAGAAATACTATGTCCAAACGACATCTTCCAAGTATCTCTCAGATTACGAGTTATGTACCCTCAGGTATCGCTGAACTTACACTCTGACCTCAAAATCTCCCAGATTGTTGAGTTATATACCCTCTGGTATCGCTGAACTTACACTCTGACCTCAAATCTCCCAGATTGTTGAGTTATGTACCCTCAGGTACCACTAAACTTACTCTCTGACTGCTCCGAATGGATTCATATCTCATCTCCTAGTCATATCTATGAACCTCCACATTAAATGCTTTTCTCCCCCGGAGCTTCCCTCAAAATCTATTATCCGCACCACCAGTGTGCAGAAGGGTAGTAGGTCCATCAAACTTATCCCAAATCTATTACTCGTACCATCATTGCACAAAAGGGTAATAGGTCCACAAAATTCTCCAACGGAAAAACAACCATGTCCATATTACCTATGAGTTGTTTTTTCATCCATCACAAACAAATCACCCAATGCATAGAACTTCCACGTTGATAGCACCTCTGAGTTGTTCTTTGTACCCCTATTATGCCTACTCCAACCATGTCCTCATTACCTCTGAGTAGGAAGGCTTTGTTTTGATCCATATTTACCATGTCCTCATTACCTCTGAGTAAATATGTTGGTTTCCTCTCCACTTATTATCAGTACTCGCATCGCCAGTACACAAAAAGCGTAATAAGACCATAAAAGTTATCCTAATCTATTACTCGCACCATCGGTGCCCCAAAGAGTAGTAGGTCCATAAAATGTCATTCAAATCTATTTGTTCGTATTTCAAGATGCACAAAAGTGCAATAGGTCCACAAAATTCCCTAGTGGGACATCCTTTATCAAAAATACAAATAATGTATTATGCCCTCTAGTACAAGCACCACAAATAAAATAGAGTGAACATGCTCTGCTTATTCAAAATTAGTTACATTCATAGGACTACATCGACAGCAAAAACAAAGAAAGAAAAATCTGGTAATACATAGTTTGGTTTGACAGCACTTCGTCTTCAAGTAGTTTCGTGGCCCTCAAAGGAAGTCTTGTTTTACTTCTGAGAAACAAACAAAGCTGTTGAATCCCCAAGGAGCTGTCTGGAGGAGGGCAAATATAGCATACTATTCTCCCCTCTGTATTGCGGATGCCTTAGCCCCGCTCCCCCGAAGGACCATACCTTCAAAACATCATCCCTGATGGTGGTTTCGCCTACTTGGAGAGCCGTAAAGGCAGGACATTCATAACGACGCCTGACCACCATCCAACTCTCTGAGGTATAAAGGCCTTCCTACCACCTGGAGAAAGCTCTTTCGAAGCATGAAGAGTCCTGAGTTGTTTGATGTGTATGCCAAAAAGGCGTAGGGAAAACTCTTCCGAAGCATGAGAAGTTTTGAGCTGTCTGATGTAGGCATCAGAATGGTATATTTTTACTCTATCGTCGACACCGGTCCTAGAGAAGTTCGCTAGCAGATACCTACAAAAACATGAAAAAACGGGGGGCTTAGCACCAAAAACAAAACAAAATAACAAACTCTGTTATACGGCCTAGCCAGTTATGTGGCCTAACCAAAACAAAAATCATGCGTCCTAAAGTCATGAGACCGATATCATAAAGAACTCCTACAGCTCAGTCATGAAGCACTTATGCGACTCAGTCATGAAGTGTTCATACGGCTCAATTGTGAGGCATTTATGCGGCTCAATCATGAAATACTCATACGGATCCGACATGAGGCCATTATGCGGCCCAGTCAAACAGTGTTCATGCAGCCTGATCATAAAAGTGCTCATACGGCTCAATCATGAGGCACTTATGCGGCTCAGACATGAAGTGTTCATACGGATCAATCTTGAAGCACTTATACGGTTCATGTTCAAATGAGCAGCGATTATGCGACCCTATCAGAACACATGCGATCCAAATAAGATAGGGCATGCATCGACCAGGCTTAAAGCACAGAGGCAGTATATGATAGGCCCCCAAGCATAAAATATGCGACATGGACATTCAAAATTTTAGTCGTCGTCTTCCCACCGTCCTTTCTCTTGAGAGGGGGGTGTACATCGGGATGAATGGTAGGAGCGTCTGCTGCTCTCGACGGAGAGGCAAATACCCTCCCTTTGGCCGCCACACCAGTCGACTTGGAAGCCTTTGGAGTCATAGCAGAAAGTATGATGAAGTCGAAGGATAAGAAGGAAAATCTCTCTCCGAAAGACCCCTATTTATGAAGTTGCCGAAAAGTGCCTCTTCGGTTCTCGAGATCATTTAAGATAATGACAACGTTTGGGGATTTTATCCTTAAATAACCGTCGAGCGCCGCTTCGATTCTCGAGATCATTTAAGATAATATTGACGTTTGGGGACTTTATTCCTAGTAACCGTCGGCTTCATCTAGAAAAGAGATCCACAACCGAATCAAAGAAATTAAATACAGCGGTGATAGCTAGCAGGCCGATGGGGTTTTCCTGCGGCTCAGGATTTCCCTGCAGCTCGAGATCTTCCTGCGGCTCTAGATCTCTCTGCGGCTCAAAAATTTCCTGCAACTTGAAAACTCCCTGCGTCTTAACATATCCATGCATCTTATTCAAAGTATTCCAAATTTGCAATTTGAAAACGTTGAAGGGAGTCTTGTAGAAGGATAAAAAATATGGGATTCATGCGGATCACAGATTGTCGCATATGTACTTTGGGCCAAACAGGTCCGCATAAAGGATGGCCGTATGACAGATCCAAAGCCTTATGCAGCCCGTCGACAACCAGCTGCAGAAGAAAGACATGCAATAAAGCCAAAAGCAGGGTTCATACGCTTTTATGTGGCCAGAAAGAGTGTCACCAAAGCTGCATGAAACTTATGCGGCTCAAACGCATGCAGCCCCAAAGTCCCCAAACTTCATGCGGCCAAGGGTGACTGTGATCCAAGCCGTATGAGCATTATACGGCCAAAATACAGAATCTATGCGGCTTAAATCCTCAAGCTATGTCTGGGCAAAGGAAGTCTGTGAATTAAGCCATATGATTCTCATGCGGCCCTACATGGTCGAAAACTCAGAGATCCGTGCGACTTAAAATGATTCCGACGATAGGAAACGTGGCAAGCTGACCAAGTCTTAACTGCCCAGATTTACTGCAACAAAATCTCGATAAATTGACAAATGGCAGCTAAAGAATAGGTCTTCACATGATAATTAGCCACGTGGCCACAGACCATCTATGCGGCTCAACACACATACCACTTTATATAGCAGGGTGCCACACCTCTGCAAAAGGCTGACATCCTTCAAAAAAAGCAATTTCTTCAAGAGCTAAGGACTGCGTCAGATAGTCCAAGGAGTAAGGCAGAGTTGATAGCATTTTCTCGAGCCTCTACCGTCACCCCCCAGAATCAAAACTAAATAATTGTACTTAGATTGTTTCCTAGAATTTCTTTCTAGGCTTTTCTTTGTAGAAGCGAGTTTGCAATCAATTTCAGTATTCTGTAATATCTGTCTTTGATTTTTTTTATGGCAAACACTTACGTACAACTTAGTTTCGACTAGAGTGACTAGTTTTACCCTAAAAGTCAACCCTTGAGTCAATTTGGCCTAGTTTGACCACAGAGACCTAGTATTGACCTAGAATTCATACTTCATCTTATATATCCATGTTTAACACACCGAAACACTAATTAACATTAATATTCCATATTTAGGTCTTTGTGATTCTACTTTGGGCCTGAATTTACGTTTGTGCTCAAGACCACAGGCGACTACATTCTCTGATAGTTTTCATTATTTGATTACTACTATAATTCAAGTATTTATAAATGTTACTTATGATCCTTGATACTATGGTACACGGATTGGTATTGACATTGGATCTTCATTCATGAGATGTTCCCTTGACTCATCGCAATGGTATTGAATAATGTTCCTCGTTGGTATTGGATAACATTGGATAATATTGGTTAATATTGGATACATCGGCTAGTAATGTGTCGTGGTTGGATCCATCGTATTAGTCGGGACAGAAAAAATATTAGTTCAATATGTGATCAAGAACTATCGACAAGTAATCTAAATTATCGACTACTAGCTAATCATACACTTCATGTATGGTTGAGCTAGCTTTTCTTAGTGTAAATTAATGAATCATCCAAGCCGATCGCATATCTACTTGGTATTTGAAAAACACATTGTATATTATTGTTTTCATATTCAGTTCATCGGTTATATTGCTCTATCCCTGATATTTTAGTTCTTCTTTCATTTCATATATACTCGCACTGATTACGTTCTATTGATTATATTACCTATCTCCTTATATTACTTTATTATATCAGTTTTGTTCCTCATCGTATATAGCATCTTCTTTATCACTGCTTTATAGTTTTTGTTAATTGAATAAAACTGCCATTAGTGTTTGTACTTTGCTCCAATCCTGACTGGATAACAGTTTTTAGAGGATTTAGAGGACTGACGACCATGCCCAGGAGATTTTCCTTGGAGCCAGTGCTCGCTGAAGATGCACCTCCAGTTGTACTTTAGCTAGTAGCTAGGTTTGCTGGATTTGTCTCCAGTTTGATATATTTGGAGATGTTATATTTATTCAGGGCATGTACTATTTGATATGGACTTCTTGACTTCTTTATACTATGACTTATCCTACTACTCTATTTTATTATTTCATTATCTTCTATTAATATCGTGCTTTTATCTTCCTCTAGATTATGTGACTGAGTATATGTTTTAGATGTCATATTATTCCTCCATAGAAAGGTGAGATATACCATTGACAGGTTATATTTCATATATATGGACTATTAAATATTATTGTCGACCTATACAGCATTCTATCGCCGATAACGTGGCACAGGATGCACGTACCCATGCACTAGTGCCCTTATACATGGTGCGGGTCGTGACACCGTGCACCGTGTCTGTGTCACCCATTTCTTTCCTTATTTTTACATTTATATTTTTTTTCGTGTCCGACACGCCAGACACATTCCACAACCAATTCATGTGCTGTGCCAACAAGCCGACATGGACATTCATACACCACACCTGACCCTCTCCTGCCGTCGGCAAGACGTAACCCCTATCTCCAGCCATCGACTCAGGCAACCACCCTGCCTCGTCGGAGCACCCCGAATCTCCTTCTCTGTCACCATACATCCTGGCCAACCACCGCCACACTACTAGCACCACAGCATCTTCACTACCATCTTCGCCATCCAGAATTTTTGCCATTTTGTGGACCACCATCATCACCAACCCCCACCACCAACATCGATAACGTCTTCATCACTTGTCCGCCTCAGTACCGAGAACACCAAGCCACCAAGAACACCACCAATCCAGATCCATTGCTCCGATCGAACCCCATCAACCATCTCCTTCCAAGCTCACCGACCTCGAGCAGACCCCCATCTTCTCGTCTGATTCGACCTATACGCCTCTCTTGATCACAACGATCTTCCAACTACCATAACCGAGCTACCACCTGACCATCCCAGCATTAAGATGCACTCCATAGCTACGTAGGCGACAGCGTGCCCGATAGTGCAACCTCCACCCTCCTCGACGGTATACCATACCGTGCAATTTTTGATCAACTGACCTAGATCCGGCGACCTCCTACATCCGGAGGATCTTCAGCGTCGTTGCATCTCCGGCTCTCCTCCGCAGCCGAACTTAGCTACATTCGTGGTTGCGTCCAGATCTATGCCGCCCTCGTGTGCTATGCTTTGATACGTCGAGCTATGGACCCATGGTGAGCACGAGCTCATCTCCCTCCCGGTCTTCTTCTTCTTCTTATTCTTCTTCTTCTTTTCATTTCTATGTTGTTCTCTCTCCTCGTGGAGAGAGATAGAGTTGATTATTGGTAATGGGCCAGGGGGCCAGGCCTCTGGACCCTGGGCTAGGTTGTGTTATGGCTTTTTAAAAAAATCAAAAGAGAATTATTTTGGGCTGAGTTATATGTTAAGTGGACTTTGGGCTTTTGGATTATTTGGGCATTTAAAGTTTGGAGTTATTTAGTGGGCTTTCTAGAATATTATGCTCAATTAAGATTTATTAGGCCACTCGACTTTGGCCCTACATTCTAAGTATTTAAAGAATAGGCTTTAAACAATATTTTTTGTTGGGTTCAAGTCCAGTGTATTTAAAAACTATCGATGGACCATGTATAGTAGTTTGATAACTGAACTGTAATAACTATATGCTTATATATTTTAACATATTTATTGACTTGTATAGTCTAATTAGAGTTTCGAGCCTTAATATTTATTTTAGACTTAAAAGTTATATTTTTTTTATTGTTTTTATGAATATATTACTCCAAATAATTTCTAGATAGTTAAAAATACTTTCAAAATATTAAATAATATTTTTAAATGACTATAAATATTTGCTAAATAATCTATATATTTTGGCCTTCGGGCTAATCTCTTAATTATATTTTTTATTAATCACCTCTTGAACATGACTAATTAAATTATTTCCTTTCTTTGTGAATTCGAACTCATATCTCGATATCGATAATCGGGTCGAATCTAATTCTGGACTTCTATATATCAAACTAGACTATCTTGGACTTAATAAAATGGTTTGTTTCATCATTTGAGACCATCTTGTGGATTATAACATCTGTACTTAATTCGTGTCGATACGTTCGTGTCGTACACGGGACCATTTTGTGGAGTATATTCTTTGACAATTTTCATTATCATGATGATTACTATGATGTCAGTATTGTAATGTTATATATAATTTCGGATACGATGGATACACGGGCTAGTATCTTGATACCTGTCATGACGAGTCATGATTGGATCTATCGTACTAGTCAGGGGATGGGAAAATATTGGTATATTATGTGATTATACCCTAAATACTTGTGCATAGCTCACCCCCACCTCATGTAGGGTGTAGTCTGATCTTACTTGTACTTGTGCATAGCTTTCCATGTATGACTGGCTTGATATATTATTAGTACTTGTGCATAGCCAGTCATATAGAAAAGTATGATCTTGTCCCAAGCCGATAACATAGTAAAATAGTATTTTAATGCACATCTTAGTTATTCATGCTCTATTCCAGTTTATACCTGCTGATAAATTCATGCTCTGGTTTACTTTCAGTTTATTACTGTCTATGACATGATTACCTATTTCCTTATTGTTCCAACATTATTTGTCCATCTTGTATTTCTATAACTTATTGTTCTTATAGTTTTTATCAATTTAAAACTTCTGACGTTTTATGTATTCGCTCAAATCCTGACTGGATAACCCCATTTTTTGTAGATGTTATGCCCCCACATTCTTGGACTTCATGATGATGCTAGTCGGGACGGATCTTGATGTACCTTTGACCGTAAGTTGACCTCTGGAGAGCTCTAAGCCAATATTTTCTATTTAGATTTATGTTTTGTTTATCGAATTTGTCTCTGATATATTCTTGATATGTATAATCATTTTAGATTCCGGATGGTTTAGTGTTATGGTTATCTTTTCTTATTCATATCCTCCTTAGTTGTATGTGATTGAGTACATGTTGGTATTATGGATTATAAAAATGTTGAGATATTTCCTTTGAGGATTAGACAACGATCTACCGTCGATATTGCAGTATTGGCTGGGTCTGCGTCACGTACTTGTGCCCGAACATTAGGGTGTGGGTTGTCATGTACCGACCCAGAATCACCGGAATTATCGTCCTTGTAGGGGGCGTGATGTCGCACGAGCCTAGAGTTACGCTCGTACAAGGTAAGATGACAAGTTCTCAAATGGTTATCTTTGAAATGTTATTAGCAACGAAAGGAAAATAGAATATACGGAACAATTCTCTTTATTGATATTCGAACTGAGATTACAAAGGCTTTCAATAGCCCAACTAAAATTTGTCAGGTTGGCCACAACACTCAGGTTCTCTATTGCCCAGAAAGGATTTCACCGTTCCATATATCATGCCTTCTATATCTCGTCTGCATCAATCATGTTGCAAGTCCGAGCGTCAATGTGATCGCACGCTTCAAATGCTACGATATTCCATGCCTCTGTGCGATCAAGCGAAGCTTTGCCGTGAGAAATCTATTTCCTGCACCCTGCATGAAAGCTGGTGGGGGATCAGTACGTTGGTCCTCTCATGTACTGACGAAAAGACCAACTTTTTAAACCGACATTTTAGTATTCATGTTCAATCATGCAACTTAGCTTATGATCTTGCTATATTCTCCTTAGGGTCAATTTTAGGGCATATTCGAATGCGGTAAAGCATGTTATCATGGAAAGCATGTTATTCGAATTGAATAGGAAAGCAGACAAGCAATCTCGTATTTGTTTCGTGGCACGACTTCTTACCAAGTCGTCGCACTCGCCCTTGCACTGACGCAAGGTGAATATGCCTCATTCCTTCCCTGTCATGTTATAAGGGCTCTTTATGCATGATCTATATGCAGGACACATACGTGCCTGTACTTTCAACACATCGTTCCTTAACTATATGAAGTTCGTTGGCGTATCCGCGCCGGAATGGACTAAGGTATTTCTTTTCTTTCTTTCTTTTCTCTCTTTCTTTCTTTCTTTCTTTCTTTCTTTCTTTCTTCTCTTCTTTCTTTTTCGAATTGGGTAGCCCGACGCCTCTCGTCATGGGTTGCCGTCCCAATTACGGAGATCTGTCGCTGCATACCATCATTTGCGGCTTTTCACATCTCGCTAAGTGGTGGCTAATCGTCTTACGGATGTGCACCTATCAAAGATCTATTCCCTCCTAGGCCAAACGGTTTCGGTACCCTAGCACTTAACCGTTCGAGGGAACACCCATGCACGGGAGATTACCACAATTATCTCAAGTCCATTAGACCATGCAATGCCCTATTTTCAAACAACCAAACATAGTCTTGATCCCGAGACTCAGACTTTATCAAACAACCAAGCATAGACTTGAGTCCGAGACTCAGACTTTATCATCTCCTATTTCTTCTATTAACTTTCTATGTTCTTACATCTCATACGTTATTACAATGTTCAATGGCATCACGCCTCAACTCAATATTCGTCAACCGAACGACCCGAGGGTCCCGAACACCTTTCGAGACATCATGTCATATCCGACAGTTCTGCCACATTCATGCCACAACTGTATTCTTTCGCAACGAAGCCATCTTTTATGATCTCGTGCACGTAGGCACGTTTCAACACATTTATCATCTTTTCCTCGCGTCATGCACTTGGTGCACGCATCGAAGCCATAATTCCATGTTCTATGCCTTAGTGTTCAATGTTCGTGGCTTGTACGCTAGGGTGCTCGCCTATTGTCTTTTAATGTGCTAGCCTTTCTAACTTATGCACGAAGGCACGGAATGGCTCGTGCATGACGGCACTCGCCGAATACAGTTATCCCATGTTCTTGCGGCTTGTGCATCGAGGTGCTCGCCTTTGCGATATCCAATGATCCATAGTGACTCGTGCATTTGATGCATATTTCATTTCAATTGTTCTAACTAGTGTTTGACTCACACTACGATTTATCTTCCGATCGGACCACGTCGGTAGCATCGATAGGTTAACTTAGGATACAATGATATATTCTGACTTAGGCATGAAGGAGTAAAAAGAAGAGTCAATCCTCCCACCTTGAGCCGATACGCCTTTTCGTTTCGTCGAGCTGATGCGGCTCGATTTCATAACTTCGTTTTGCATGGCCAACTCTCCTGACTTAGCCATTCGAGCACTTCGTGCTTCATTGAATTATACGTCCGATTTGGTTTACCGTGCCAATGCCTCAGTCCGTCGCAAGACGACGATTTGGTTTCGTGGACCCCTTACTGAATAAGAAAAAATGTCGACCTCTAATATTTCGGCATAAATAGATTACGTGTATATGAAACCAACTAAAATCAATACTTGCATCAATTCGGACTTGTACCTTGGTCGATTCAATTTCTTAGAATCTTCGAGCTGTCTCAACGCACTTATCCTTCGGGGTAATATAGCACTTCGCATCGATTCAACTCGATGCATTTCTTCTGGTACAATACAACTCTTCGCATCAACTTAGTTCGATGCGTTTATCGGGACAACGTAACTCTCATATCGATTCGTATCGATACATTTTATTCGGTCAACACGACTCTTTGAGTCAACGCCTCAGCGTAATGCATCGTACGTAGTGGGGCATTACAGAATATACTACTCAAAACAAGGTTCGTCCTCGAACCAAAACCGATACTCTGATTTAGTGTTTTATAGATCGTTTCACGATCTCGTCCCACCAATGTTGATCAGTTTTACACTATCTTGCAAGCTTTTCATTAACATTTTAAGTCCTTCCTACAGCTCGATTTGAATTTGTATACAATTCGATTTGGATCCATACCTATATTCAAGGCATCCCAACGATATATGTATTTTGACCAAGGCCAGTGTTAACAAATTAGAACAAAACTAATAGGTAATTTCAATCCTATGCTTGCCATCTCGTACTCTCGATCGGACTTATCTTTAGCAACTGTTCTTGAAATTTTATCGCATACGTATATTCGATACATACGTGATTCATTCAATAAAGTCACTGCACGTGACGCGATTCAAAATCGTATTTCTCACCTCGTAAGTTTTGTCGGGACTATCAATTTTATGCGTCGCATCAAGTCGTCGTACAATCACAACGAGTCTCCGCTACGCCTTACGCTCGACGTCGCTACCCAACTATTTCTGAAGTTTTACTTCGTAACTTATTTCGACATAAATCTCTTTTGTTGACTTGCAAAAGCATCAACATTCAGGACTACATCAGCTAGGTTACTTACCTAGACACCGTACTTAAATTGTTCCGATACAACTTTAAATTGACATTGCACAAAGGACACAATCTGTCTGACATAAAAGTTTACATCTAGGCGATGGTGCTCAAGGCAACATTCGGTTTGACTCAGAGTCTCTACGATGCATCTTACGTTCGATTCCTAACAAGTAGGAATTTACTAGCCAAATTTTTAACTTATCCGTCTCGCAACATCGAACATAAGTTCGATCCACGCAAGCTCAATTGCATGGTGAATCCAATTCTAATGATATAACTCGTAAGTCATTCTCTTATCGTTCTCTCTCGTGTATCGCATGATTCTCGCAATCACCTATCCGAATCACCATGTTTGTTGGTAAATTTCTAGTTCGATCGTCGACCAACAAAACCATTCAAGCATTCTTCCGACGAATACTCATAATCTAGCTACATTATTCTCAATTGAAAGTTGTTCCAAAAATTTTTGATCGCCTAGACTTATCGTCAACATGCACCACATAATATTTGTCATCGATGCAATTTTGTATGCGACAATGCATAGGTCCTCTTACGGTCTACAACATTTAATTTGATTTGGCGGTCAAGTCTTCTAGGGTCAGCTGCCCCAAAGCTACGCTCGATAGTAGTGGATCATTAACGAAGGACAGTTTACTACGAACCATTCTATATCTTATTTCGGAGCCAAATCACGTTCCGACGATTTTTATGTGACTACCCAATTTCGGACAAAACTATTTCTATCGGTGCAACTGATGCGCAACTATCCTCGGAGTAAAGTCATACACTACCGTCAATGATTTTGTAATTTATGAAACATCTACTCGCATCAAGTTCGAGTCTATTTTATTTGTGTTCGACACACGAGATGCTATATGCATCGAACAATCGTCGATGACTTATAGTCTCGTCTTGATCAATCATAAAGTTCATGATCAACCAGTTCGTTCATTCTTGTATTGTTATTTACAAAATTTTGATAGCGCAAGGCACACTCCATTTTGTATTCTCACATCGTACTTGCATTTTCTTACGTATCGATCTCGATAATTCGTATCAATTTCGATAGCGTAAGGGTCAACTTTGATTCTGTTTCAACGTCGACAACTTGTATTGCATACGTCCAAGTTCTCCACAAACATTTCTGTATGTCTCAAATCTTTTCTCGATTTGTTGCATTCCGTTAGGCTTTGATCGCGTAACCGATTTACCGATTATCCAACATCGAACCCTTGAGTTACACGATCACGCCCTCTAAGTTTTTGCGTGTTTCAGTTGTACTCAAATGTGTTTTGCCATAACGTAACCAACTACCACTTAGGCAATATTTACCCGCATCATGCAACTCTTCACCGAAGTTGTACCTTGTTCGATCCGATTATAATTCGCCTTGCCCAATATTTCTATCGAGATCGTAAGTCGTGCAATTCGATTCGCCTTGCCCAACATTTCTATCGAGATCACAAGTCATGTGACTCATTTGTAAGTTCGAGTTTCCTTTCCCGTCGATTCGATTATTGCTTCAAGGCATAATCGTTCCGCTAGTCTCGGTCGTCCGACCGACTTATAATTTTTGTTCGACGTATCATTCAGTGATACAAGTCTCGTCTTATCGTCCCAACCAATTTTTGAAGAACACTTGCATCAACATACCATCATACAAATATCCAATCGAGCCTCGGTACTCGTCCGTCCGTTGTGAACAAACCTTCCACAATTTTTATAATACGTCGATGTAATTCATCGCTCAAGTGGTATATCATATACCACTCCGAATCGAGTCATTCATCGCATATGTGGTATGGCATATACCACTCGGAAATCAAGTCATTTCCCAGGTATTATACTTAGTATGAACAAACAATCTATTCCGACTTATGATTTCTACAGTGATCTTGCTTGATCATAACTTTAACTTTAATTAAATCAAATCTGACACAACTCGGTCAATGTTTTCATTTGCCAACACAAGTTCGGTGTGCAACCGAATGATTCATTCTATCGATTTATGATTTCAGTTCCTTTCGTTGCATCTCGTACAATGATTTATTTTGATATGAGCTGCACCACGTGCAACAATTTACTTCCGACATGCGTTGCACATCGTGAAACGACTTATTTTTGATATTCATTGCACCTTGTGCAACGATTTTATTTTGACATCTATTGCACCTCGTGCAACGATTTATTCCCGACTTTCAAAGTCAATGTTCAAAACCGTTCAACACATTCGATATTGACTTATCACTTTCATTGCAATGCATTATTTACGTTTCCGTATTGGTGCAACCAATATTCACAACTCATTGCACCTCGTGCATCGTTTCATTTCTCATTCAACATGTTATATTGCAACAACATCTCAAATCGTATTTCACATTTTGTTGTACTTACAGCAACTAACATTTTATGGCTCTTAGCATTCCAATACAACAAAATGTTTCACGACTTTCTCCGCAACATCATGTAAATTCGAAGTACTTACGGCAACGTTACCCGGCTTTGTATTAGACTTATTGTATGGAACATCCAGTACGGCATCGAGTAGAGTCAAGAGTGATTTCGATTGGTGGTAGGCAACTCTTTGTAATTGAAACAAAGCAAACGTCCTGAGGAAATTGAGCCTAGAGCTCTGATACCAATTTGTCACGCCCCGACCCGGAATCACCCGAATCATCATCCTCGCAGGGGGCGTGATGCCGCACGAGCCCGGAGTTGCGCTCGTACAAGGCAAGATGATAAGTTCTTAAATGGTTATCCTTGAATTGATATTAGCAACGAAATAAAAACAGAGTATACTAAATAATTCTCTTTATTGATATTCGAACTGAGATTACAAAGCCTTTCAACAGCCTAACTAAAATTTGCTAGGTTGGCTACAACACTCAGGTTCTCTCTTGCCGATAAAGGATTTCACCGTTCTATACAGCATGCCTTCTATATCTCGGCCGCATCAATCATGTTGCAAGTACAAGCGTCAATGTGATCGCATGCTTCAAACGCTATGACATTCCATGCCTCTGCGCGATCAAGCGAAGCTTCGTCGCGAGAAATCCATTCCCTGTACCCTGCAGGAAAGCTGATGGGGGATCAATACGTTCGTCCTCGTATGTACTGACAAAAAGACCAACTTTCTAAGCCGATATTTTATTATTCATGTTCAATCATGCAACTTAGCTTATGATCTTGCTATATTCTCCTTAGGGTCAATTTTATGGCATATTCGAAAGCGGTAAAGCATGTTATCATGGCAAGCATGTTATTCGAATTGAATAGGCAACCAAACAAGCAATTTTGTGTTTGTTTCATCGTGCGACTTCTTACCAAGTTGACACACTCGTCCTTGTACTGACGCAAGGTGAATACTCTCATTCCTTCCCTGTCATGTTATAAGTGCTCTCTATAGGATCTATGTGTGCAAGACACATATGTTCTTGCACTTTCAACCCATCGTTCCTTAACTATATGAAGGTCGTTGGCGTATCCATGCCGAAATGGACTAAAGGCATTTCTTTTATTTCTTTCTTTTCTCTCTTTCTTTTCTTTCTTTCTTTCTTTTTTTCTTTTTTTCCTTTTCTCGAATTGGGTAGCCCGGTGCCTCTCGTAGTGGGTTGCTGTCCTAATTACGGAGATCTACCGCTGCATACCATCATTTGCGGCTTTTCACATCTCGCTAAGCGGTCGCTAATCGTCTTACGGATGTGCGCCTATCAAAGATCCATTCCCTCCTAGGCCAAACGGTTCCGGTGCCTCGACACTTAACCGTTCGAGGAAACAACCATGCACGGGAGATTATCATAATTATCTCAAGTCCATTCAACCATGCAATACCCCATTTTCAAACAACCAAACATAGTCTTGAGCTCGAGACTCAGACTTTATCAAACAACCAAACATAGTCTAGAGTCCGAGACTTAGACTTTATCATCTCGTATTTCTTCCATTAACTTTCTATGTTCTTATATCTCATACATCGTTTAATGTTCAATGGTATCATGCGTCAACTCAATGTTCGTCAACCGAACGACCCGAAGGTCCCGAACACATTTCGAGGCATCATATCATATCCGACAGTTCTGCCACATTCATGCCACAACTGTATTCTTTCGCAACGAAGCCATCTTTTATGATCTCGTACACGTAGGCACGTTTCGACACATTTGTCATCTTTTCCTCACGTCGTGCACTTGGTGCATGCATCGAAGCCGTAATTCCATATTTTATGCCTTAGTGTTCAATGTCCGTGGCTTGCACGTTAGGGCGCTCGCCTATTGTCTTTTAATATGCTAGCCTTTCTAACTCATGCACGAAGGCATAGAATGGCTCGTGCACGAAGGCACTCGCCGAATACAGTACTTATCCCATGTTCTTGTGGCTTGTGCACTGAGGCGCTCACCTTTGCGATATCCAATGTTCCATAGCGACTCGTGCATTTGATGCACGTTTTATTTCAATTGTTCTAACTATTGTTTGACTCACACTACGCTTTATCTTCCGATCGAACCACGCCCTTGGCGTCGATAGGTTAACTTAGCATACAATGATATATTCTGACTTAGGCATGAAGGAGTAAAAAGAAGAGTCAATCATCCCACCTTGAGTCGATACACCTTGTCTTTTTGCCAAGCCGATGCGGCTCGATTTCATAACTTCTTTTGTACGACCAACTCTCCTAACTTAGCCATTTGAGCAGTCCGTGCTTTATTGAATTATACGTCCGATTTGGCTTACCGTGCCAAAGCCTTAGTCCGTCTTAAGGCGACAATTTGGTTTTGCGGACCCCTTACTGAATAAAGCAAAATGTCGAACTCTAATATTTCGACGTAAATGGATAGCCTGCAAATGAAACAAACTAAAATTAATACTTACATAGATTCGGACTCGCGCCTTGGTCAATTCGATTTCTTAGAATCTTCGAGCTGTCTCAACGTTCTTATCCTTTGGGGCAATGTAGTGCTTCGTATCGATTCAACTCGATGCATTTCTTTTAGGACAATACAACTCTTCAAATCGACTTAGTTTGATGCGTTGCTCGGGACAACGTAACTCTCGTATCGATTCGCATCGATACATTTTATTCGGTCAACGCGACTCTTTGAGTCAATGCCTCAGCGTAATGCGTCGTGCGGAGCAGGGCATTACATGGGTCGTGACGCACGTGCTTGGTATGATCATCACATTTCCTTTCTACATGAAAATTTTTTTTCAAAAGGGAAAGTTGACACAACTTTGTTTATAAAAGCACATGGTGACACACTTTTATTAGTACAAATTTATGTTAACAATATCATATTTGGGTACACTAATGCGGTACTTAGTGAAGAATTTGCTAAGTATATGTAGAGTGAATTCAAGATGTGCATGATGGGAGAGTAAACTTCTTCCTTGGACTGCAAATTAAATAGAGTTCAAAGGGAATCTTCACCAATCAATCTAATTACATAAATGATTTGCTCAAAAAGTTCGACATGGACAATGCAAAATCTATCTGCACTCCAATGGCAACATCTATAAAGCATAACCTTTATGAAAATGGTAAACTAGTCGACACACACAAGCGCTGAAGTATGATTGGTTTATTAGTTTATTTAACCGCTAGTCGTCTATATATTATGTTTTATGTTTGCATATGTGATAGATATTAGACCAACCCTAAGGACACATTTATGCTTGGTTAGGTGTATCTTTCGATACCTTAAAGGTACTTTGACGGTAGACTATTAGTATCCAAAAACCACATCCTTTAACCTTATTGGTTATTCAGATGCTGATTTTACTGAATGCAAAGTTGATTGAAAAAGTACTGATGATACTTGTCATTTTTTGGCAAGGTATTAGTCTCTTGGTTGAGTAAGAAATAAAATATTGTTGCATTATCAACTACTTAGGTTGAGTACATTGCCGCAAGACATTATTGTGCACAAATTTTGTGGATAAAACAAACCCTAGTAGACTATAATCTATGCTACAAGAATTATAATGTGCCTCACTACACGGTGCTTTACACTAAGTCAATTGATTCGAAGATGTATAAATTTGACTCAAGAAAATAATAAATCGATTTGAAGAGGTATTGATTTGGTTTGGTTTCATGTGCAGGTAGCAAGCGAAGTTCTTTCCGATCAAAGTATCACCTCGCAACGAGCTGAGGCGTGGTCTGAAGTACGTGTAGGCAACTCTAAAGGGGGGTGAATAGAGTATGTGTGTCAATAATGATCAATTATTTTTTTAACTCTATTCAAGTATAACCAACAAAAGATTAATCAGAGTATACGTGCGAAAAGTAAATGAAGATCAGATAGCATACACAAACACAGCAGTTTTTATCTGGTTTCCTTCGTGAAGGACTAGTCCACGTCTGAGAACTCTTGCTCATGATTGAAATCTACTATTTATGAAATAGCGTACAAACATGTGCCTTTACTCAGAAGAGCACGCCAACTTCTTACAAAATCGCAGAGGCGAAACTTGGAATTTTCCAAATGACTTCTTTGAGACTCTTGCACACAAACTTCTAGTCGACTCGCACTGAGCACCTTGTAGGCTTGGAAAGTTTTGTGGCTAGTAGAAGAGAAGAGTATAGCTCTTTAGGATGTATAGGCTATAGGAGTAGAGAAGAAGAAATGATTGAATGAATTAAAATGAGAGAAATGGGTGCCTATTTATACTAGTTCTGGGAGGAAGAGTTCGGCCTGAACTCTGTCCAAAATATTCAAAAATTTGGCTGTTGGACAACTAGCAATGAGCATACCCTGAAAATCAGCTCCTGGAATTTAGGGGACAGAGTTCAGCCTGAACTCTGTGTGGGGGCAGAGTTCGGCCTGAACTCTGCTTCCTTGGGGATAGAATATTCATGTGCTGATTTTGGGCTTTGGCAGTTTGGTCTTTTGTTTGTGGAGCTTTTGGTTATCTAGTCTATGGTTGAGATACTCAGTGCGACTCAATGTACAATAGCCTAGACTCAATAAAAGTTTAAAAATATTGACTCCTTTTACAAGTTACAACAGTATTTGTCGAGCAGCCGTTGATGATGTTCGTCTGACTTGATATGTGATAATCGTCTGATTTGTAGCTTGATGGAGATTTATGTGTCGAGTTGGATCATGACAAATATCGATTTGTTAATTATCAAGATTAGGTTGACTGCGATCCAGTTTGGGTCAACATTCTCCTACATTTTGATAATTGGCAAAATTACGATATTTGTGTGTCGCAACATTCATACCTGGACACATATATAGCTCCCCCGTAGATGGACATGTCGGCTCCTCCATAAATAAAGAAGTACGGATACAAGTACTTGTCCAAGAATAATATGTATTAAAGCTTTAAAACACATATCCATACACATATCAGAAGTATTTATCCAATGCTCCTAAAATAAGCAAATATCACATAATCTCCCTCTTTGGCATTTAAAAAATAAAATATTTGCTCCCCCATAAAGAATAATCAAGGAGAAAATATGCATTCTCACAACACAGGCTCAATCCAAAGTAAGAGATAACTAGCAAGTAATAATCCAACACAGAAGCTAAGCATAAAGAAGTACAATGCAAAGTGTTCAACTACATAAAAATGAATGAATACAAAGTGCAGAAACGAAGTAAATCCTAAACATCAGCAGCACCATCATAAAGGGGACCACAGCCGTCACGGAGCAGGGGAAGGTCCAGCAGCATCAGATGGGCCGCTGGCAGAGCGATGTGGATCAACAAACGCTGCATTCGAATCCAGGTACCGCCTGACCCAAGTGTCGTCGACACGAAAACCTTCGTGAGAAGGGTCCCGTACCATAGGGTATGACACTGTAGGATGAGTATACAGGGTGTACTGGATGTCATGCAGGGTGTTGTTGATGGCCGTCATCTGTAGGGTAATGCGGTAATCCAGCTGAATCTAGCGATCATCCTCCAAGCGGAAACGTTCTCTCAGCATAGTCTGAAGGGACTCAAAGGTAGCAGGTGGCGCGGGCTCATGGTCGCCAAGAGCAGGAGGATTAGCACGAGCATCAGACTCAGAGTGCTTAGACTCAGTAGGGGACTCAACAGCAGCTAGAAGCCTCCGTGGCTTGGACAGATAGGCGGGGGCGGGGAGAAACTGACACTCATCGAGTGGAATATGGAAAGTTGAATGGCGTAAACCAATGATCGAGGTTTCATCCTTGCACGAATCATCCAGTCCATCATCGTGCGAGGAAAGTTAAATAGGACATGAAAGTAGAGATGGTAAAGAGCAAAAGTCTCAAGGTAGGACACTTAATCGGTCAATCTCGCTTTCGGCAAGATCATGGAGAAAAGAATCCGATGAAGTTCACAGAAGACGGATTGAGGAATTTTGCCCGTAGCTTGCGGGAAATAGTGTTAGGAGTACACAAGTCATCCTTGAAGCTCTCAAGCGAAGATCCGTCGGGAAAATGAAATTTTCGGGCGTCGTATCACGACTCGCACCCGCTTTTTGGAAATGTGACGTGTCCAAGCCCAGCCTACGTCGCAGTGTCGGCGGTAATACGCTGTCTAGTCCGTAATAAACAAAATGCTCATAAATACTAACTGCTCATTCACAACAACTAAATCAACTTTATAAAATTTAGAAGTTTTACATTTGAAGAAGAATGTAAGTTTTTACAATTATAAAAAACTACCGCACATCTAACTAGTCTTCTATGGTTTGGCCTTCGAGTCTATCTCCCCCTCGTATGGTCCATAGCACAAGAGTAGGCATGTCAACTTCACGTATAACAACGATCCAATCAAGAAAGGAGCAGAGTACAACCATATTGCATTTAATGTTGTTAGTCCAAAATAAGTTAGAATAACGAAAAACAATGCAAAGAGCATATAAAGAGCTAACCAAAGATGAAGTAGCAGGATCTGAACTAGCAAGATACGAACTAGCAGAATATAACTAGCAAGGTATGAACTAACAAGATATGAACTAGCACTAGCAACATATGAACTGGATAAAGGAAAATTAGGAATAACTATATGTGTGTGAAATACCTTTCAATACATGAACGACTGGGCTAATATGACACATCATACGATGGCTATCCACAATAATAGGGTACGGCTAACTCATACGTGGGTGTATGACTTAGCCATCGACAATCAAAATATTTGGGTTTGTTCACGTACTTGCCAAGTATTTCCCCTCTCGACTCTCAAACAATCAATAACGGTCAATGATACACTAAGAAGGATGCAATAACCATGGTACCACCATCGTGTCTCAACGAAATATCAGGCAATATCTCAACTGGATATCAAACAAGAAAACGATAGAGAAAACGTTATGATGAACTAAAACATAAATGCAATACTGTATTTGCCTGAATCCTTGCACATACCGTAGTCACAAGTCGAGGATGAGGTGATTGTCGATCTAAAAGCTGTCAACCTGTAACATACATCGTACCACGAACCATGCACAAAAACTAAAAGTCAATTCTAAGGTTCTAGTTCTAAATTCACGGAATAAGTGGATAATGGGTTACTAATCTAATAATAGTTCATTATGAAATAAATTACTTAAAAACCTAATTTAACCTAATAATAATAATCTGAATATAATCTAAACATGCAAGTTTGGCCATAAAAAGTCATGTTTCCAATTTTGGAAACCATGGCATGCAAATCGAGACGTACCATTGACTATCTAGTCAAACAACGTGAACTTAAGGTTTTAAAAGTGCACCTTGGCAGATTTCAGTACCACGAGTGTGCTGGAATCAACCGTGCCACAAATTCACGTTTTGGTCAAAAGATATCGCCGTTATTGCTAATCGTGACCAAAACGGTAATTCACCGATCAATTCTGAGTTCAACAAAATAACTAATGTAGGACCAATTGTAGGAATGAGTTGTAAAGCGCAATACTCTAGAGGGGGGAGAATAGAGTAGACAGCAGAAATTAACTATTTAAAATTATTAGTAACAAGATCACAGATAATATATCACAGATATGTAAATAAAATGTAGAGAGTAGAGAGCAAACGCAAACACAAGGATGTATACTGGTTGCTCTCTTGTGAGGACTAGTCCAGTCGGAAGAACTCTAGCTTCCAGTTGAATCCACTATGGAAAATCACCACAAGTTTTCATCCGAAGTTCTTACAACTTCTACAATGCGAGCTTTGATCCGAAGTACTCGACCAACTTCAATTGTGAAGAGTCTTTCTTCAATCGAGCCTTTGATTACAATTACTCTGAAACTTCTTGACCGTACCGCACTGGCAAATCGACTAGAGGATTGTTACTGGCTTGGAATTTGAAAATGAAAAGCTCGGAACACTTTGGAAGAAGTAGTAGGCTTATAGAGAAGAGATGTGAAAGTGAATTGGTGTATGAGTGAATTGAAATGATCAAAATCCTTCTCTATTTATAGTTTTTCCAAAGGCAGAATTTTGACAGAATTCGGGCAGAATTCGGACAGAACTCTATAAAAAAATCTCGTTGGGATCCGTAACTGCGGGAAGACCAAGTTCAAAAAGCAACGTTCACTAACCGAACTCTGGCCGAACTCTGGCCGAGTTCTGCTAGGGTTCTGTTAGGGTTTTTGTAAATTAGTTTTTGGGCTTTTTGAAAAGTCAAACAGTTAGGAAGTAGTTTGGGCTTTTATAAGTGGGCTTATTTTCAAAATGAAAGGGTATTTTGAAAACGTTTCTTGGGTAGCCTATTTGCCAGTACGATGCAGTGTACATCGTATTCTTAGACTCAATAAATATGAAAAATACATTGATAAAATAGGAAAACCAAGAGCCCTTTGATGACGCCTTTCTTCAAATATTTGAGCAGACTTGAAGACATCTTTTTCCTTGACGGCAATCATCCAAAGATAAACAGATCTGAAAATCGGAACATGTTAGACGGTTAGGCAGAACCCCCGATGCAAGGCCCCGGATAGGTTGTTAGGCGGTTCAGAGAAATCTTCTTGTATAACGCCATCTTTGGCCCATCAAAAATTCTCCATTTCATATGTCCTGGTTTGATCATGCTTATTGCATGTCTAAGAACATGTTAGACGAATAGAACAATATGATACAAGCATAGCAATATGATATAGAATATTTAGACAATGCTAATATTAGGAGAATGCTAAAATTAGGACAATGCTAAGTTTATGTAGCAACATGATAGTGGTTACATGAATATTAGTGATGTCATTATGGTAAACTTAATTGATTAGCCATATTAAAAAATATGATATAATCATTGGGCTAACAATCTCCCCCCTTTTGATGCAAATCCTTTTAGTTTAATATATATACAATAGATGCATGTATCACTAATAAACATATAATACTAGAATATTGTGAGCTGACTTAAACTTATTTCTCCCCCTTTGACATGATCAAAAATAAGCTCCCCCGTAATTAGAGCTAAAATGAACTCAATCATAAGTAAAGGAGGAAAGCAAAAATAATCATGATCAAGGATTAGGAGAACAGTGTAACGACAAGTGTAGAAAATTGTATAATTAAAGTAGAAAGAAAAAAAAAGTTGGTTGAACTTAAAAAACATTGTAATCAATCAATACATAGTTTAGCAACTAAAAATCCAAAAATGACATTCAAAACAAATTTTGTTCATCATATTGTGTTTTGAAATAGACCAAAAAAAAATATCAATATAGTAGGAATCAATCATTTGTCATAAATAAATCATAAGGAATAGAAATTCGTAGATCTAGTAAAGAATCAAAAAATATAATGAGACTTTGAACAATGATCACAAAAAAATATGAATCATAATTTGCCCACACAAATTAGTGAATCAATTCCATAAAAAGTATAATCATCGACAAGAGATCAAATTAAGTATACTAGAATCCATGCAAAATCTATACCAAAGTTCATGCATATGAATTCAATTACCTTAGCATGATATATGAATATCCATCAGATAAACATGAAGGTAATGAAGACAAAATACTTGAGAAGAAGAAATTCAGTCGACTTTAATGCTCCCCCGCAAAGTATGAGCAGTCTAAATATAGATAATCATGAATTTGAGATAAAATCTAAATTAGAAATGCCAAATCAGTTTAAACTAAAAATGATTATCAATAAATTAAATTAATTTTGGCAGGATAACTTTTAGAAACTCGAATGAGAGAATTAAAAAAAAAGTAATAATAATCATATATTCTCTCATCCAATACAAATCCAAATATCATGAACAACTCAACAAGATATTTAAGGTAAAAGAATATATGTCCATGATGAACTAGGTATACCACATGTTAAGGGCGTAAAGGAATTGAAACAATTAATTTGCTCCCCCTTAAAATATGCGTATATAGTTCAAAAATAATTTATATGCATAAAATAGAAAAAAATAAATAATCATAAGATCTAAGGGATATCCATGATATGCATCTTTTCTTTCCTTTGATCAAATGCATATAAAGTTCTAAAAACAAATATCATCTTTAGGCAAGAAAAAGAAATATCCAATAAATAAATGATTAAAGATGAACAAACAAAATATGTCTCCAAAGAAATATTTCAAGACATTAAAAGATTTTGAAAAACTGTCTTTAACAATGACATTTGAGTACCGGACAGATTCAATAAATCAAAAAAAATCAAAAAGACTTTTCAAATATGTGAATTAAGAAAAACTGTCTTAATAAATGTTCGAATGCGTCCATTTAGTCCTTAGACTGAAAGCTGTCAATTCGAATCACGAAAATAATTTCAATAAAAGAATCCGTAAATCATAAATAAATTTATTTGAACAAATAAACATAACTAGATAAATGTCCAAAGAAAAGTATATTCTAGATATATGGCATGTCAAGAGGATAATTAATTTGTAACAATTAATTTCTCCACCTTTACATGGCTATATCCAAAAATAATAATATTGACAAAATTTTAAAATAAAATTCAGAGACATATTTCCAGAAATAGAAAATTAATCAAAAATATTAGGTCTTCTTATTAAAGTTCATTTTCTTTCCTTTTTAAAGACTTAGCATGGTGTCCACCTGACAACCGTAAGGTTTAAAGAAAAGAAACGCTTTGAGAGAGAGAGACATTCAATATGCATGACTTCTTTCCTGCAAAGAGTTACTGTTGTAAACAGTAAGTAACTTGAATAAGAAGATAATAATATAAAGCTCAAAATTATTAATATTACGAATATTACACAAGCTAAAGATGAAATCACAATACCATAATATTTAATGAGTAGTCATGAATACGAAAAACAATCATCTTTAGACAAAAGAAGAAATATCCATTAAATGAACATTTAAAAATAAAACAATCAAAAGATATTTCAAATTAGCATGATGAATAATCATATAAGTCAAAAGATGACATAAATTGATATATGCTATAGAATCTCACAATCGACAAGATAGATCAACATATGCTACCTTTTGTGAAAATATAAAGAGAGAATATTATCCATCAAATCTAAAATTCGAAATCCATCAGATAATAATTGCAACTAGATCTCAATAAATCTTTAGTTTATAAAGCGTTGATTAATCTTGGGTTAGCTGTAGAGGTACTGTCCCAGCTAACGGAGGTTCACCGGGGAACACTTAAGTACCGCTTCGCTTCGACCGTAGTCGTGGTGACAGATAGACCCTTTTTAGGCTTGTACCCAAAAAAAAAATCTCTTCTTTAATAACCGAGAATTTAAGAAGAATTAGTGCAATATAAAAAAATTATATGCTATGGACTTAAAAATCTTAGAATAATGTAGCATACAGCATAAGATGTATCAATTACATTTATCCATATGTGCTACAAAATCATTGGGTAACAATAAAATATAAAACATTTATAAACCAAAATATAAGACCTAGATACGTCGATGTATTCTGGAACCTAGGGGACTGGGTTCAGTACCTTGGATCCAGAACTAGACGATAGTTGTATTTAGACCTTAATAAATCTTAAGTATATAAAGTATTTATCACTTTGGGTTAGCTGTAGGGGCCGATTCCCAGCTAGCTGTAGTCCGAAGACTAGTACACCGTGTCGCTTCAGGCTATTTACACCTGTATGACAGAAGGACCCTTTCGGCTTGTTCCCAAAATGATTTCTACTCTTAAGAACTTAGATTCAAAGGAATATATGCAGTATCATCGAACAACATCGAAATCTAGAATCCCTAAATATAAAAGAATTAAATACCCAAATAATGGTTTATCAAGATCAAGATATTAAAAATATCATGTATCCATAATGTCTACCAAAAAGCCATAGAAAGCATCATTAAACGAGGCTTTGAGGAAGAAGCTAAAAAAAGAAGTATATGAATTTGTATAAAAAATCAATAGCTTAAGTATGAGATAAGCACAAGTTTAAAAAACTAATTTTAAAAATAATATAGAACTTGAACTTAACTCATATATCCCCATAAAGATATTTATACAAAAATATAAGAAACATGAGCAATATATAAATGAAAATGAATTATTCATGTATCATTAACAAGCATAACAAAATTATCACAAGATCAAAAACATGCATAAATAAACTTTATCAGACAATGATGTAATTGATTCATAAGAAGTTAATCAAAATAAAATTATGAGAATCAATAGTGAATATATTATGCAAGCACAAGGTTAACATAAAATTATATGTATATACTTTTCAAGTAAATAAGAGACTTGTGCTAAACATACATACTCACAAAATACTGATTAAAGTAAATACGACATGTAAAGACAAATCGGTAAGAAGTGACCATTAAAAAATATTAAAAATGAAGAGTGAAAAGCATATTAACTCAAAAAAAGCTCATATGCATGCTTCAAGGATAAAACTAAAATAAAGAGCATACATAGATAAATGTGTCACACTAATGGAAAAAAGAATATATAGTGTGAAATAATCATTTAAGATAATCAACTAGTCATGCTAGAATTATAACTCACATAAATGATAAACAATTAAAAGATGTCAATGAGAGCTAATATCAATACATCAATAAGAACATGCTAGATATTAAAAACTATTTAGGAAGCATGTTACCGAAGTGGTTCTAGTGACCACACTTCTGTTGGTACAATTGCATAGAAGATGGCCTTTGTAGCTTTGCAATCACCAACATGTTCCATGGTTCTATTTGATATGAGAAGCTTCACCTGCAATAGGTGAAGACTTTGGTATCCAATACTTGGATCCACATTTGTTAGCTTTGGGAACCCATTTACACAAGTTCATATCAACAAGTTTTCTAATCTGACAATAATTAGAAACATGTCCATTCATACCACAATAATGACAGAAAGAATTAACATCAGTACTATGTGCAGCAGTATGAGAACGTGCAGTAGGGTGACATGATATGCGTGGATACTTGTAATAGAAAGCATGGTTATGTGAAGCTTTAGCTTTGCTTGCTTCCTTTTTAGATGATCTGTCGTGTGTGACTTTGTGATGTGCTAAGTGTCTTGTGTTAGACTGAGTTGTAGGTTGTACTACCTGTTTTCCTAGTCTAATCTCTAACTTTTTAGAGTTAGCACAGATCCCATCATACTTAGCAGAAAGAGCATCAATTCTACATGAAGCAATATAATACTTCTTCTTTTCTGATTCTAATTCCTCCTTAAGTTTAGTATTTTCTTGAGTACTTTTCTCAATGCAATCAAATGCCTCATGCAATCTAAACTTCAGTATGGAAATCTTAGTAGAATTATCAGAAGGAGAACTATTTCTAGAATCATTCAATAAGCAAGTAAGCTTTTCATTCTCACACTTATAGGATAAATTATCCTTTCTAGCTTGCTTATACTTATCTAATACTTTCTTGTGTTCTTCTAATAGATCACTGAAAGCATCAGATAAATCATCATAAGAAAATTCATTTTCTTCAAGAAGGGAATTATTTTGTACCTCGTTAGATAATGCCATTAAGCATAAATTTGCAGCTTAATGAGGTCTCTGTTCTTCTTCAGAATCTGTTGCTTTGCTTTCACACCATATACTCGTGCTAGTATACTTGTGAGACGATGATCTACCTTTATTTGATTGTTCGTAGTGACTCTTCTTTCTAGCAATAGTACAATCTTCTTGGATGTGGTCTATCTTCTTGTAGTTGTCACATACAAGCTCTTCTTCGTGTAGGAGATTGTGTTGTAACTTAAATCCCAATCTCGTCATGTACATATTTGCATCATTATGAAGACTATCCTCCTTTTTGGAGTTGCTAGCTTTGCTTTCATACCTGCACTCATAAGTAGCTTCAAGAACTTTCCAAATTTTATGAGATGTTGTGTAAGTATTAATAAGATTAAATATATTTGTGTCTACAGCACAATAAGAAATATGCATAGCTTTTGCATCAAGGCTAGCTAATTTCTTCTCTTCCTCCGTGTAACTATAATAAGGCTTGTTGATTATAGAGGATGTGAGAATAGAAGTGATAGTAGGCTTTTTGTAACCGGTGACAACAATTGACCATAAGTCAAAATCTAGAGACTTCAGGTAGAAGCTCATCCGTGTCTTCCAATAGCTATAGTTTGTTCTATCAAATAGTGGGAGTCTATTTGAGGATTGCTCTTCAGTTGTGAAGTACATACTTGCCATATGTGATATAGTGATCTATGTAACGGCAGTTATATAATAACAATATTACCATGCTTTACCTATATAACCCGCTCTGGTAATGAGGATCTACTCCAAGAATGTTAAGCCAAAATATCTCTATAAGGAGCACCTGCTTATATAATATCTGTAGAAGGAGCACCTACTCTGATACCAATTGTAGGAACAATTGGGATCAGAATAAAATACCTCAAGATAGAGCACTGGCTTTGATAGCTCTATAGAGCGAACCTGCTCTGATACCAATTGCAGGAACAATTGGTATGATAACAATACCTATATAAAGAGAACCCACTCTGATACCAATTGTAGGAACAATTGGGATCAGAATATATTACCTCTAGTTGTATTACTGGCTTTGATACCAATTGTAGGAGCAATTGGTATGAGCAGCAATATCTATATACCAAGCACCTGCTCTCTAGTTGTAGCACTGGCTCTGATACCAATTGTAGGACCGATTGTAGGAACGAGTTATAAAACACAATACTCTAGAGGGGGGTGAATAGAGTAGGCAGCTGAAATTAACTATTTAAAAATGTTAGTAACAAGATCACAGATAATATATCACAGATATGTAAATAAAATGTAGAGAGTAGGGAGCAAACGCAAACACAAGGATGTATACTGGTTTCCCTCTTGTGAGGACTAGTCCAGTCGGAAGAACTCTAGCTTCCAGTTGAATCCACTATGGAAAATCACCACAAGTTTTTATCCGAAGTTTTTGCAACTTCTACAACGCGAGCTTTGATCCAAAGTACTCGACCAACTTCAATTGTGAAGAGTCTTTCTTCAATCAAGCCTCTGATTACAATCACTTTGAAACTTCTAGACCGTACCGCACTGGCAAATCGACTAGAGGCTTGTCACTGGCTTAGGATTTGAAAATAAATAGTTAAGAACACTTTTGAAGAAGTAACAGGCTTATAGAGAAGAGATATGAAAGTGAATTGGTGTATGAGTGAATTGAAATGATCGAAATTCTTCTCTATTTATCGTTTTTTCCAAAGGCAGAATTCTGACAGAATTCGGGCAGAATTCGGGCAGAACTCTATGAGAAAATCTCGTTGGGATCCGTAACTGCGGGAAGACCAAGTTCAAAAAGCAATGGTCACTAATCGAACTCTGGCCGAACTCTGGTCGAATTCGGGCGAAGTTCTGCTAGGGTTCTGTTAGGGTTTTTGTAAATTAGTTTTCGGGCTTTTGAAAAGTCAAACAGTTAGGAAGCAGTTTAGGCTTTTGTAAGTGGGCTTGTTTTCAAAATGAAAGGGTATTTTGAAAACGTTTCTTGGGTAGCCTATTTGCCAGTATGATGTAGTGTACATCGTATTCCTAGACTAAATAAATATGAAACATACATTGATAAAATAGAAAAACCAAGAGCCCTTTGATGGCACATTTCTTCAAATATTTGAGCAGACTTGAAGACGCCTTTTTCCTTGACGGCAATCGTCCAAAGATAAACAGATCTGGAATAGGTCGTTAGGTCGTTAGGCGGAACCCCCGATGCGAGGCCCCGGATAGGTCATTAGGCGGTTCAGAGAAATCTTCTTGTATAACGTCGTCTTTGGCCCATAAAAAATTCTCTATTTCATATATCCTGGTTTGATCATGCTTATTGCATGTCTAAGAACATGTTAGACGAACAGAACAATATGATACAACCATAGCAATATGATATAGAATATTTAGGACAATGCTAATATTAGGAGAATGCTAATATTAGGATAATGCTAAGTTTAAGTAGCAACATGATAGTGATTACATGAATATTTGTGATGTCATTATGGTAAACTTAATCGATTAGTAATATTCAAAAACATGATATAATCATTGGGCTAACAACTAAAATACTAGATGAACAAATAAATTTCTGGGAAAAATATATGTCGTAGAGATTTGTGGTAGATTTCCAAAACTTAAATGGTTCGTGATTTCGATTCTCGGTCCTCCAGGAATCTCGAAAACACCGAAACGTATCATGTTTCGGACAACCGACAATCTCCAAATTTTACAGAAATTAAGGTTCAGATATAATAAAAATAAATTAGATATTCGAAAAGTATACCTCAAGATGAATCCAACAAAAAAACGGCACGCAAAAAGGAGGTCGGAGTTGTCCGCAATCGCCTCGGGAAGTCGGGAGTCTCCTTGGAACAAGTTTTCTCAAAATCGGCCAGAATTAAATTAGGGTTTACTGATCAGCGAATATATATATATATATATATATATATATATATATATGGAAGCGGATCAAAAGCCCCTCTTAGAAAACCCCCTAAAAAAACCCCTCACTCCAATCCATAATTTAATGTTAATATTAATGTTAATGTTAATATTAATGTTAATATTAACATTAAATACTAAAATTAACATTAAACTTAACATTAAAATTAATATTAACATTAACACTAATATTAACATTAACATTAACATTAATACAAAAAAAAATTAACATATATATATATATATATATATATATATATATATATATATATATATATATATATATATATATATATATATATATAGGGTAGGTACAGTCAGCACCTGCTGATTGGGTACTATTTATATATATATATATATATATATATATATATATATATATATATATATATATATATATATATATATATATATATATATATATAGGGTAGGTACAGTCAGCACCTGCTGATTGGGTACTACAATGGCTGACGGGTGGGCCCGACCAGCGCTGACTGGGTATGACTGGATAATTAATTACAGAAAATAATTTAAAAATCATTCTAAGGCCAAATAAACTCAAATAAAATTCTAAAAATTTCTAAAAAAATTGTAGAAAATTACAAAAATATATATCTAACCTCCTAGAATATAAATAAAAATAATTTACCTCATATTAGTCTCAAACGGCCTCATAATAAATATTAGAAGCCTTTAAAATATATAAAACTTTATAAAATAAATATCTAAAATTGCAGAAAAATTCTATAAAATTATAGAAAATATTTATAACCTACTAGAGCCTACATAAAATACTGGGTCTCATAATAGTCTCAAATAAACCTATTATAAAATCTTGAAAGTCATTAAAAATATTAAACCTTAATAAATAAATATCTAAAAATGTCTAAAAGTTATAATAATCTATAAAATAATTAAACAATGCTTATATAAACCATATAAGGGCCAAAAGATCATAATATGATCATAGCTCCCTTATGAGCTTACGTACAAATCCTAATGACCATAAAAGTTAATCATAATCAAAATAAAATTAAAAAAATCGAGAAGTGGGCTTACAAATCTACCCACCTTAGAAAATTTTCGTCCTCGAAATTTCAAAGGATACGACTAGGCACGACTAAAAATATTATCCACAAATTATAGTCAAAACGGTTAGTCAAAATCTAGGCTTGATTAAGGATAGAATCGAAATGTAATAGAAAGAGAGAACTACCAATTGTTGTGAAGGTGGTAACAAAAAGTAAGACATCAAATGAATTTAGAAAAATTAATAATCGTATGCCAATAAAAGATAAAGCGTCTAGGATATTCAAAAATTATAAGTATATCCAAAGTCATTTAACCAAGAATCCATACCTCGCCAGTGTACATCTGGCTGCCGTGAACCCTTGGTTTCAAGACTCAAGTATAATATGTTATCGAACACTCTACCAACTATACCTAATATTGACATATAAATCAAAAGTTCAATAATACAACTAGTATATAGTTTTAGTAATATTTGACAACCTAAGCATACTTGAAATTATTTCAACTTTGGGATCATGCCACGCCAGTGCGCTTCTGACTGCAGTGAACCCACAGTCTCCATAATTCAAATAAATGGGGACAGTGCGAATCTGTCTTACCATTGTAAGTCATCGAAAATTATTTCAACTATATCCATAAGAATTTTAAGGAGCTTCGATAAATTCAAACAAGTCGATCATGATAAAAAACTATAAGTATATGTCCTTGAATAAAAGTGCCAGTTTTGAAAACAAAACGACCGCAAAATAGTTTTGAAAATAAAATGAGGTTTAGAGAAGGGAGAAGATAAAATGGCACAAAAATGATCAAAATTAGGAATTAAATTCTATGAAGGCCTAACTTACCAAATATATATTATACCCACCTTGGATCATACCCTCGTATTAAAATACAATAGAATTACATGGACTATGTAGCAACTTTATTTACCTAACAATAGAATTAAATAAGGGACTCCTAGTCCTGGTATTCTCCTAAAATCAAATAAATCCTAATTATGAATGAGGACTTCCTAGTCGCAGGCTTGTAGTAGTACAACTAACTTAAGTACTACTATAAGTTCATAATCATTTGCGAAATCCGACCTGCATGGGCCAACATAAAAACTTGTCACGACCTGCACCCGCTTTTCGGATACGAGACGTGTCCAAGTCCAGCCTACGTCGCAGTGTCAGCGGTAATACGCTGTCTAGTCCGCAATAAACAAAAATGCTCATAAATACTAATTGCTTATTCACAACAACTAAATAAACTTTATAAAATTTAAAAGTTTTACATTTAAAGAAGAATGTAAGCTTTTACAATTATAGAAAACTACCACACATCTAACTAGTCTTCTATGGTTTGGCCTTCGAGTCTCTATCTCCCCCTCATATGGTCAATAGCGTAAGGGTAGGCACATCAACTTCACCTATAACAACAATCCAATCAGGAAAGGAGCAGAGTATAACCATATTGCATTTAATGTTGTTAGTCCAAAATAAGTTAAAACAACGAGAAACAATGCAAAGAGTGTATAAAGAACTAACCAAAGATTAACTAGCAGGATCTGAACTAGCAAGATATAAACTAGCATAATGTAACTAGCAAGGTATAAACTAACAAGATATGAACTAGCACTAGCAAGATATGGACTGGATAAAGGAAAATTAGGAACAACTATATGTGTGTGAGATACCTTTCAATACGTAAATGGCTGGGCTAATACGGAACATCATACGATGGCTATCCACAATAATAGGGTACGACTAACTCATATGTGGGTGTATGACTTAGCTATCCACAATCAAAATATTTGAGTTTGTTCACGTACTTACCAAGTATTTCTCCTTCCGACTCTCTAACAATCAATAACGGTCAATGATATACTAAGAAGGATACAATAACCACGGTATCACCATCATGTCTCAACGGAATATCATGCAATATCTCAACGGGATATCAAACAAAAAAACGATAGAGCAAACATTATAATAAACTAAAACATAAATACAATACTGTACTTGTCTGAATCCTTGCACAAACCATAGTCATAAGTGAAGGATGAGGGGATTGTTGATCTAGAAGCTGTCAACCTATAACACATATCGTACCATGAACCATGCACGAAAACCACAAGTCAATTCTATGGTTTTAGTTCTAAATTCATGGAATAAGTGGCTAATGGATTACTAATCTAATAATAGTTAATTCTGAAATAAATTACTTAAAAATCAAATTAAACCTAATAATAATCTGAATATAATCTAAACATGCAAGTTTGGCCATAAAAAGTCATGTTTTCAATTTTGGAAACCATAACATGCAAATCAAAATGTATCATTGACTATCTAGTCAAACACCGTGAACTCAAGGTTTTGAAAGTGCACCATGGTAGATTTCAGTACCACTAGTGCGCTGGAATCAACCATTCCACAAATTCACATTTTGGTCAAAAGATATCGCCGTTATAGCTAATCGTGACCAAAACGGTGATTCACCGATCAATTCTGAGTTCAACAAAATAACTAAAATACTAGATGAAAGAATTCATTTTGGGGAAAAATATATGTCGTAGAGCTCTACGTTAGCTTTCCGTAACTTCCAATGGTTCATGATTTCGATTTTCGGTCCTCCCAGAATCTTGAAAACATCGAAACGTGTCAAGTTTTGGACAACCGACACTCTACGAATTTTACAGAAATTAAGGTTCAGTGATAATAAAAATAAATTAGATATTCCAAAATTATACGTCAATATGAATCCAATAAAAAAATGGCACAAAAAAAGGTGGTCGGAGTTATCCGCAATCGCCTCGTGAAGTCGGGGGTCTCCTTGGAACAAGTTTTTTCAAAATCGGCCAGAATTAAATTAGGGTTTACTGATCAGCAAATATATATATATGGCGGGTATAGTCAGTACCCGCTGACTGGGCGCTGCAATGGCTGACGGGTGGGCCCGGCCAACGCTGACTGTGTATGATTGGATAATTAATTACAGAAAATATTTTAAAAATCATTCTAAGGCCAAATAAACTCAAATAAAATCCTAAAAATTCCTAAAAAAATTGTAGAAAATTACAAATAATATATCTAACCTCCTAGAATATAAACAAAAATAATTTACCTCATATTAGTCTCCAATGGCCTCATAATAACTATTGGAAGCCTTTAAAATATATAAAATTTAATAAAATAATTATCTAAAAATTGTAGAAAAATTCTAAAAATTTCTAGAAAATATATTATCTACTAGAGCCTACATCAAATACTGGGTCTCAAAATTGTCTCAAATAAACCTATTGCAAAAACTTGAAAGTCATTAAAAATATTAAACCTTAATAAATAAATATCTAAAAATCTCTAAAAATTATAATAAGCTATAAAATAATTAAACAATGCTTATATAAACCATATAAGGGCCAAATGACCATAATATGATCGTAGCTTTCTTATGAGCTTAGGTACAAATTCTAATGACAATAAAAGTTAACCATATTCAAAATAAAATAAAAAAAAATCGGAAAGTGGGCTTACACGTCGATAAGTTTCTTCCAAGAATTGGGTTCCGGGATCTCAAGATAGTCAGCAAGCTCAAAGTCATCAAACAAAATATCGATACAGGCGACATGAGAATAAATCTGTGTGTCGTCAAAAGTTAAGTTGTAATACAACATTTGTATCACATTCAAATAAACGATAGATGAAGTAGTAACTAATTCATCTAAGCACAAATCATGAAACAGGGAATCATACTCCAAAAAGATAGAAAAATTTATCGGCTGCCCCGCATACACGCTTCGTGAACGAAAATCAGAAAACCATTCATTGGACGCATCCATTGATACAAATAGTTGTTCATTAAAGGTGTTGGGGTCTTGTGGTGGTGGTGGATTGAATAATGGATGGATTGGAGGAGCAAGAGGAGGAGGAGGAGGATGGAAAGATGATGCACCATCAATCCTCCTTCTCTTACTTCTACCAAGGAGTCTTGGGGCCATGGAAAGAATAAAATTTGAAAGAAAAAATAGAGGAGAAAAGGAAATTATACCTCACCTAAATGATGGAAGATGGAAGAGATCCCCTCAAAAGCCTTAGATCTTGAGTTTGGAAAGGAGAGGAGCCCTAAAATTGGATTTTTAGGGTTAGGGTTTAAAAAAAAATATGTTTTGAGGAAGGTGAAAGAAGATGCAAGTTAGAAGAGAGAGGGTTTTTGTGGGTGTAAGTGCTTTGGGGGCAGTAGGTCGGGTGAAATCCTGGCTATCAGATCAAAAAGATGGATGGCTAAGAACAATAGGAGGTTCTGTGAACATGGACACAAAGTTCGGCCCGAACTCTGTGTGGGGCAGAGTTCGGCCCGAACTCTGCCTCCATGTTCCAGAACACATGAAAGTTTGAAAAATGGCTAAGTTTTGAGAGAAAACGTCTAGAATTTGAAAGTTTGAATTGAATAAGTCATAAAAATAATTAAGCCATATAATAAATAACAGTTTAAGACAGCGATCATTACGATAAAACTACCACAGGGTAGCTGTAGGGGCCGGATCCCAGCTAGCGGTAGTCCGAAGACTAGGGTACCGTGTCGCTTAGGCTTTTACGCCTTGTTGTTAGAAGGACCCTTTTGGCTTGTACCCATAGCAAAATCACCATAAAGATATATGTCATAATCGTTATTTGCGCAGGTCCAATTTATTTTATGACCGTTTCATCCAAAATTCCTAACTCAAGACAAAGGAAATTGATACGCACTTCATCCAATGGTTTGGTAAAGAAGTCGGCTAGCTGATGTTCAGTGTCTATGAACTCTAAATTAATCGTGCCTTGTTGTTGATGATCACGCAGAAATTAATGTCTAATCTCTATGTGTTTTGTGCGCGAGTGGCATACTGGGTTTTTGGTCAAACTAATTGTACTAGTGTTATCACAGAAGTTAGGTATGTGCTTGAAAAATAAGTTATAGTCGTCAAGGGTTTGCTTTATCTATAGAATCTGTGCACAACAACGACCAGCTGCGATGTATTCAGCTTCTGTTTTGGATAGTATGACAGAGTTTTGCTTCTTTCTAAACCATGAGACTAACACCTTTTCTAGTAAATGATACGTGCTGCTGGTACTGTTATGGTCAACTTTGTATCCCGCAAAATCAGCATCGAAATATCTGATTAAGTCAATGGAAGTGGTTTTGTGATACCACAAGCCTACCGTAATAGTTTCTTTAAGGTATCTAAAGATACACTTAACTGCAGTCATGTGTGATTCCTTAGGATTGGCTTGATATCTAGTACATAAGCAAACACTAAACATAATATCGGGGCGACTAGTAGTTAAATATAATAAACTACCAATTATACCTCGATACTTACGTTAATCGATCGGTTTGCCGCTTTCATCAGGTTCCATCTTTGTTGTAGTAGCCATAGGGGTGCTGATCGGTTTGATGCTATCAAGCTCAAAATTTTTCAGTATGTCCTTACATATTTCGACTGACTGATGAAGAAGCCTTGCGAGAGTTGTTTGATTTGCAGTCCAAGGAAGTAGTTGAGCTCCCCATCATGCTCATCTCGAACTCGTTCTGCATACACTTGATAAATTTCTTGCATAGACCCTCATTAGTAGACCCAAAAAAAATATCATCAACGTATATTTGTACTAAAAAAATTGTGACATCAAGAGATTTTATAAAAAAGTGTAGTGTCGATTTTCCCTTTTGAAAAACCCTTATCAAATAAGAAAGTACTAAGACGATCATACCAAGCTCGAGGAGCTTGTTTGAGGCCATAGCGAGCTTTCCTAAGTTTAAAAACGTGGTCGGGAAATTTTTGATTTTCGAAACCAGGTGGTTGTTTTGACCAAAACATCTTCTTTGATAAAATCGTTTAGAAAAGCACTTTTCACATCCATTTGAAAAAGTTTAAAGTTTTGAATATTTGCAAATGTGCAAAGCATCCGAATGGATTCAAGTCGGACAACAGGAGCATCATAGTCGATGCCCTCCTCTTGGTTGTATCCTTGGGCTACGAGACGGGCTTTGTTGCGAGTGACTGAACCGTCCTTGTTTACTTTCATACGAAAAACCCATTTAGTGCCAATTATTGAGTGGCCAGTAGGTTTAGGAATAAGTTCCCAAACTTGGCTTCTTTCAAATTAATTGAGTTCTTCTTGCATCGCAAAAATCCAAAATTCATCATTAAAAGCTTCCAAAATATTTTAAGGTTCTATTTGAGAAATGAATGCAGTGCTAGCTATAGTGTCTCTTACAGAAGATTGAGTAGTTACCTCTTTTGATATTCCACCTATTACCAAGTCCTTTGGCTAAGAGGGAGTGAAGTGAAACTTCTTTGTTAATTCCTCCAGAGAAATGGTTTCAGAAGTTGTATTTATAGGTGTAGCGGTTGACGGTTCATCATCATCGGGAATAATAGCTGTTCTATTATCCTCATCAAAAGTTATACTAGTAGACTCTTCAACAATCATGGAGCGTTTGTTGAACACTCTATATCCCTTACTTTTGGCCGCATAGCCAAGAAGAATACATTCGTCAGCTTTGGCATCAAATTTTCTTAAGTTGTCTTTGGTATTCAGGATAAAATAGCGACAACCGAACACTCTAAAGTAAGAAAAGTTAGGAGTCCTACCAAACCAAAGCTGATAGGGTGTCTTCTTCGAAATAGGTCGAATCAAAACCCTATTCAAAACATGGCACGCTGTGCTGACAACTTCTGCCCAAAAGTATTTCAGAAGAGAGAATTGATTTAGCATAACTCTAGCCATATCGCCAAGAGTTCCATTCTTCCGCTCCACAACACCATTTTGTTGAGGAGTTCATCAACACGAAAATTTATGACTAAAATCATTTGATTCACTAAACTTTTCAAAGTCAGAATTTTTGAATTGAACACTATGATCACTTCGGATACGAGTAATCATGTAGCCTTTTTCGTTTTGGACCTTTTTAGCAAATACTTTGAAAACAAAAATTGTATCACTTTTGTTTGTAAGAAAGAAAACCCGAGTAAATCTTAAAAAAATATCTACAATGACAAAGGCGTAGAGTTTTCTGCCAAGACTGACTACTCTACTAGGACCAAATAAGTCCATATGAAGTAATTGCAATGGTCGGGTAGTACTTACAGTATTTATGGATTTAAAGAAAGATTTGGTAGCCTTATTCTTTTCACATTCGGCACATACCGTGTCTTTCTTGAATGTGATATCCGGCAGTCCTCTGACTAGCTTCTTGGTGGATAGTCTGGATATAGTATCCATGTTGGCATGACCAAGACGGTGATGTCATAGGAGCTTTTCGTCTTTGTGAGTGTAAAGGCATCTACCTGCACTATTAGTATCACTAGATAGATAGAAAATACAAATGTTATCTTCCAGTATCCCTTCAAAAGCGATGTCTCCAGTTGATCTATCATAGATAAAGCATTTAGTTTTTTCGAAGTTAATATCATATCCATGATCAGCAAGATGACTAATGCTGAGCAAGTTATTCTTTAACTCGGTCACTAAACAAACATCATTAATGACGGGAGAGGGAGCAAAACCAATTGTACCGTTACCTATGATATAGCCTTTAAGGTTATTGCCGAAGGAAACATATCCTTCCTTTTTCATCGATAGTATTGCGAATAGATTTGCATTTCCAGTCATATGTCGCGAGCACCCACTATCGAGAATCTACTTGCTTCTAGTTGAAGAGAAAAGGTCTACCAATACCATGAGTAGATGTGACCCTTGGTACCCAGATTCTTGTTGGTCCTAAAAGGTTAGACTTCGGTACCCATGTATATATATTTTTATCAACTAATCTTCTAGTTCTACATTGTGGTAAAATATGTCCATGTGAACCATAATATGTACATCTAGCATGCATGTTTATGTTAGGAACATGTTGACAGTGATGTTTATAAGTGGGGTGATGATAGCTACGTGCAGCAGTAGAGTGATTATAGTGACTATGTGCAGTAGCATGATGATAATAATGATTGAGTACAGCAGGATGATGATGGTGTTTATGTGTGTGTGTTTTACGTGTTGCATGTGAATAGATGCACATAAAAGCATGATTTTATGTAGCATGTGGATGAGTGTTCTTGTGGTTATGTGCTTTCTTGTGTTGAGCTATCTTGTGTTTGTAAGTGTTGTGACTATGAGACTGAACTTGGGGTTGAATAACCTGCTTGCCCAGTTTAATCTCTAATTTCTTAAGGACAATATTTAACTCGTCATATTTAGTGGTAAGACCGTGTGTTCTACCTGTAGCAATTTTAAACTTGTTTTTCTCTTCAAAAAGTTCTTTGTTTAAAGCCGTGATATCAAGTGTTTGTTTCTCAAAGATTGATTCGGCATCGGGTAAGCTTAATTTAAGCTTGGATACCTCTTAAGTGTTTTCCATGGGTGTAGTATTTCTAGCATTATCTAGTAAACATGAAAGTCTATGGATCTCGATTTTACAGTCCTTGATCTTATCCTTTGTATATTTATATTTATTGAGTACCTTTTTGTGATATTCAAGTAGATCACTAAAAGCATCACCAAGTTCATCAAATGAGAAATCATCAAAAGACTATTTTACCTTATCTGAAATCTCCATTAGATAGACGTTAGCCGTGTTTTGCGGAGAGTCCTCTTCCTCTTCTGAATCACTAGCCGCGCTTTCGTGCCAGATGCTAGTGTTGGCATACTTCCTTGTAGTTGGCTTCTTGTATGGCTTCTCGTATCTGCTTCCTTTCTTTGCTACGGGACAATCTTTCTTGACATGTCCTATCCTCTTGCATCCGAAGAAGGTGGGTTCTTCCTCATCGTCTCTTTGTTCTCTTTTTTGTTGAAGCGTAGAAACTTCTTGAAGTTTCGAACTAAGAGAGCTTGATCGTTACCTTCGGAGTCATCTTCATCAGTGTCTTCTTAGCTGGTTCTTCGGCGATGAGCTCTTAATGCAATCTCCTTCCCTTTTGGAGCTATTTCTTTGAAATCTTTTAGATCGAGCTCATGCGTCAACAGCTTGCCCATCAAAGTTTCTAGTGACATGACCGTAAGATTATTGCCTTCGATGATCGTCGTGACTTTGGGATTCCAGACCTTCGACAATCCTCGTAGCACTTTGCGTATCTTTTCATGGTTGGAATATTCTTTTTCGAGGAAAGAGAGTGGGTTGACGTTGTCGAGAAATCTGGTGAACATTTCAGTGATCGTCTCATTGGACTTCATCTTGAATACCTCGTACTCCTGTATCAGAGACTGACTTTTGATTCTTTGACTTATGTGGTCCCTTCATGAGTCACCTCCAAAAGCTTCCATACTTCGTATGAGTTGGTGCGTGTGGAGACCTTGTTGAATTCAGTCCTGTCTATAGCACAGAAGAGAGCATTAATAGCCCTTGCGTCTAGAATTGTCTGTTTCTTCTCCTGATCAGTATACTTGTCGTAGGGTTTCTCAACAAGACTCCCCTCGATAGTTATTCTGGGAGGTTTTTTGTAGCCATATGTGACTACAGTTCACAGGTCAAAGTATAGAGACTTAAGATAAAAACTCATCCTAGTCTTCCAATATGTGTAGTTGGTTCCATCAAATAGTGTTGGCCTATTTGTGGATTGACCCTCACCATAGTTGGTAAAGATGGGTTGTGTGGTTGCCATGGATCAACCCTAGGATTTAAATCCTGTATCAAGTGAACCTTGCTCTGATACCAATTGAAGTACGTATAGGCAACTCTAGAGGGGGTAAATAGAGTATGTGTGTCAATAATGATCAACTAAAAAATTTAACTCTATTCAAGTATAACCAACAAAAGATTAATCAAAGCAAACATGTGGAAAGGAAATGAAGATCAGAGAGCATACTCAAACACAGTAGTTTAACCTGGTTTCCCTCGTGGAGGACTAGTCCAAGCCTGAGAACTCTAGCTCAGGATTGAAATCCACTATTGTCAAATAGCGTACAAACACGTGCCTTTATTCAGAAGAGCACGCCAACTTCTTATAAAATCACAGAGGCAAAACTTGGAATTTTCCAAGCGACTTCTTTGAGACTCTTGCACACAAACTTCTAGTCTACTCGCACTGATCACCTTGTAGGCTTGGAAAGTTTTGTGGCTAGTAGATGAGAAGAGTATAGCTCTTCAGGATGTATAGGCTATAGGAATAGAGAAGAAGAAAAGATTGAATAAATTAAAATGAGAGAAATGGGTGCCTATTTATACTAGCTCTAGGAGGCAGAGTTCGGCCAGAACTCTGTCCAAAATATTCAAAAATTTGGCCATTGAACAAATAACAATGAGCATACTCTAAAAATCATCTCCTAGAATTTAGGGGACAAAGTTCGGCCCGAACTCTGTATGGGGGCAGAGTTCGGCCTGAACTCTGCCTCCTTGTGGACAGAATATTCATGAGCTAATTTTGGGCTTTGGCAGTTTGGTCTATTATTTGTGGAGCTTTTGGTTATATAGTCTATGGTTGAGATACTCAGTGCGACTCAACGTACAATAGCCTAAACTCAATAAAAGTGTGAAAATACAGACTCCGTTTACAAGCTACAACAGTATTTATCGAGCAGCCGTCGATGATGTTAGTCTTACTTGATATGTGATAATCGTCTGATTTATGGCTTGATGGAGATTTATGTGTCAAGTTGGAACATGACAAATATCGATTTATTAATTATCAAGATTAGGTAGACTGCGATCTAGTTTGGGTCAACATGGTCATGGTAGGTCGCACCATTCAAATCATTCAAAGAAGCACGGGGTGATCGTATGGTTAGATCGAACGAGATAATCATGCATCGAAGCTAAGGAGTCGAACTGCGTCAGCTCGGCAAATCGATTAGCAAAACAATAAAAGTAGACGGACTCTGACCCTTCTTTCCTACTCCTTCATGCCCTAATAAAATGTACCATATCGTGCTTGTAGCTGCACCGATTTTATGTGCATAGCTTAGATAAATAGAAGTTGTGTTATGTGTCAAATACTAAGATATAACATGATATGTGCATCAAGTGCATGAGTCGTAATAGAACATTAAATAATTGTAGAGAGTTGTGCATCATGACCACGAATCATGTTAGAAAATTGAAGTACTTATCAAAGCATGCATATAGTGTACAGATCGGAGAACATTGAACATAGAACATCGAAGGACTATATCGTGGCGTGCATCAAGTGCACGATCCATAGAACATTGAAGATTAAGTCTTAGAACATCGAAAGTATGGCTAAGTACACAAAATGAGCAGTTGTGGCACAATTGACATGGAACTGTTGGAAGTGGATATGGTGTCTACGAATCTATTGGATAAGGTACGGTACCTCAGTATATTAGGGCCTACAGATTGTCATTCGGACGATAAGTAATGATAGTACAAGATAAATAGAATGTTACGAGTAGAGACACTTTATTATCTTACTTTGTTTCAAGATTTTTATGCATTGGTATGGTCACGGACATGGATAACCTGTGCACGGGTTTTGCATTCTTCAAACCAGATCAACGGGGTACCGAGACCGTTTGGCCTAGGAAAAATTTATGGTGTTATTATGGTAATACGGAACCACTTGTTGGGCTTGCTATCCAGGCTGACAGGGCACATCCTAATACGAATGTTGTGGGATCTTCGACAGGCTTGCTACCCATGTGCTAGAACTACTCGTTGTATCGAGATTTAGTCCTTCATGTATCGGAATGCCATTGCCCTTCATATATATAAGGGCACACACCAATGAATGCCTACTGTAAAGAGGGCAAGTGTTCCACCTGTATTAGTGTGATGGTAGGTGTATTCATATAGATCAATAAAAAGTTAACTTATGTATTATACAGAGACATTAGGTATTCATCTTGCGTCAGCGTAATGGTAGGCACATTGGTTATGATAGGCTTAATTCGTATATCTATTTTATTATTCTATCTTTAACATAACGTGGTAGGATGGTAAGCATTCTGTCACAACCACATTTTAGCTTGAGGATATTTTGGTCATTTGGTTAATTTTGAAATTATTTTGATTTATTGAAGTGGTGATTGTTATTTTGACTTTGACTAGTTGAGACTTTGGAGACTAACCTAGTTGTTAAACCTAGCTATGGTGACTTGATTAGCATGGTGAGACCCTAGTCTAACTTAAGTCAATCTAAGTTAGTCATTTAGAAATCAAGATTCAAATAGGAGGATTAAGGATTTGGTTCATAGGCTTGAGACTTGTGAATTGATTCCATGACTAATGTAAATTGGCCCATAGACCATTAGACTAAACCCTAACCCTAATTTCCACTCACTATGGCCGGCCACTAGTGCTTCCCTCCCTATAAAATCTTTCTTTATTTAGTTCTTGCCTCTTTTGTATTGAATCAACACTTAGAAAAAAGAAAGGTATGACCATTCTTTCCAAATCCATAGTTTATCCATTTTAATTCATTTTTGACTCTAGTTTCTTGCATTAGAGTCTAATACTTCTCTATTTTCTGTTTATGGAGAGTAATCCCAGCTTTTGAACAATTTAGGGATTTAAGCTAGCAAGGAGAAACACTCTATTTTGGAGCTTTTCTTACCATTGGACACCTTTAGGTAAAACTTCTCACATTGTGTTATTATTCCAATTTCTTTGTATCCTAGCCTAGATCTAGGTGTCCACTACCTGTCCCTCAAATTTGGTTAGAAATCGTGTCCATTTGTTATCCATATCAAATACGTGTCAATGTGTATTTGCAAGTGTTTGATAGAATGCCACTTAGGAATAGATTTTCATATTTTGCTAAACTAATTGCATGAATTTGTAGATCTATATGTGTACATTAGATTTTGAGAAGACTGAGCTAGTTTTTGTGTCATTTTTGTGTCCTTAGTTTCACTGGACACGCTATACGGGGACTCGGCCCGGTCTCCTGCTGCCTGTGTCCGATTTCTCCTTGGACACTGTACGAGATGGCACAAAAATTGGTATACACATAGGGGATTTGACTGACAGGAGGGGTATAAAATTTCATCGAGTTTTATTAAGTGGTTTGCGAGATATCGAAGCCACACGAGTTTTGTGCTGTCAGTGCACAGCCGAACATAGGCTACTGACACAGACTTCGTGTCTCGCAAAGACACGATTTGGACACATCTCAGGGTGATCAACCCCTAGCCCTAGAGGTGGCAAACCTAGGTGCACACCCACTTCATGTATCAAGTCGTGTGTCGTGTCCTAGACACGAGTGCACGCGTGCACGAGACTGTGTATTCGTATGTCCACGTATAGTATTCGTGTGATGTGGACATGCCGTATCCGGTACTGGATAACACGAGATGACTCTATGGATACGTGCACATGTGTATCTTCCATTACTAATCTATTAATTTAATTATCTGCTGTTATTTTGATTTCAAAATCAGGAAATTCCCTAAAATTCTAATACTTGACTGATTCACTGATTTCCCGAGAATTTTGATGTATGATTAAACTGTTTGATTGATTAATTTGTGCTGTTGGTACACTAATACATATCTGGGATTGACCTACCATGTTAGGGTTATGATTAGCATGGGATTTGGCTTTCGAATTTGCATTTGAACTGTTAAATGGATAACTGTATATTTGTACTGTTCTGTTTTCCTGAGAATTCCCAAGCTATCTTGTGTTTCACTGATTTGATTGGTTTAATTGCAATATGGTTCACCTATGAATAGCTGAGTTTAGGTTGCATTAGGATTCCTGATTGTGTTAATGTTGGGTTTTCGATTACCTAGAACTGTCTAAACTGAGAACCTGGAAACTGAGAATTGACACCTTAAACACATACATGAACTAAACTGTTATATGTTTCACTCACACACACACAACACAAATCTGAAATTGATAACACATTACATCCTTAAACACACACACCACTGTCACCCTTACACACTCTCACACATTGATTCCTACTCACCTATCTACACACATACATATAGCACACTCACACATATGTTTACAGACACACCACTGTCACTCACTCACCCACAGGAGACATACACACATATTTGCACACACACATGTCACTCTCACAAACTCTCTCTCTCTCTCTCTCTATATATATATATATATATATATATATATATATATATATATATAAAATATATATATATATATCTATATCTTTGTGTGATAATGTAATATATATACATTTTGCTCATATTAAATTAGTATATATATATGAGTGGAAGATATGTGAACATGCCTATATATGTGTATATGGCATATGGCCTATGTAGTATAGCCTATGGGTATCCTAATATTCAAGTTTGTGTATATGGAATGTATACACATGAGTTAGGGTGTTGTTAGACTTGTGTGACTTGTGAATGATGTGTGCTTGCTAGGATAAACTGGTTAGGCTTAGTGAGACTGGTTTGGATTAGGTTGACCTAGTTTGACTAGAGTTGACCAGGGTTGACTTTGGTCTAGATTGAACCAAATATCATGTAGAATGCATCGTAGTAGTTTATTTTACCAATTTGGATATGTTGTGACTTGTACTATTTTGAATAGGAGCCAGACACCAATCCTCAGGCAGTATTTCATTCAGACACTCAGGATATCAAGCGAGTACATTCTCTGACTGTTTCATACTTGATAGGATTTACATTTACACTATACATTACTTTACTTGATGCTGTCACGATGTTAACACGGATTGGTACTATATGGATCCCTTCATGAGATGTTATCCCCTCGGGAGCATTGTAACACCCAGTTTTCCAAATAAGGGTAATTTTGAACTTATGTATTTTAAATCATTTAATAATGATATTTTAGTCATGATATAATTTTTGGTGATTTTTAGTTATTTTAAAACTATTTAAAATGGTGATGTGTGAATTTGGTGTTTTGATAGTGTAAACTTAGTCATGCATGACCTAGAAGACTAATCCTGATCATAGAGACCCAGTCACGTGATTAGAATTTCATATTACCAATTTTTAGACTAGGGGTATTTTGGTTATTTTCATAATTTTGTGAATTTGTAATTTATATTAATTAAATATTGTGCTAGTCTTTTAGTGGAGCCTTAACCTAGAAGTTAACCCAACCTAGATTAGTTATGAGGTTATAATTAAGGTTAGAACATTCCTACTAAGTGCCAAGGTTAGTAATATCTAGATATTATTAGGAAGGATATTTCCTTTTGAGATATTTGTGAAAAGAAGCCTTGGACCAATAGGAAGCTTGAAAATTGGGTGGAGGAACCTCAACCACTCATCGAAAACCCTAACCCTAATGTTTTCAACAGCCATACAAGCCCCCTCCCTCCTATAAGTATCCCACTTAAGAAATAATTGTCTCCTTTAGAAAACCTAGAAAAAGCCCTACTTGTTCTTCCCTAAAACTCTCCCCATTAATCCAAATTGAGCCCAAATTGAGTCAAATCAATTGCATCATCATCCCCAATAGTAGAGGATACTTGCAGGTGCTTGCTAGCAAGGTTCAAGGATGGTTGAACCGGAGAAAATCGAGGAAGACGTCGAATCGAGGCTCTTTATATTGAGATTCTAGCTCTCAATATGTAAACCTATCTACACCCATTAAAATCATGATTTTTCTTTATAGATGCATTCATTTAGGGTTCCCCTATGTGTAGCCCTATGTGGGGTGAACACGTGGGCACGACCACGACTTGTGTCGTGTAACGTGTCGTGTCCTGGAGTGACACACACGCGTGCACGACGTGGTATGCTTGTGCAGTGTCTGTGTGTGTTCAAACATGAATGGACACGCCGTGTCCTGTCGTGGGGACACCATAAGACTCGTGTGGCCCAATGACACCTACACCATTGTTTGCCAACCAATAATTTGTAGTATTAACTTGATTTTGGGTTTCGAAATTCAATTTCCCCATAGTTCTGATACATGCTGTACAATTTTGAATTTTGAACTGTTAATTCCATTTTTAACTGATTTCTTGGTGTTTATTTATCATATTAAGTTCACCTACATGTGTATTAAACTATTGCAAGGTTGATTGTTGGATAGTGTTGGGTCTTTAGGTTTCGAATCGAGTTTTGATTGAATGGACTGCTCTTGAAACAGTCGACTGATATTTCTTTTTACTGTTTTATAATCCTAATTTTTTTGACTCCTGTTTGAACTGAATTCATTCCAGTTTTTGACACTTATTTGGGTTTTACATGTCTGGGTTTGAAAACAGTTAACTGAGATGTTGGATTTTAACATTGATAACCTGAGAAATAAATCCAGATTAAACTGAAATGAAATCCTGAATGATTCAATATGTGTAAACCTGAGAATTGAATCCATGTGAACTGTCAGTTATATATATGCCATTCCTAATTTGAATGTTAAATTAGTTGGGTTTAAGGTGATGTACAATTGTTTATTATTTTGTTATTCGAGCATTGAACATTTATTTAATGAAACTGAACCTATGAACTGATTCCTGAGATTGAGTAATAACTGAGAGTATGGTGTTTGAATTCTCAGGTTTGAGATTGAGTGTATAGTTTAAAATGAATAAATGATATTGTGAATGAATGCATGAGTCGAATTATGAAGAGTGGTTCCTAAAACACACTGTTAGCTAGTCGTTAGCACTGTCATGTTGATTCCTATATCCCTGTACACTACCACATCCTCACAGGTTCACACATGCCACCTAATGTTCACACACACACAATTATGAATCCTGAGAACACACCTCTACATACCACACCATGCTTCTCACACACTCTTAGCCCCTCTCTTCATCTCTATATATATATGTATATATGTACGTAAGTAAGATAATGAATGAATAAATGTATGCATGAACCAATGTACATTGTAATATGCATATGCATGTGTATGCTCACTGCTGTTTAGCTCTGCCCTTTTGAGGTACCATTGTCCCTTACCTTTATCCTTAGGTTGTTGCCTTATGTCCTGTTATAACTTGTGGTTTGTTGTATACTATGTGTATCTATATATACGTGTTCTACATCACATATGGTAATGGAGAGGTAGGATGAGTAGTATCTGGCAGTGTTGTTCTAAGCCTAGAGTTCTATACCCCCATAGATGACAATATGAATATACATATGGGTTTGGGTGTTGTGCATAAGTTGTGGGTAGGTTATATCATGCTTGAACTATAGGCTATGTAGGCTATGTTATGGAATGTGGGTTGGACTTGGCATTTGGTATCTTAGTAAACCAAGAGCTTGGGGTACATATAGGTAGCTATCTAGAGTCTTAACCTAGATTGACTAGCCTTGAGATTAGTTGAAATCGTTGACATAGAAATAGCCTAGAAGCATATGTTAGTTATCTTAAAGTTGACCCAATAGTCCAGAGTTTGACCAAAGTTGACTCTTTAACCTAGATTGGACTAGTTGACCTAATTTGACAAGACAGTTGACCAAAAGTCAACATTAAGTCTATATATGACCAATTGGCCTAAGTTGACTAGAGTCTGACATAGTTGACTTTGACCCAGAGTTGACCAAGTTTGACTTTGACCTAGATTGGCTTAGAAATCATGTAGGTTGCATTGTAAACTTCATTTACCTTGTTTTAAACACATTATAACCCATACTGCTCTATTTAGGACATTGTAACTCTGGTGCAGACATCTGATATTTTATTACTCTTTTCAGAGTATCAGGCGAATACATTCTCTGATAGTTCTTTCATTTACTTGTCAATTACTGTACTTCAGTTCTAGTTAGTTTTATGTGATTCTTACAACGTGTATGGATATTTTTGGATTCATGTATGCGACACACATACCATCTGTCTGGCCTCTATTTCTGGAACCACTACTGGCATCACCTTTTGGAACCACTGCTGGCATCACCTTCTGGAATCACTACTGGAACCACCTACTGGAATCACTCTGGAATCTTTTGCTGGTATCATTATGTTTGGCTGGACTCATCCCGATTCTCGTGTCATTTTCTGGATTCATTTGTACTTGTGGGCGGGGAAATACTGGAGTAGACATGTGAACATTCCTAAATACTAGAACCACTCCCTTAGAATTATACTGGAATGATAGCCATCCCACACTTGGCCGAGTGTGAGGTGTGCCGTATTATCTACAGCCGTTTACATGTCGATCTCGGTATTTTAAAACACACTGTTAGAGTATATGCTGGACTCACCCTGGAACCTTTGATCACCGACTGAACTCACCTCATACCGGACTCATCTTGTACTGGAATCACCTGGTATCAGATTCATGTTGTCTGGATTTAATTGGGTTTTGCACTTGTTATATTTACATTCTGGACTTATATTATGTTGCTCTAGTTCAGCTAGTTTCTATTTACAGTCTTTATTGCTATGGTTCTTCTTTTGTTTTACTTACCTTACTTCCCTTGTATCTTAACTATTTCTCTATACCATCACCTGTATACAAACTACCATATTCATCAATAAAACTGTCTATAACTGCTTTATAGTTCTCTGTCATTTATTTGGAATTTCTTGATGAATTGTACTCGTTTCTGTCCTGACTGGACCAGTTGAAAATATTACAGATGATTGTCCTGAGGACATTTGCCCAACTTGCCTTGGAGCAGGAGATGGATTAGCTACCTATGGCCCCGACACTCAGAAGCGATCGGAAGACTAGCTAGTAGACTTGGTTTAGTTTTCATGTTTTAGAACTTGAATTGTAATAACTTGAGATACGAGTTTGTATTTGAGTTTGTTTAAGATATTATTATTTAGCAGTTTACAAATGTTGTTGTTTAGTCTTTAGTTATAAACTTCTGTGATATCTTATTGTTCTTAGACTATGATTGAGATTCATTATATCTATACTTGTCCTCCGTTCGGAGTTGAGATTTGACAAGTACATTATATAATTGCGTGAGTTGTTGATTAGATAGTAACCTAGGACAGCGTTCTACCGTCGACACTGCGGTGTAGGCTGGACGTACCCACTTCTCGTGTCCTTACTCTAGGGTGCGGGTCGTGACACATTTTTAGTGGTGGCCCATGCAGGTCGAGTTTATGTAGTGTTATTCGAACTAGAGTATCACTACAGCCTGCGATAGGATTTGAGAAATAGGCTTAAACGAAGAGGTACTCAATCACAGTTAGGAAAATTCTGCTTCAAATCATGCCATCTACATATCTTACTGATTGTCTTCTTTGAAATAAACTATCCTCCTTTGATTTTATCGATTCCTGCTCAGTATTGACTTCCTTTTCGATCTGTCTTCAGGATGGTGGAGACACGATCACATCGCTCTGGTACAGCAGCCGCTGGAGAGGGGTCTGCCACCTCTCGTCCATTGCAGCAGCCTGTTGAGACTGTAGCACCTTCTATTCCTGATCAGACAGGAGCTGCTGTAGACATTGGGGGTATGCCTCCACTTGTTCAGAGGACGACCCCAGTCATTCCTGAGATGTTTCAGCAGCAGCATCAGCAGCCACCTCCAGGATTGGTTGACGTTGCGCACCTGTTTTCATTTGTAGAGAGGATCCTGGAGTCCCACCAGCACCAGCAGCAGCGTCAGACTGCCGATTTCTGTCAGGGTATAGACGATGCTCACCAGCTGGTCAGGATGACAGTAGAGATGATTACCGTACAGCCACCGGGAGGACAGATACATCAGTGCCATCAGAAGACACCGGGTATTCAGGAGTTTCAGAAGATGCGTCCGAGGGATTTCCTTGGTACGGAGGGCATCCACTATGCACATGACTGGATAGAGCACATTGAGAAGATATTTCGGCTAGCAGAGTTACCAGTCCGACTTCAGGTAGAGGTTGCGGGCAGCCAGATGCAGGACCTGGCCCGCACCTGGTACCAGACTGACCCCAGAGTGGGAACCGAGGGACAGACTTGGGCAGCCTTCAAGATGTTGTTCAAGAAGCAGTTCTTTCCAGATGTTGTACTTGGAGGCATAGACGCACAGTTTGAGAGCCTGGCTCAGGGGAGCCAGACAGTCGGGGAATACGTGAGAGAGTTCTGTCGGCTGAGCAGATTCATTGAGGACTTGAGTGAGAAGACGAAGACGAGGAAGTTCCGCAGAGGTTTGATCAGAGAGGTCCGGTCATTGACCAAGAGCGACAGGGATGCTTCTTTTGCAGAGATCTTAGCAGGAGCTATGGCAGCAGAGGATGATCTAGGGTTGAAACTTAAGAGGGGTCGAGATACTCATGTAGCCAGTAGCAGTGGAGGTCCGGCCAAGAGGCCTCACGTACAACTTCAGCAGGCACAGCATCAGCCTAGAGGACAGGACCGCAGGTTGCTGACTTGTGCCTACTGCAAGAAAGCATGGCATGTTTGGGAGTCTTGTAGGAGAAGATTGAAGGTTTATCTATTCTGTGGGTCTGGTGCTCACAAGATGATAGATTGTCCTGTTGCACCTCCTTTTGGGGGAGCTAGGCCACCTGTAGCTCAGCACCAGAGGGGTAGATCTTTTGCTATGGCAGTCGAGGAGACTGACGTTGCAGGTGACGGGTTAGCAGGTTTGACCTCCTTGTTCTTCTCTCCTACCTTTATGTGTGATTTCTATTAGTATCTGCCACAATATGTTTGTGATATGCTAGATAGCGTAGTTACCCTGTTCGAGACTGTGGAATCACGACCAGTAGGACTATGATTGCATGTTATCTTTCGACCTTATTTGATTGGGGCTTTGACCTAGGAGGAGTACGATCATCTAAATTTCGAGGACAAAATTCTTCTAAGGGGGTAGACTTGTAACACCCAATTTTCCAAATGAGGGTAATTTTGAACTTATGTATTTTAAATCATTTAATAACGATATTTTAGTCATGATATAATTTTTGGTGATTTTTAGTTATTTTAAAACTATTTAAAATGGTGAAGTGTGAATTTGGTGTTTTGATAGTGTAAACTTAGTCATGCATGACCTATAAGACTAATCATGATCATAGAGACCCAATCACATGATTAGAATTTCATATTACCAATTTTTAGACTAGGGGTATTTTTGTCATTTTGACAATTTTGTGAATTTGTAATTTATATTAATTAAATATTGTGCTAATCTTTTAGTGGAGCCTTAACCTAGAAGTTAACCTAACCAAGATTAGTCATGAGGTTATAATTAAGGTTAGAACATTCCTACTAAGTGCCAAGGTTAGTAATATCTAGATATTATTATGAAGGATATTTCCTTTTGAGATATTTGTGAAAAGAAGCATTGGACCAATAGGAAGCTTGGAAATTGGGTGGAGGAACCTCAACCACTCATCTAAAACCCTAACCCTAATGTTTTCAACAGCCATACAAGCCCCCTCCCTCCTATAAGTATCCCACTTAAGAAATAATTGCCTCCTTTAGAAAACCTAGAAAAAGCCCTACTTGTTCTTTCCAAAAACTCTTCCCATTAATCCAAATTGAGCCCAAATTGAGTCAAATCAATTGCATCATCATCCCCAACAGTAGAGGATACTTGTGGGTGCTTGCTAGCAAGGTTCAAGGACGGTTGAACCGGAGAAAATCGAGGAAGACGTCGAATTGAGGCTCTTTACATTGAGATTCTAGCTCTCAACAGGTAAACCTATCTACACCCATTGAAATCATGATTTTTTTCATAGATGCATTCATTTAGGGTTCCCCTATATGTAGCCCTATGTGGGGCGAACACGTGGGCATGACCACGACTTGTGTCGTGCAACGTGTCGTGTCCTGGAGTGATACGCACGCGTGCACGACGTGGTGTGCTTGTGCAGTGTCTGTGTGTGTTCAAACACGAATGGACATGCCGTGTCCTGTCGTGGGGACACCACAAGACTCGTGTGGCCCTATGACACCTACACCATTGTTTACCAACCAATAATTTGTAGTATTAACTTGATTTTGGGTTTCGAAATTCAATTTCCCCATAGTTCTGATACATGCTGTACAGTTTTGAATTTTGAACTGTTAATTCCATTTTTAACTGATTTCTTGGTATTTATTTATCATATTTAGTTCACCTACATGTGTATTAAACCATTGCAAGGTTGATTGTTGGATAGTGTTGGGTCTTTAGGTTTCGAATCGAGTTTTGATTGAATGGACTGCTTTTGAAACAGTCGACTGATATTTCTTTTTACTGTTTTATAATCCTAATTTTTTTTATTCCTGTTTGAACTGAATTCATTCCAGTTTTTGACACTCACTTGGGTTTTAGATGTCTGGGTTTAAAAACAGTTAACTGAGATGTTGGATTTTAACATTGATAACCTGAGAAATAAATCCAGATTAAACTGAAATGAAATCCTGAATGATTCAATATGTGTAAATCTGAGAATTGAATCCATGTGAACTGTCAGTTATATATATGCCATTCCTGATTTGAATGTTAAATTAGTAGGGTTTAAGGTGATGTACAATTGTTTATTATTTTGTTATTCGAGCATTGAACATTTATTTAATGAAACTGAACCTATGAACTGATTCCTGAAATTGAGTAATAACTGAGAGTATGGGTTTTGAATTCACAGGTTTGAGATTGAGTGTATAGTTTAAAATGAATAAATGATATTGTGAATGAATGCATGAGTCAAATTATGAAGAGTGGTTCCTAAAACACACTGTTAGCTGGTAGTTAGCATTGTCATGTTGATTCCTATATCCCTGTACACTACCACATCCTCACAGGTTCACAGATGCCACCTAATGTTCACACACACACAATTATGAATCCTGAGAATACACCCCTACATACCACACCATGCCTCTCACATACTCTTAGCCCCTCTCTTCATCTCTATATATATTTATATATGTATGTAAGTAAGATAATGAATGAATAAATGTATGCATGAACCAATGTACATTGTAATATGCATATGGATGTGTATGCTCACTGCTGTTTAGCTCTGCCCTTTTGAGATACCATTGTCCCTTACCTTTATCCTTAGGTTGTTGCCTTATGTCCTGTTATAACTTGTGGTTTATTGTATACTATGTGTATCTATATATACGTGTTCTACATCACATATGGTATTGGAGAGGTAGGATGAGTAGTATCTGGCAGTGTTGTTCTAAGCCTAGAGTTCTATACCACCATAGATGACAATACGGATATACATTTGGGTTTGGGTGTTGTGCATAAGTTTTGGGTAGGTTATATCATGCTTGAACTATAGGCTATGTAGGTTATGTTATAGAATGTGGGTTGGACTTCGCATTTGGTATCTTAGTAAACCAAGAGCTTGGGGTACATATAGGTAGCTATCTAGAGTCTTAACCTAGATTGACTAGCCTTGAGATTAGTTGAAATCCTTGACATAGAAATAGCCTAGAAGCATATGTTAGTTATCTTAAAGTTGACCCAATAGTCCAGAGTTTGACCAAAGTTGACTCTTTAACCTAGATTTGACTAGTTGACCTAATTTGACTAGACAGTTGACCAAAAGTCAATATTAAGTCTATATATGACCAATTGGCCTAAGTTGACTAGAGTCTGACATAGTTGACTTTGACCCAGAGTTGACCAAGTTTGACTTTGACCTAGATTGGCTTAGAAATATTGTAGGTTGCATTGTAAACTTCATTTACCTTATTTTAAACACATTATAACCCATACTGCTCTATTTAGGACATTGTGACTCCGGTGCAGACATCTGATATTTTATTACTCTTTTCAGAGTATCAGGCGAGTACATTCTCTGATAGTTCTTTCATTTACTTGTCAATTACTGTACTTCAGTTCTAGTTAGTTTTATATGATTCTTATAATACGTATGGATATTTCTGGATTCATGTATGCGACACACATACCATCTGTCTGGCCTCTATTTCTGGAACCACTACTGGCATCACCTTCTGGAACCACTATTGGCATCACCTTCTGGAATAACTACTGGAACCACCTACTGGAATCACTCTAGAATCTTTTGCTGGTATCATTATGTTTGGCTGGACTCATCCCGATTCTCGTATTGTTTTTTGGATTCACTTGTACTTGTGGGCGGGGAAATACTGGAGTAGACATGTGAATATTCCCAAATACTGGAACCACTCCCTTGGAATTATACTGGAACGATAGCCATCCCATACTTGGCCGAGTGTGAGGTGTGCCGTATTACCTACAGCCGTTTACAAGTCAATCTCGGTATTTTAAAACACACTGTTAGAGTATAGGCTGGACTCACCCTGGAACCTTTGATCATCGACTGGACTCACCTCATACCGGACTTATCTTGTACTGGAATCACCTGGTATCAGATTCATGTTGTCTGGATTTACTTGGGTTTTGCACTTGTTATATTTATATTCTGGACTTATATCATGTTGCTCTAGTTCAGCTAGTTTCTATTTACAGTCTTTATTGCTATGGTTCTTCTCTTGTTTTACTTACCTTACTTCCCTTGTATCTTAATTATTTCTCTATACCATCACCTGTATACAAACTATCATATTCATCAATAAAACTGTATATAACTGCTTTATAGTTCTCTGTCATTTACTTGGAATTTCTTGATGAATTGTACTCGTTCCTGTCCTGACTGGACCTGTTGAAAATATTACAGATGATTGCCCTGAGAACATTTGCCCTACTTGCCTTGGAGCAGGAGATGGCTTGGCTACCTATGGCCCCGACACTTAGGAGTGATCGGGAGACTAGCTAGTAGACTTGGTTTAGTTTTCATGTTTTAGAACTTGAATTGTAATAACTTGAGATACGAGTTTGTATTTGAGTTTGTTTGAGATATTATTATTTAGCAGTTTATAAATGTTGTTGTTTAGTCTTTAGTTATAAACTTCTGTGATATCTTGTCGTTCTTAGACTGTGATTGAGATTCATTATATCTATACTTGTCCTCCGTTCGGAGTTGAGATTTGATAAGTACATTATATAATTGCGTGAGTTGTTGATTAGATAGTAAACTAGGACAGCGTTCTACCGCCGACACTGCAGTGTAGGCTGGACGTGCCCACTTCTCGTGCCCTTACTCTAGGGTGCGGGTCGTGACAAGCATCGAGTTACATTATGTCATATGCATTTCACTTTCATCATGTACTCCGGTGCTTTCACCATTCATGTTCACTCTCGTGATTCATGTACTCTCATGTTCACGGAGCCCCCATGTATACAATCATGTGCACCCTATTGTGGGCCTTCATATGATATCATGTGCAATAACATAACCTGTCTGGATCCTTGTGTATTGATTGGGGTACGGGGGAGTATAAATAGTTATGTGAACAATTCTAAAGTATTATGCTCATGTGCAAATTCAAGTCGTTCACATGTTCATCTTGTACTTTAAATCACTAGTTCACTGTTAGTTCTATACTTATAGTATCTATTTAGATTACAGTTCTCTCTCTTTTACTCATGTATATTCTGCATTATTTTATGTATCTTACTCTATTGCATATTTATATATCCTGTCATATTATGAACTGCGTGGGATGAACTGTGCTCGCTCCCGTCCTGACTGGACCTATTGAAATATTACTGATGATATTGAGGAGTTCTATCCCACTTATTACGGAGCAGGCCTAGATGACACATGTGTGATGGACTCTCAGGAGGACCCAACACATGCAGAGGACATTACACTAATAGTCTAGGCTAGTTAGCTAGACTAGTATCTTATTTATCATTCTGTCTGTTGGATACACTTGTACTTATTTGGAGATTTGTTATTCTAGATTTGTGGAGTTGTTTATCTTAGACATTTAGCTCTCACTTATCTTGTATTTATCATCTGTGGATTCTGTTGATTATCTATCTATCTTATCGTACTTTGTTCCTTATTTGTGATTGAGTTGTACTTTATATTGCCACCTCCATTCGGAGTGTATATACTGTACAGGTACCTTATAACTGTTCGATGTATGTGACCTAGGACATCGTTCTACCGCCGACACTGCAGCGTAGGCTAAACGTACCCACTTCTCGTACCCCTATACTGGGTATGGGTCGTGACACATTTTTAGTGGTGGCCCATACATGTCTAGTTTAGAAATACAGTAGTATTCGAACTAGAGTACCACTACAGTCTGTCAGTTATGGTTTCTGCAAGATATCAGGGCATGTGTGGAACGACTGCAGGAAGAGGCTCTGGAGGTGCCTACTCTGCGGTTCGGCAGAGCACCAGTTGAGGGAGTGACCTCTATCTTCGGGACGAGCATCTCAAGGAGCGGGGACCAGAGCCTCAGCAGTTCAGCAGAAGGGACCGTTGCCGACTCAGCAGCAGTGGTTCGTGCAGCACCAGCAGCAGGTGTGAAACCCGTAATTTCAGATAATTATTTATATAATTTAATTAGCTATTATAATTAATTATTAGTTGTTAATTTAGGAAATTACATTTTTAGAAAAAATTATTAAAACAGGAAATTTTATCAAAACATGTAATTTTCTAATTAATTAATATTATGTTATTTAGATTAAAATTATTATTTTTTAAGAAAATAAATTTTTGGACTTTTGTTTGTCAGCCAGACCGAACTAAATTGGAACCATAAAATATTTTTAGAGTTGTAAAATGTTTATTTCGTTGTCATTTTTTTAGCCATTTGTAGAAGCCCAAATTGTTTGGCCCAAAACCCAAATCCATGAATAATTGGTTCATTGGGTTTACACTCATTATAAATGAGTTATGTTTTTTCTTAAACTTTGTTTTAAGGCCCACAGCCTATTATAACTCAACCAACATCATTTTATTAACTATTAAGAATAAAGAATAATGTTTCTTCTCCAACAGACTTTTCCTTTTCCCTTTCATAATCGGCCATGGCTTTTCTCTTTCCCTTCCCGAACGGCCAACGACCGTCTCCTCTCCTCTCGAGCCCCTTGGTTTCCGTAACTCCAGGTGTTTAGTTCTATTTAAACCCTTCTTCTCCATTACAATCTCCATCACCACTCATAAACTTTTTCCCAAACCGTGCCCTAATTTCCGGAGCTCCACCGAGCCCAATTTCGCACCTCCGGCGGCCTCGCCGTCCTCCCGCGGTCGCCTTCCAGGCCGCACATCGCCCTAGCCGGCCGCCCCTCCGGCCAACCCGCCGGCAGACCCCCTGCACGGCCCTTTCTGGCCTCCGACAGCCCCGCGCCCGATCTCCCGTGCCCCTGTTCGGCTCCGCTCGCGAGTCCTCAGGCCCATCCCGACCAGGACCACCCTCTGCGTGGTTTTTCCAGCACTGTTCCCTTCGGGCCAGAGCTTTTCGAGCTCCGCGACGCTTCTCCGAGTTTCTGATTCCTCTTCTGGACTCTTCCTTGTTCTCTGGAGCTGTTCCGCGGAACCCTGCTGTTGTCTTTTCCAAGTTTGGGTGCTGTACACGCAGCCGAACTCCGGCGAGGCGTGTTCCGAGTCTGAGGCAACCCTTCAGATTTTGTCAACTTGGGTAATCTCTGGTAATCACAGTAGTTCGTCCCCTGTCTTGGTCTGTGATGATAATTTGGTCCATGAATTTCTTCGGAAATTCGGTTTTCGGCTATGTTTTTGGTTTCGAAAATTTCGGAACCATTTGTTCTGTGATATTTGGTTCTGCGAATGGTTTGTTGATTTCGGTTTTTCGAAAACTCTTCGGAAAGAGTTCTATGGATTTCTTTTGGAAGAATGTCTTGTGATTTTCATATAAATTTTGATTTCGAAATTTTCGAACATTTTTCGAAAGGGTTCTGTACAGTTTGGTTTTGGAAATTCTGAGGTTGTGGTTTCTCGGAATTCCCGAACTTTTCTTCGGAAAGGTTCTGGGAATTTTTGATGATTGTTTAGTTTCGAATTTTTCCAAGAACTATTTTCTGGTACCATATTCAGTTTTTGTGGTGTTTGAATTCCGATTTCTATTTCGGGTTTTCCGAACATTTTCGAACATGATTACTGAATTTGATTTTATATATATATGGTGATGGAATTAATTTATGAGTTATTTCCCTGGTTTGGGATATTGTTGGCGCATTTTCCCAGTTTTGGGTTATCCCGAAAATAGAGGGAATGTTGCCGAAATTTTCTACAAAATTTAATTCTATAGTTTTACAATGGTTTTCGGAAAAGAATATTATTTTGGACTTTTGGACCGTATATTGGTCAATGGGCCCTGGCTAAGTGCAAACGAAACCGGTTTCGCCCGGACGTTGAGGCATTAGCCTATATGACGATTGGACCATATCTGAGACTCATTTATTTTTATTATTTAATTTGGTCATAATTAAATTGTAGGAAGATTACAGGACTAACAAGTTTTCTTCTTATTTTAATTCATTGGCTTTTAAGGGCATAAGCCAATTTACTTTTCTGCAAAATTGTAATAATTAGTAATTATAGTTTTGGATTTTTCTGGTTATTGTTCAGACACATAATTTAGGGTAAATAACTATAGAAATTTTAGAAATTCACGTTATTCTCATTTAACAAGAAAAATGTATTTTTATATATATAAATATAAATACCAAGTTTTCCGAATAAATTGATAAATGCAAGTTTTCCCAGAATTAAATATAAATTAATGTTTCTTAATTGTAATGCACTAATAATCACGTTTTGGTTGTGTTAGCTAAATGAAGACTAAAATTGACTAGGACACAACTAGAGATTGCAACTAGTATAGTATCATTGGCGACTTTGGTTTTTCTGAGACAAGTTTCCGAATGTAGGATTTCAAGGAAGAACCTGAATTCCTATCCCGACGTATCGACCCGTCCAGTCAAATCAATTTGAGGCAAGTACATTTTTGTGGTAGATTACAATTAGTTAATAATTGTTTTAATGCAAGTTTAAACCACGATACAACAGGAACTCTCTTTGAGAGCATTGACTGTAACTACTTTAACTATTGGGGACTGGGGGAGTAGTGTAGTGGATATGACCACATCCAATAGTATAACTGAATGTATTAGCTTACCCCTCAAACACACGGGGATAAGCCATACCATATCACTAGGATATTACTGTAACAAACCCAATCCGGTCATATTCATTGCCTATTCATATCACACTATTTTAATTGTTGGAAAATCATTTATTTCAAATTGTTTAAAAGTGCATAATTCCATTATTAATTTCAATTGTTAAAATATCATGAATTTCTACTTTGCTCCCTCCTGACTGGAGACTATATTTTTAGGTCCTGTTGAGGATGCAGAGCTACTGATTAGTAGCTACTATGACCCTGAGCAATACCCTGCTATGCTTCCTGAGGATGGCGTACCTGATGATGATGTTGCTTCTTTTTAGATGCTACTTTCCAGTTTAATAGTTTTGTTTAAAAACAATATTATTTCAGTTGGTGGTTTTATGATTGTACTTTGTACTGGACAAGTTTTAAGTTTTAATTTATCGAATAATAAAGGTTGTGGCAAATTAGATTGAGTTGTTGATTACCTGCATATGGAAGATACAGCTTACTGCCGCCGTCTCAACAACGGTGCAGGCTGGGCATGATCCGATTCGACCCAAGTAATTGGGACCGGGTCGTGACATGTTTTTAGTGGTGGCCCATGCAGGTCTCAGATCAACAACTTAGGAAAACCTATCTAGAGACAATTAGAACACTAGAACATTAATTTTTCACAATAATAGGTCCGAATTATATATGTAAATATTTTTGTTTGATTATAGATTGGTAGGCTACCTTGCTTATGTTTATATCCTAAACCTTCCAGAGAATGGCCACTCACAAGACCAATCCTGCTGGCGATGGGGTATCTTCACCCTATCATACCCCACCTCCCCAATCAAGTCCAGAGCCTACACCTCGGCAGCTGGCCGACCGTCCCCATAATACAACGGTGGATCCATCATCTTCCCAGACGGAGATGCAGCCTGCTGTGGTTTTGCCCACTCCAGCTGGCCCACCGGTACCTGTGGACCCTACCGACCTCATAGGTCTGCTAAGAGGAGTGCTAGAAGCCCAAAGAACTCAAGCTGAAGCTCATCGCGAGCATACGGCGATTATGAGAGTAGGCATGGAGAATGTCCATAGTGTGGCAATGGCTGCACTGGAGAGAGAAGAAGCAGCTCAACAGGAACCAAGGCCTGCTAAGGTAAACATAAATCTAAGGATTAATTTATGTAATATTAAGGCCATTTAAATTAATGGGAATCATATTGCCAAGGTGGGCGATATTGAGAGTTTCAAGAAGCAGAACCTTCAACCCTTCAAGGGAACCGAGGGAAACATCTCTGCTGATGAATGGCTCGATAGTATGGAGCGTCTCCTAAGCGTCGCTCGACTTCCAGAAGACCTCAATGCTGAAGCAGTGGGACTCCAACTGCAAAGTATAGCAAGCACCTGGTATCAGAATGAACCCTGACTCCAGGACAGGCAGCTTGACTGGGACACCTTCAAGAGGTTGTTCAAGAGAAAGTTCTTCCCAACATCAGAGTTGCGGGAGATGGAGAGGCAATTTCAGAACCTGAAGCAAAGAAATATGACTGTTGGAGAATATGCGGCAGAATTCGGCCAACTCAGCCGTTTTGCCAAGAACCTGGTGGCTGACCCTGAAGACCGTGTTGAAAGGTTTAGACATGGGCTGAGAGAGGAGATCCGCACCCATGTGATCTCAGGCGGTGCTAAGACCTATGAAAAGATCCTGGAGCGAGCTCAAGATATAGAGAAGAGCCAACCCGCTCGCTCAAAGAGGGATTATCCTGGAACTATCAACTTCCAGGGTAATCAGAAGAGGCCCAACAACAACAACAAGAACAACAACAACAACCGGCCTTCCCACCACCAGCAGCAGAATCAACAGGCAAGGAACAATGATAGGGCACCTCAGAGGTAGATCCCTGTCTGCGACTATTGCAAAAGGCCGGGGCATCAAGCAAATATCTGCAGAAAGAGACTAGGACATTGCCTAGTCTGTGGGTCTTCCACCCACCAAGTGAAGGACTGCCCCTCGGTGGCCCACCGGACTGGAGCTACTCAGCAGAAAGGTCCTCTGTCCACTCAGCAACAACAATTTGGGCAGCATCAACAGAAGACTGGACAAGCTTTTGCCCTAGCAGCAGAGGAACAAGAGCCAGAGCATGAACCTACAGCTGATGTCATCGCAGGTTTTATTTATGCGCATTCCTATCCTGCCTTAGCTTTATTTGATTCAGGAGCATCACATAGTTTCATATCCACAAAATTTATCTCTGCACATCACATAGATACGGGCTTTAGCAAGAAGATATATAGAGTCATGACCGGTGGAGGACCCCTACCTATCACTGAGACCTGTAATTGCCCTATCACCATATCAGGCCACCAATTTATAGCACCTTTACTTGTGATGCCCTTACCCAATTATGATATAGTCCTAGGGATGGACTGGTTGAGTAAGCAGCATGCGCTGATAGACTGTCACAGAGGATATGTAGTCGTCAGCCCACCTGGAGAGCCGGAGTTTAAAATCTCTCGAACTCCGGAGGATATGGAGTATGTTACCTAAACCTCTATCACAGAAGAATCTGGACCTCCCTATCCTATCATAGCAGAATTTATGGATGTCTTCCCTGATAATCTTCCCGGGTTACCCCCAGACCGAGACATAGAGTTCACCATTAACCTAGTCCCCGATTCTTCCCCTATTTCTAAGGGATGCTACAGAGTCAACCCGAAGGAGGCCAAGGAGATGAAGGATCAGATCAATGAACTGAAGGCTTTAGGATTTATTCGAGAAATAGCTTCACCCTGGGGAGCACCTATCTTGTTTGTACCCAAGAAGGACGAAACTGTGAGGATGTGCATCGACTATCGGGCGCTGAACAATATCACCATCAAGAATAAGTACCCTCTGCCTCGGATCGATGACTTGTTTGACCAAATCAGTGGAGCCATGGTGTTCTCGAAGATTGACCTCAGATCCGGCTACCATCAGATCAAGGTCAGAAAGGAGGGCATTCCCAAGACGGCGTTCAACACCAAGTATGGGCAATTTAAATTCTTGGTCATGCCGTTTAGACTGACGAATGCTCCTGCTGTATTCATGAACCTTATGAACAAGGTTTTCCATGAATACCTAGATCAGTATGTCGTTGTCTTTATCGATGACATTCTGATCTATTCGAAGACTGAAGAGGAGCATGAGGAGCACCTCAAGAAAGTTCTGGGAACTTTGAGGAATGAAAAGTTATATGGTAAGCTATCCAAATGTGAATTCTTTCAAGACAAGATAGATTTTTTTGGCCATGTTGTCACAGGAGAAGGAATTTCGATGGACCCTAAGAAGATAGCTGCTATTGAGAAGTGGTCTACCCCAAGCTCAGTTGCTGAGATCAAAAGTTTCTTGGGCTTGGCTGGCTACTACCGGAAGTTTGTGAAGGATTTTGCCAAGATTGTTGAACCGATGACGAAGCTTACTCGGAAGAATGAAGAGTTCATCTGGACGGAAGATTGCCAGGCGGCATTTGAGGAGCTGAAGAAGAGGCTTACCACTGCACCAATCCTTGCGCTACCCGCAGGAACCGGTGGTTTCTCAATCTATAGCGATGCCTCTGGAAAAGGACTGGGTTGCGTTCTTCAACAAAATGGAAAAGTGATTGCTTACGCATCTAGGCAATTACGGACTCATGAGAAGAACTATCCCACACATGACCTGGAGCTTGCTGCAGTCATCTTTGCATTGAAGCTATGGAAGCATTATCTATATGGAGAGAGAGTGTAGAAATATATACAGACCACAAAAGTCTGAAATATGTTTTCACTCAGAAAGAGCTGAACATGAGACAAAGAAGGTGGCTGGAACTGATGAAAGATTTTGACATCGACCTGCAGTACCATCCGGGTAAGGCTAATGTGGTTGCAGATGCACTTAGTCGATACCCAGTGGCGATGTTCTTGACCAAGGAGCGGCACTTGTTGGAGGACATAGAGAAGCTTGGTCTGGAGATTGTACTGCCTGAGGAGAAGATGAAGGAACTAGGGCGAGAAGTTGATGTACCTGGAGCTGACTCAACCATGATGCAGTTGCAATTGCGTTCAAGTCTGTTGGACAAAATCAAGGAGACACAATTCCAAGACGAGATGCTTTACAAACTCAGAGATGAAGTGCTGGCAGGAACACTTGAAGGTTTCTCTATCGCCAGTGACGGAGCATTGAAGAATGGTACGAGGCTGTGTGTACCATCAGGCGAATTGAAGAATGAGCTGATGCAAGAAGCGCACCAGTCGCAGTATTCCATACATCCTGGAGCTAATAAGATGTATCGGGATATGTGTACCATCGTTTGGTGGTATGGAATAAAGAAGGATGTATCCAGATTTTGTAGCTAGATGCTTGATTTGCTAACAAGTGAAGGCTAGCAGACAGAGACCCGCAGGACTTCTACAGCCGCTGGACATTCCGGAGTGGAAGTGGGAGCATATAACAATGGACTGTGTCAGGACTGCCTCGATCCCAAGGAGGGAAGGACGCTATTTGGGTTATTGTGGACCGACTGACTAAGTCGGCTCACTTTATTCCTTTCAAGGTTGGTTTATCCACTGAGAAGTTGGCGGCACTGTACATGCGGCACATCTTCCGGATTCATGGAGTACCGGTAAGTATTGTATCTGACTGAGATACTAGATTTACCTCATATTTTTGGAAGAGTTTGCATGACAGCTTGGGAACAAAATTGAAGTTCAGCACAGCCTATCATCCCCAAACTGATGGACAATCGGAGAGGACCATCCAAACGCTAGAGGACATGCTGAGATCTTGCGTCTTGGAATTTGGAGGGTCTTGGGAAGACCACTTGCATTTAGTGGAATTCTCCTACAACAACAGTTATGAAGCTAGCATTGGTATGACCCCATTTGAAGCTCTTTATGGACATCGTTGCCGCACTCCACTTGCATGGGATGACGTAGAAGAAAGATTACTGCTGGGGCCAGAGATGGTGACTGACGCAGCAGAGAATGTGAAGGTAATTAGAGACAAGCTGAGGATCGCCCAAGACAGGCAGAAGCAGTGGGCGGATAGCAGTCGCCGACCACTAGAATTTGAAGAAGGAGATAGTGTCTTTGTGAAGATTTCTCCTACCAGAGGAACTATCCGATTTGGCAGAGCTGGGAAGCTGAGTCCCAGATATATCGGACCATTTGAAGTTTTGAGCCGAATTGGTGAAGTAGCGTATCGGTTAGCTCTACCAGCTAATCTTGAGGACGTGCACAACGTCTTCCACATTCGCAGCTCAGACGCTACATCCCGGATCCGAGTCACATCTTGGACCATTCGGAGCTGGAGATTGGACCGAGTCTTACAGTACCAGAGAAGCTAGTGGCAATTTTGGACAGAGGCGAGAAGAGGACCAGGACTTCAGTGACTCCCATAGTCAGAGTTATGTGGAGGCACGATTCCCCAGGCGAGTCTACCTGGGAGCGAGAAGATGAGATGCGGGAGCAATACCCGTACTTGTTTGAGACCTGAGGTATTTTTCTAACCTTATCCTTTAAATTTCGAGGACGAAATTTCTTAAGGAGGGAAGGTTGTGAAACCCGTAATTTCAGATAATTATTTATATAATTTAATTAGCTAATATAATTAATTATTATTTGTTAATTTAGGAAATTGCATTTTTAGAAAAAAATTATTAAAACTGGAAATTTTATCTAAACAAGTAATTTTCTCATTAATTAATATTATGTTATTTAGATTAAAATTATTATTTTTCAAGAAAATAATTTTTTGGACTTTTGTTTGTCAGCCAGACCGAACTAAATTGGAACCATAAAATATTTTTAGAGTTATAAAATGTTTATTTAGTTGTCATTTTTTAGCCATTTGTTAGAAGCCCAAATTGTTTGGCCCAAAACCCAAATCCATGAATAATTGGTTCATTGGGTTTACACTCATTATAAATGAGTTATGTTTTTTCTTAAACTTTGTTTTAAGGCCCACAGCCTATTATAACTCGACCAACATCATTTTATTAACGATTAAGAATGAAGAATAATGTTTCTTCTCCAACAGACTTTTCCTTTTCCCTTCCGTAACCGGCCATGGCTTTTATCTTTCCCTTCCCGAACGGCCAACGGCCGTCTCCTCTCCTCCCGAGCCCCTTGGTTTCCGTAACTCCAGGTGTTTAGTTCTATTTAAACCCTTCTTCTCCATTACCATCTCCATCACCACTCTCAAACTTTTTCCCAAACCGTGCCCTAATTTTTGGAGCTCCACCGAGCCCAATTTTGTGCCTCCGGCGGCCTAGCCGTCCTTCCGCAGTCGCCTTCCAGGCCGCACACCACCCTAGTCGGCCGTCCCTCCGGCCAACCCGCCGGCAGACCCCCTATGCGGCCCTTTCCGACCTCCGACAGCCCCGTGCCCGGTCTTCCGCGCCCCTGTTCGGCTCCGCTCGCGAGTCCTCAAGCACATCCCGACCAGGACCACCCTCTACGTGGTTTTTCCAGCACTGTTCCCTTCGGGCCAGAGCTTCCCGAGCTCCGCAACGCTTCTCCGAGTTTCTGATTCCTCTTCTGGACTCTTCCTTGTTCTCTGGAGCTGTTCCGCGGAATCCCGTTGTTGTATTTTCCAATTTTGGGTGCTGTACACGCAGCCGAACTCCGTCGAGGCGTGTTCCGAGTCCGAGGCAACCCTTCGGATTCCGTCAACTTGGGTAATCTCTGGTAATCACAGTAGTTCGTCTCCTGTCTTGGTCTGTGATGATAATTTGTCCACGAATTTCTTCGAAAATTCGGTTTTTGGCTACGTTTTTGGTTTCGGAAATTTTGGAACCATTTGTTCTGTGATATTTGGTTCTACGAATGGTTTGTTGATTTCGATTTTCCGAAAACTCTTCGGAAAGAGTTCTGTGGATTTCTTCTGGAAGAAGGTCTTGTGATTTTCATATAAATTTTGATTTCGAAATTTTCGAACATTTTTCGGAAGGGTTCTGTACAGTTTGGTTTTGGAAATTCTGAGGTTGTGTTTTCTCGGAATTCCCGAACTTTTCTTCGAAAATGTTCTGGGAATTTTTGATGATTGTTTAGTTTCGGATTTTTCCAAGAACTATTTTCTGGTACCATATTCAGTTTTTGTGGTGTTTGAATTCCGATTTCTATTTCGGGTTTTTCGAACATTTTCGAACATGATCAGTGAATTTGATTTTATATATGTATGGTGATGGAATTAATTTACGAGTTATTTCCCTGGTTTGGGATATTGTTGGCACATTTTCCCAGTTTTGGGTAATCCCGAAAATAGAGGGAATGCTGCCGAAATTTTCTATAAAATTTAATAATATAGTTTTAAAATGGTTTTCGGAAAAGAATATTATTTTGGACTTTTGGGCGACGACCGTAATTGGTCAATGGGCCCTGGCTAAGTGCAAACGAAACCGGTTTCGCCCGGACGTTGAGGCATTAGCCTATATGACGATTGGACGATATCTGAGACTCATTTATTTTTATTATTTAATTTGGTCATAATTAAATTGTAGGAAGATTACAGGACTAACAAGTTTTCTTCATATTTTAATTCATTGGCTTGTAAGGGCATAAGCCCATTTACTTTTCTGCAAAATTGTAATAATTAGTAATTATAGTTTTGGATTTTTCTGGTTATTGTTCAGACACGTAATTTAGGGTAAATAACTATAGAAATTTTAGAAATTCACGTTATTCTCATTTAATATGAAAAATGTATTTTTATATATATAAATATAAATACCAAGTTTTTCGAATAAATTGATAAATGCAAGTTTTCCCAGAATTAAATATAAATTGATGTTTCTTAATTGCAACGCACTAATAATCGCGTTTTGGTTGTGTTAGCTAAATAAAGGCTAAAATTGACTAGGACACAACTAGAGATTGCAACTAGTATAGTATCATTGGCGACTTTGGTTTTTCTGGGACAAGTTTCCGAATGTAGGATTTCAAGGAAGAACCTGAATTTCTATCCCGACGTATCGACCCGTCCAGTCAAATCAATTTGAGGGAAGTACATTTTTGTGGTAGATTACAATTAGTTAATAATTGTTTTAATGCAAGTTTAAACCATGATACAACACGGAACTCTCTTTGAGAGCATTGACTGTAACTACTGTAACTATTGGGGACTGGGGGAGTAGTGTAGTGGATATGACCACATCCAATAGTATAACTGAATGTATTAGCTTACCCCTCAAACACACGGGGATAAGCCATACCATATCACTAGGATATTACTGTAACAAACCCAATCCGGTCATATTTATTGTCTATTCATATCACACTGTTTTAATTGTTGGAAAATCATTTATTTCAAATTGTTTAAAAGTGCATAATTTCATTATTAATTTCAATTGTTAAAATATCATGAATTTGTACTTTGCTCCCTCCTAACTGGAGACTATATTTTTAGGTCCTGTTGAGGATACAGAGCTACTGATTAGTAGCTACTATGACCCTGAGCTATACCCTGCTGTGCTTCCTGAGGATGGCGTACCTGATGATGATGTTGCTTCTTTTTAGATGCTACTTTCCAGTTTAATAGTTTTGTTTAAAAAACAATGTTATTTCAGTTAGTGGTTTTATGATTGTACTTTGTACTGGACAAGTTTTAAGTTTTAATTTATCGAATAATAAAGGTTGTGGCAAATTAGATTGAGTTGTTGATTACCTGCATATGGAAGATACAGCTTACTGTCGCCGTCTCAACAACGGTGCAGGCTGGGCATGATCCGATTCGACCCAAGTAATTGGGACCGGGTCGTGACAGCAGGCCAGGGGAGGCTAGCAGGGGCGAGCTTTCGCCATCGTGGCCGAGGATGCAGAGGCCATTGGGGAGCTGATCGCAGGTTCTGTTCTATTCGACTCCATTCTAGCTTTTGCCTTATTTGATTTGGGGGCTTCCCAAAGTTTTTTGTATGTATCTTTGCTGTTAGATACTGCCTAGTATCTGAACCATTTCCTAGGACCTGCAAGATCACGACCAGGGGTGGTATTATACTCGTGAGTGATGTTTGTAGATGGCGAAGTATTATTTTGGGAGGCCAAGAGTTGGAGGTGAGTCTTCTTATAATACCATTACCCAACTACGATATCGTATTAGGTATGGATTAGTTGAGCAGGCACCATGCCAGCATAGATTGTCGTGGGGGTAGAGTTCTGTTCGGAGCGCCAGGAGAGCCAGAGTTCGAGTTCACCCGACGACAGGCGGAGCAGAGCAGCGGGCTTTTCTGCGGAGTTTCAGTCGAGGAGCAGGCGGTTCCACATCCTTTGATTGCAGAGTTCATGGACGTCTTTCCGGAGGAGTTGCCAGGGCTTCCACAGATGTTGAGTTCTCAATAGACTTGGTTTCCGGCACGGAACTGATTTCTTAGCATGTCTATCGAATGAACAACAGTGTGTTGGTGGAATTGAAGAAGCAGGTGGATGAGCTGTAGGACAAGGGCTTCATCCGATCGAGTTCTTCACCTTGGGGTGCTCCGGTACTCTTTGTACCCAAGAAGGATAGGGAGGTATGGATGTGTATCTACTACAGGGCACTCAACAATCTCTCGATCAAGAACAGATACCCACTGCCTCGGATTGATAATCTCTTTGATCAGTTGTGTAGAGCTCGGGTTTTCTCGAAGATTGATCTGAGGTCAGGTTATCATCAGATAAAGGTGAAGAAGGAGGATCTTCTAAAGACCGCTTTCAGGACGCGGTATGGTCAGTTTGAGTTCTTGGTTATGCCATTTGGGCTGGCCAATGCCCCAGCGGTATTTATGAACTTGATGAACAAGGTGTTCCACCAGTACTTGGACAAGTTCGTGGTGGTGTTCGTCGATGATATCCTGGTGTATTCGAAGACTGAGGAGGAGCAGGAAGAGCACTTGAGAGTGGTTCTGGAGACACTCAGGAGGGAGAGGCTGTATGGCAAGCTCTCAAAGTGCGAGTTTTTTCTGTATAAAGTTGACTTCTTGGGTCATGTGGTGACTGGAGATGGGATCTCAGTGGACCCAAAGAAGATCATGACAGTTGAGGCTTGGTCGGCACCGAGTTCAGTAGCAGAGATCATGAGTTTCTTGGGACTGGCAGGCTATTACAGGAGGTTCGAGCAAGATTTCTCACGGATTGCAGAGCCGTTGACTAGGCTGTCCCGGAAGGATGCAGAGTTTGTGTGGTCAGAGGAGTGTCAGGTCGCTTTTGATGAGTTGAAGAAGCGGCTGACGATAGCTCCGATTCTGATTTTGCCATCAGGATCGGGAGGGTTTACTATCTACAGTGACGCTACGGAGAAGGGTCTGGATTGTGTCTTGCAGCACCATGGGAGGGTGATTGCCTATGCTTCCAGGCAGTTACGTCCCCATAAGAAGAACTACCCTACCCACGACTTGGAGTTGGCAGCAGTGATTTTTGCTTTAAAGTTGTGGAAACACTACTTATATAGAGAGAGGGTGGAGATCTTCACAAATCATAAGAGCTTGAAGTATGTGTTTACACAGAAGGAGCTCAACATGAGGCAGCGCAGGTGGTTAGAGCTGATGAAGGACTTCGACATCTCACTATAGTATCACCCAGGAAAGGCCAATGTGGTTGCCGATGCCTTGAGTAGATATCCGACAGCCAGGTGTTTGACTATGGACCGTCACTTGCTAGCAGATTTGGAGAGCCTTGGGATTGAGGTGATTGTGCCAGGAGTTCAGATGCAGATGTGGGGCCTTCAGATTCTGTCGGACTTGATAGAGAGGATCAAGTCGATGCAGTTCGAGGATGTTGCTCTACGGCGTATCCGAGGGCAGGTTCGAGCAGGGCTGGTGGATGGTGAGTTTACTCTTACAGATGATGGTGCTTTGAGGCACGGTTCCAAGCTGTGTGTGCCCAGTGGAGAGCTCAGGGAGCAGGTCATGCAGAAGGCCCACCGATCTCAGTACTCTATACATCCTAGTGCCAACAAGATGTACAGGGATCTGAGGGAGCATGTCTGGTGGTATGGGATGAAGGAGGAGGTAGCTCACTTCGTATCCAGGTGCTTGGTCTGTCAGCAGGTCAAGGCAGAGAGACAGAGGCCAGAAGGATTATTGTAGCCATTGCCCATTCCAAAGTGGATGTGGGAGCATATCACGATGGATTTTGTATCTGGATTGCCACGTACACTAGGAGGGAAAGACGCGATTTGGGTTATCATAGACAATGTAGCACCCTTCCCGAAAATGTTTGAAATTATTTTTATTTAATTATTGGATTTAAATGGTGATTTTTTATAATTTGCTTTTTTGTAAATAATTATGTAGTTAATTATTACGGTAGGTGATTTTAGCCATGGTTGAGTTTCGAAGTACCAGACGGCTAGGAATCATGGCACGGATAGTGCAGTGGAGTGCTTTGACTAGTGTTTAGCCATGGTAGAGGAATGCCAAGCCATAGGTGTGTCCTAACTAAGAAAACCAGGCCAAGTTACAAGTTAATCCCTATAAATAATTTAATTAGTGATTCATTAATATCTTGACTTTTAGGAAATTCGGTTATACCGAACTAGTCTGGACTGGACTCAAACCAAGCCCAAGCCCATGTAGTCATGCGGTACGTCCAATGGCATTCGTGTTGATATATTGTTGGTATGTTTTTGCCGTATTCCAGTTTAATGATCAAATGCATGTTTTATAAGTATTTATTAATAAATATTATAGATACCAATATTAGTTGATGTTCAATGATATTGTGTAAAATATGTTCTTATACATTCTTGGATTATTAGACTGTATATGTAATTGTATATACACCCATTATTGGTTTATTAAAGCTGTCATTATTATTATCATTATTGTTGTTGATGTTATTATTAAATAATATTATTTTACAATTACTGGTTATAATTATATTTATTGACAAATAATATTATAATATAAGTGTTCATATTTATGTAGGTAGGCCCTACACTAGGTGGTAAAAAGGTATTGAGGTATTGGGATTTTTTATACAAATTATTAAATAAGTATATAGGTGTATATATATATATATATATATATATATATATATATATATATTTATATATATATATATATATATATATATATATATATATATATATATATATATCTGTGTGTGTGTGTGTGTGTGTGTGTGTGTGTGTGTGTGTGTGTGTGTTTGTGTGTGTGTGTGTGTGTGTGTGTGTGTGTGTGTGTGTACATAAATATACAAATATTATATAGAAGTGTATACGTGTGTATATGTATGTATATATAAATATATAATATATATGTATATGAGTGTAAATATATATATATTTTTATATGAGTGTAAATATATATATGTATGTATGTACATGAATATTAATATATGTATATAGCTATATATCTATATGCAAATAGAAGAAAAAAAATAAAGAGTAGAACACAACCACACCCCAGCCCCAAGGGCCCTACCCAAGCAGTAGCTAAATCCTGGCCCGGCCCACTACTTCTCAACCCAACATCCCCTGACTAAACTTCACAGCTGAGAAGCCGACCCTCACCCGAGCGGTTCAACACAGTTTTCATACTGTGTATATAATCGAGAGGAATCTAAACCCTAACACCCTAAACTCGACACGTCGACCCTCGCCAACACTGGGTGCTCCCCCACGCGCGCACACTGCCGTGGGCCGCTGCCGGCCGCCGGCAGACATACAGCCAAACCGCACAAAACGACAGCAGCAGTAACAACTACAGCAGTCGCGCTGTCCGGCGAAGGCAACTTCACAAGACCTTCTCTCAACGCATGGCAAATCTTCTTTCGAGCTACTTATTCTGGTACAATCTCAACCTAACCGACTTCAACTTCCTCTAGTTAGTTTTAGGTTACACGAACCAGATTTTCCGATAAATCGACGTGAAGTCGACCGAAAAATCTGCCCAAAACAGGACAAGAACCCGTCCCAAAGACCCAACATGGAAGATGTTTATGATCTGTATATTAGGATTTTAAGAAAACTAATTAAATGCAGTTATAGAAAACATGTAGGATACCATGACCCAATTCGCAGAAGTCGATTTCATCGACAACGCACCGAGAAATCGGATCCCGAAGTTTGACAAAAACCTGTTTTAAAAACATAGAAAACCTCCGGTACGACGTGCATTCCGCCAATACGGGCGACGTGGTCGTGAACCGAAAGCATCGAAAGGTGCATATCGAGTTTGTGGACGAGTGGGCTTCTACGGAATTCAAATTGGTCGCTTGTGCGCGACGAATTTGATGCATATCCGTCAAAATTCACCGTATCGGCCTCTGTGCCAATTTCCCAATTACTTTGTGCACGCTCGTCAGATCGAGACGAAACTTACTCCAACAGGACCGTATCATTTTTTTGGTCCTGTATGCCAAGTTTGGTCTGATTCTGAGACAGTTGATTGGATCACCGTTTGGCGGGCCCCGCGGTCCGACTCAACGGGCGATTTTGTGCACGGCCCATCGAAATCCACAATTGGACATACCGTTGGGTTCGTATCATCAAAACGGATCCGTAGACATGTAGTTTGACGACTTTAAAGACTATTGACTTTGGTACACTTTTCGGTGCAAAGCGGGTCCAACGGCGGACACCATTTTTGCCCAAAATTACCGTTTTGCCCCTGTGTCCAGAATTGGACTTAAGGACAGATAATCCTAGCTAATTTGACTATTCTGAGACTGTTGGAAATGTCTGTTATAGCTTTCGAAGACAGTTGTGAGGACTTGGACTTCATGGCTTGACAGTTGACTGTATTTTGTTGGATCTGCGTGCAACCTCTAGGCAAGATACCTTGCCTCCCTCTACAGTTTATTTACATGCATATTTATATTATTATACAGTTTTACTAGTTGATTATTATATGTGATTTGTATATCATGCCTGCTTGTATATATATAGTCTTATTTATAATTGGCTTTTTACGTTCATATCGGATATACATATATATAGTTCTTGTTCATAGTTAATTCTGTAGTTCACCTTGGATTGGTTTCCTCGTGTATCTTAATTAGGTCGTGTCGTGTCATCATTTGTACTTGGACTGAGTCGCATTGTGTAATAGCATGAATCAGTCATAACGGAACTGCTTTACCTCCTTGTCTTGAAATCTTGAAGGTCACCTGCGAGTCCACATTAGGGGCGCGGGTTAGTAGTTAAGCTAACCTGCGAGTCCACATCAGGGGCGAGGGTTAGTAGTTAAGCTAATCTGCTGGTCCACATTAGCGGCGAGGGTTAGTAGTTATCTGTCCACACCTGCGAGTCCACATTAGGGACAAGGGTGATGCTAGCCTGCGAGTCCACACCAGGGACGAGGGTTAGTAGTATATGGTTCACACCTGCGAGTCCACACTAGGGACGAGGGTGATGCTAGCCTGCGAGTCCACACTAAGGGCGAGGGCTAGTAGTTGTTCAAACCTGTGAGTCCATATTAGGGGCGAGGGTTTGAGTATTCGATTTGGTTATCCATTGACATCGTGATATCGAATTCTCTTGTTCTTCTCCAGCAGTTCATTTAGGCGTAGTGGTTCTTCCAGTCGTATATAGTCGTGTTTTCGTGCTGATTGGTCTTTTTCTGTTTATTTTTTGTATTTTCTTTATTGCATGATAAACTGCTAGATAGGCATGTTTTTATGTACCTTGCTATGTCCCCTGAGGTCCTGATGATCTCTTCAGGTTAGTTATTGCGTGGTGTTAGTTAGCAGCTCTGGATGGCGGATGATTATGACACTTGTGGGGTCCGGATGTGATGATATTGCTAGCGGGATTCTGGTATTGAACCATGTTTATTATCCAGTTCATCCAGCTCGTATTTTCCTTTCATCATCATGATATATCATATTTATTGATTCAGTTTATAGACTCATGTTATTTCTTGGAGTCTAATCGGACATACATGCTAGTGGGCTGCAGACCACGACCCATACTTGTTCATTCTTGTTTAGTATTTTTATTGGGATTTGAGATATAGATTTATTTGCAATGATTTGGCAGTATACCATAGCCTTGACAGCGTTTATGTATTCGAGTCGGGTTGGAGTCCGCTTGATGCGTAGCTGGCTTGCTCACGCTCTCGCATCCGAAAAGTGGGTGCGGGTCGTGATAAGTTTTTTTGGTGGCCCATGCAGGTCAGAGCATATCGTACCGGTTACGTAACTGTACTGGTACGAGCCAGCGCACCTGACTAAACCTTAGAAATCTTAATCCACACTGCCTTGAAAATTCTTATAGAAATTCTCTACGTCCTTGAAAACTCCATATTTGCTCTCGAATATACTTCCTTGCTTTTCGTACCATTGACTCTCGTCCCTTCCTATTTCGGGGTGACGAATGATTATGTTGTCTAGAATTCATCAGAGATTCTTAAGTCAAAGTATAATATTGTCTGATTATTGAATTTTTGGTTGTTTATAGATATGAGAGAGTATAGATGCCACAAGCCCTAGATATATGTTGGTAGAATTATTAGCAACTAGTTAGAAGGATATACGATTTTAGTGGCAATGTTTTGAAGAGTAGTATGACCAAATGTGGGTAGAAGTCCTCGAGATTTCATAGTTACATGATGGCTAGGAGGAAGATACAAACTATTTTTGAGGAATTAAATTTCGGTAAAGGTAGACTTTCTTTTTGAATTTTAAGGAATAGTTATGAATTAGAATTTCGAGGACAAAATTATTTTAAGGTGGGTAGATTTGTACCTCCCCTTCCCAGAAATGTTTGAAATTATTTTTATTTATTTATTGGATTTAAATGGGGATATTTTATAATTTTTTTTATAAATAATTACGTAGTTAATTATTACGGTAGGTGATTTTAGCCATGGTTGAGTTTTAAAGTACCAGACGGCTAGGAATCGTGGCACGGATAGTGCAGTGGAGTGCTTTGACTACTGTTTGGCCATGGTAGAGGAATGCCAAGCCATAGGTGTGTCCTAACTAAGAAAACCAGACCAAGTTACGAGTTAATCCCTATAAATGATTTAATTGGTTATTTATTAATATCTTGACTTTTAGGAAATTCGGTTATACCGAACTAGTCTGGACTGGACTCAAACCAAGCCCAAGCCCATGCAGTCATGCGGTACGTCCAATGACATTCGTATTGATATATTGTTGGTATATTTTTACCGTATTCCAGTTTAATGATCAAATGCATGTTTTATAATTATTTATTAATAAATATTAGAGATACCAATATTAGTTGATGTTCAATGATATTGTGTAAAATGTGTTCTTATATATTCTGGGATTATTAGACTGTATATGTAATTGCATATACACCCATTATTGGTTTATTAAAGCTGTCATTATTATTATCATTATTGTTGTTGATGATATTATTAAATAATATTATTTTACAATTACTGGTTATAATTATTTTTATTGACAAATAATATTATAGTATAAGTGTTCATATTTATGTAGGTAGGCCCTACACTAGGTGGTAAAAATGTATTGAGGTATTAGGATTTTTTTATGCAAATTATTAAATAAGTATACAGGTGCATATATATATATATATATATATATATATATATATATATATTTTTATATATATATATATATATATATATATATATATATATATATATATATATGTTTATGTATACATAAATATACAAATATTATATAGAAGTGTATATGTGTGTATCTGTATGTATATATAAATGTATAATATATATGTATATGAGTGTAAATATATATATGTATGTATGTACATGAATATTTATATATGTATATAGCTATATATCTATATGCAAATAGAAGAAAACAAATAAAGAGTAGAACACAACCACACCCCAGCCCCAAGGGCCCGACCCAAGCCATATCTAAATCCTGGCCCGGCCCACTACTTCCCAACCCAACATCCCCTAACTAAACTTCACAGCTGAGAAGCCGACCCTCTCCCGAGCGGTTCAACACAGTTTTTATACTGTGTATATAATCGAGAGGAATCTAAACCCTAACACCCTAAACTCGACACGCCGACCCTCGCCAACACTGGGCGCACCCCCGTGCGTACACGCGCCGCCCTTGGCCGCCGTCGGCCGCCGGCAGACGCGCGACCAAACCGTACAAAACGACAGCAGCAGTAACAACTACAGCAGTCGCACTGTCCGGCGAAGGCAACTTCGCAAGGCCTTCTCTCGACATATGGCGAATCTTCCTTCGAGCTACTTCTTTTGGTACGATCTCAACCTAACCGACTTCAACTTCCTCTAATTTGTTTTAGGTTATACGAACCAGATTGTCCGATAAATCGACGTGAAGTCGACGGAAAAATCTGTCCAAAACAGGACAGGAACCCGTCCCAAAGACCCAACTTGGAAGATGTTTTATGATCTGCATATTAGGGTTTTCAAAAAACTAATTAAAGGCAGTTATAGACAACATGTAGGACACCACGACCCAATTCGCAGAAGTTAATTTCATCGACTACGCGCTGAGAAATTAGATCCCGAAGTTTGACAAAAATCTGTTTTAAAAACTTAGAAAACCCTCAGGTACGATATGCGTCCCGCCAATCCGGTTGATGTGGTCGCGAACCGAAAGCATCGAAAGGTGCATATCGAGTTTGTGTACGTGTGGGCATTGACGGAATTCAAATTGGTCGCGTGTGCGCGACGAATTTGATGCGTATCCGTCAAAATTCACCGTATCGGCCTCTGTGCAAATTTCCCAATTACTTTGTGCACGCTCGTCAGATCGAGACAAAACTTGAGTCAAAAGGACCGTATTGTTTTTCTGGTCCTGTATGCCAAGTTTGGTCCGATTCTGAGACAGTTGATTGGATCGTCGTTTGGCGGGCCCCACGGTCCGACTCAACGGGCAATTTTGTGCACAGCCCATCGGAATCCACAATTGGACATACCTTTGGGTCGTATCATCAAAACGGATCCGTAGACATATAGTTTGATATCTTTAGAGACCATTGACTCTGGCACGCTTTTCGGTGCAAAGCGGGTCCAACGGCGGACACCGTTTTTGCCCGAAATAATTGTTTTGCCCCAGTGTCCAGAATTGGACTTAAGGACAGGCAATAGTAGCTAATTTGACTATTCTGAGACTGTTGGCAATGTCTGTTACAACTTTCGGAGACAGTTGTAAGGACTTGGACTTCATGGCTTGACAGTTGACTGTATTTTGTTGGATTTACGTGCAACCTCCAGGCAAGATACCATGCCTCCCTCTACAGTTTATTTATATGCATATTTATATTATTATATAGTTTTACTAGTTGATTATTATATCTGATTTGTATATCATGCCTGCTAGTATATATATAGTCTTGTTTATAATTGGCTTTGTAAGTTCATATCGGATATACGTATATATAGTTCTTGTTCATAGTTAATTCTGTAGTTCACCTTGGATTGGTTTCCTCGTATATTGTAATTGGGTCGTGTCGTTTTATCACTTGTACTTGGATTGAGTCGCATCATTTTATAGGATGAATAAGTCATAATGGAACTGCTTTACCTCCTTGTCTTGAAATCTTGAAGCTAACCTGCGAGTCCATATTCGGGGCCAGGATTAGTAGTTAAGCTAACCTGCGAGTACACATCAGGGGCGAGGGTTAGTAGTTAAACTAACCTGCGAGTCCATATTAGGGGCGAGGGTTAGTAGTTATCTGTCCACACCTGCGAGTCCACATTAGGGACGAGGGTATGCTACCCTGCGAGTCCACACCCGGGACGAGGGTTAGTAGTATATGGTTCACACCTGCGAGTCCACACTAGGGATGAGGGTGATGCTAGCTTGTGAGTCCATACTAGGGACGAGGGCTAGTAGTTGTTCAAACCGGCGAGTCTACACTAGGGGCGAGGGTTTGAGTATTCGATTTGGTTATCCATTGACATCGTGATATCGAGTTCTCTTGTTCTTCTCCAGCAGTTCGTTTAGGCGTAGTAGTTCTTCCAGTCGTGTATAGTCGTATTTTCGTGTTGATTGGTCTTTTTCTGTTTCTTTCATGTATTTTCTTTATTGCATGATAAACTGCTAGATAGGCATGTTTTTATGTATCATGCTATGTCCCCTGAGGACCTGATGATCTCTTCAGGTTAGTTATTGTATGGAGTTAGTTAGCAGCTCTGGATGGCGGATGATTATGACACTTGTGGGGTCCGGATGTGATGATATTGCATGTGGGATTCAGGTATTGATACCATGTTTATTATCCAGTTTATCCAACTCGTGTTTCCCTTTCATCATCATTATATATCGTATTTATTGATTCAGTTTACAGACTCATGTTAATTCTTGGAGTCTAATCGGACATGCATGCTGGTGGGCTGCAGACCACGACCCATACTTGTTCATTCTTGTTTTGTATTCTTATTGTGGATTGAGATATAGATTTATTTGCCATGATTTGGCAGTATACCGTAGCCTTGACAGCGTTTACGTATTCGAGTCGGGCTGGAGTCTGCTTGATGCGTAGCTGGCTTGCTCGCGCTCTCGCATCCAAAAAGTGGGTACGGGTCGTAACAAGTTTTTTTGGTGGCCCATGCAGGTCAGAGCATATCGTACCGGTTACGTAACTGTACTGGTACGAGCCAGCGCACCTAACTAAATCTTAGAAATCTCAATCCACACTGCCTTGAAAATTCTTCTAGAAATTCTCTACGTCCTTGAAAACTCCATATTTGCTTTCGAATATGCTTCCTTGCTTTTCGTACCCTTGACTCTCGTCCCTTCCTATTTCGGGGTGACGAATGATCGTGCTGTCTAAAATTCATCAGAGATTCTTAAGTTATAGTATAATATTGTCTGATTATTGAATTTTTGGTTGTTTATAGATATGAGGGAGTATAGATGCCACAAGCCCTAGATATATGTTGGTAGAATTATTAGCAACTAGTTAGAAGGATATACGATTTTAGTGGCCATATTTTGAAGAGTAGTGTGACCAAATGTGGGTAGAAGTTCTCGAGATTTTATAGTTACAAGATGGCTAGGAGGAAGATATAAACTATTTTTGAGGAATTAAATTTCGGTAAAGGTAGACTTTCTTTTTGAATTTTAAGGAATAGTTATGAATTAGAATTTCGAGGACGAAATTATTTTAAGGTGGGTAGATTTGTAGCTCCCCTTCCCGAAAATGTTTGAAATTATTTTTATTTATTAATTGGATTTAAATGGTAATTTTTTAAAATTTGTTTTTTTATAAATAATTATGTAGTTAATTATTATGGTTGGTGATTTTAGCCATAGTTGAGTTTTGAAGTACCAGACGGCTAGGAATCATGGCACGGATAGTGCAGTGGACTGCTTTGACTAGTATTTAGCCACGATAGAGGAATGCCAAGCCATAGGTGTGTCCTAACTAAGAAAACCAGGCCAAGTTACAAGTTAATCCCTATAAATATTTGAATTAGTTATTTATTAATATCTTGACTTTTAGGAAATTCGGTTATACCGAACTAGTCTGGACTGGACTCAAACCAAGCCCAACCCCATGTAGTCATGCGGTACGTCCAACGACATTTGTGTTGATATATTGTTGGTATGTTTTTACCGTATTCCTGTTTAATAATCAAATGCATGTTTTATAAGTATTTATTAATAAATATTATAGATACCAATATTAGTTGATGTTCAATGATATTGTGTAAAATGTGTTCTTATACATTCTTGGATTATTAGACTGTATATGAAATTGTATATACACCCATTATTGGTTAATTAATGCTATCATTATTATTATCATTATTGTTGTTGATGTTATTATTAAATAATATTATTTTACAATTACTGGTTATAATTATTTTTATTGACAATTAATATTATAGTATAAGTGTTCATATTTATGTAGGTAGGCCCTACATTCGGTGGTAAAAAGGTATTGAGGTATTGGGATTTTTTATGCGAATTATTAAATAAGTATATAGGTGTATATATATATATATATATATATATATATATATATATATATATATATATATATATATATATATATATATATATATATATATATGTGTGTGTATGTATACAGAAATATACAAATATTATATAGAAGTGTATAAGTGTGTATATGTATGTATATATAAATGTATAATTTATATGTATATGAGTGTAAATATATATATATATAAATATATATATATATATATATATATATATATATATATATATATATATATATATATGTATATATATATATATATATATCAAAATATATATATATATATATATATATATATATATATATATATATGTATATAAGTGTAAATATATATATGTATGTATGTAAGTGTAAATATATGTATATAAGTGTAAATATATATATGTATGTATGTACATGAATATTTATATATGTATATAGCTATATATCTATATGCAAATAGAAGAAAAGAAATAAGGAGTAGAACACAACCACACCCCAGCCCCAAGGGCCCGACCCAAGCAGTAGCTAAATCCTGGCCCGGCCTACTACTTCCTAACCCAACATCCCCTGACTAAACTTCACAGCTGAGAAGCCGACCCTCACCCGAGCGGTTCAACACAGTTTTCATACTGTGTATATAATCGAGAGGAATCTAAACCCTAACACCCTAAACTCGACACGTCAAACTAGGCGCATCCCAGCGCGCGTGCGCGCCGCTCTGGGCCGCCGCCGGTCGCCGACAGACGCGCGGCCAAACTGCACAAAACGACAGCAGCAGTAACAACTACAGCAGTCGCGTTGTCCGGCGAAGGCAACTTCGCAAGACCTTCTCTCGACGCAGGGCGAATCTTTCTTCGAGCTACTTCTTTTGGTACGATCTCAGCCTAACGACTTCAACTTCCTCTAATTAGTTTTAGGTTACACGAACCAGATTGTCCGATAAATCGACGTGAAGTCGACGAAAAAATCTGTCCAAAATAGGACAGAAACCCGTCCCAAAGACCCAACTTGGAAGATGTTTTATGATCTGTATATTAGGGTTTTCAGAAAACTAATTAAAGGCAGTTATAGACAACGTGTAGGACACCACGACCCAATTCACAGAAGTCAATTTCATCGATTACGCGCCAAGAAATCGGATCCCGAAGTTTGACAAAAACTTGTTTTAAAAACTTAGAAAACCCTCTGGTACGACGTGCGTCCTGCCAATTCGGGCGATGTGGTCGCCAACCGAAAGCATCGAAAGGTGCGTATCGAGTTCGTGGACGTGTGGGCTTTGACGGAATTAAAATTGGTCGCGTGTGCGCGACGAATTTGATGCGTATCCGTCGAAATTCATCGTATCGGCCTCTGTGCAAATTTTACAATTACTTTATGCACGCTCGTCAGATCGAGACAAAACTTGTGCCAACAGGACCATATCATTTTTCTGGTCCTGTATGCCAAGTTTGGTCCGATTCTGAGACAGTTGATTGGATCGCCGTTTGGCGGGCCACACGGTCCGACTCAATGGACGATTTTGTGCACGGCCTATCGAAATCCACAATTGGACATACCGTTGGGTTCATATCATCAAAACCGATCCGTAGACATGTAGTTTGACGACTTTAGAGACCATTGACTCTGATACGCTTTTCAGTACGAAGCGGGTCCAACGGCGGATACCGTTTTTGTCCAAAATTACTGTTTTGCCCCTGTATCCAGAATTGGACTTAAGGACAGGCAATCCTAGCTAATTTGACTATTCTGAGACTGTTGGCAATGTCTGTTACAGTTTTCGAAGGCAGTTGTGAGGACTTGGATTTCATGGCTTGATAGTTGACTGTATTTTGTTGGATCTGCGTGTAACCTCCAGGCAAGATACCTTGTCTCCCTCTACAGTTTATTTACATGCATATTTATATTATTATACAGTTTTACTAGTTGATTATTATATATGATTTGTATATCATGCCTGCTAGTATATATATATAGTCTTGTTTATAATTGGCTTTGTAAGTTCATATCGGATATACGTATATATAGTTCTTGTTCATAGTTAATTCTGTAGTTCACTTTGGATTAGTTTCCTCCTGTATCATGATTGGGTCGTGTCGTGTCATCACTTGTACTTGGACTGAGTCACATCATGTCATAGGATGAATAAGTCATAACGGAACTGCTTTACCTCATTTTCTTAAAATCTTAAAGCTAACCTGCGAGTCCACATTTGGGGCAAGGGTTAGTAGTTAAGCTAACCTGCGATTCCCCATCAGGGGCGAGGGTTAGTTGTTAAGCTAACCTAGGAGTCCACATTAGGGGCGAGGGTTAGTAGTTATCTGTCCACACCTGCGAGCCCATATTAGGGACGAGGGTGATGCTAGCATGCGAGTCCACACCAGGGACGAGGGTTAGTAGTATATGGTTCACACCTGCGAGTCCATACTAGGGACGAGGGTGATGCTAGCCTGCGAGTCCACACTAGGGGCGAGGGTTTGAGTATTCGATTTGGTTATCCATTGACATCGTAATATCGAGTTCTCTTGTTCTTCTCCAGTAGTTCGTTTAGGCATAGTGGTTCTTCCAGTCGTGTATAGTCATATTTTTATTCTGATTGGTCTTTTTTCGTTTATTTTTTGTACTTTCTTTATTGCATGATAAACTGCTAGATAGGCATGTTTTTATGTATCTTGCTATGTCCCCTGAGGACCTGATGATCTCTTCAGATTAGTTATTGCATGGAGTTAGTTAGCAGCTCTGGATGGCGGATAATTATGATACTTATGGGGTCCGGATGTGATGATATTGCTTGCGGGATTCAGGTATTGATACCATGTTTATTATCCAGTTCATCATGATATATCATATTTATTGATTCAGTTTATAGACTCATGTTATTTCTTGGAGTCTAATCGGACGTGTATGCGAGTGGGCTGCAGACCACGACCTATACTTGTTCATTCTTGTTTAGTATTCTTATTGTGGATTGAGATATAGATTTATTTGCATTGATTTGGCAGTATACCATAGCCTTGACAGCATTTACGTATTCGAGTCGGGCTAGAGTCCGCTTGATGCGTAGCTGGCTTGTTCACGCTCTCGCATCCGAAAAGTGGGTACAGGTCATGACAGACAGGTTGACCAAATCGGCCCTCTTTTTGCCATTTAAAATGGGTACGTCTACTGAGAGGCTTGTAAAGATGTATATGCGACAGATTATCAGGATTCATGGAGTTCCTGTCAGCATCGTCTCTGATCGGGATAGTCGCTTTACTTCCCATTTCTGGCAGAGTCTGCAGACTAGTTTGGGCTTTCAGCTCAAGTTTAGTGCTGCATACCACCCTGAGACGGACGGATAGTCTGAGAGGACTATTCAGACGCTCGAGGACATGCTACAGAAGTACGTCTTGGATTTTGGAGGATCCTGGAAGGATCACATGTACTTGGAAGAGTTTGCTTACAACAACAATTTTCAGGCCAGCATTGAGATGTCACCTTTCGAGGCATTGTACGGGCGTAGGTGTCGTACACCCTTATCTTGGGATGATATTGGTGAGCAAGCTTTATTGGGACCTGAGATGGTTGTGGATGCAGCCGAAAAGGTAGAGCTCATTAGGGATAGACTTCGTATGGCACAGGACAGACGTCGGCATTGGGCCGATAGCCACCGGAGGCCTTTGGAGTTTGAGGTACAGATTAGAGATAGGATTAGAAGTAGGTTTTTTGTTTTTGTTGTTTGATCATATTTGATTATTTAGTAACTTTAGACCTTGTTTGTGTTTAGGTCGGAGACATGGTTTTTCTGAGGATATCTCCGACTCGTGGTACTATACGTTTTGGTGGAGGTGGGAAGCTTAGCTCGCGCTTCATCGGACCTTTCGTGATCAGCGGGAGAGTCGGTGATGTGGCATACAGGCTAGACTAGCCACCTGCACTAGTGGGTGTCCACAACGTATTCCACGTATCACAGTTGAGACGGTACGTGGCTGATCCTAGCCATGTACTTGACTATTCGGAGATTGAGGTGGGACCTACTCTCAGTTATCCAGAGCAGCCAGTGGAGATTCTGGATCGCCGAGAGAAGGTACTGAAAAACCAGGTGATACCCTTAGTTCGCGTCGCATGGAGGCATCATTCTCAAGGAGAGTCTACCTAGGAGCGGGAGAATGAGATGCGCGAGTGATACCCTTATCTTTTTGGACCTTGAGGTATGATTGTCTATCCTTCTCATCAGTTTAGTTTTGCCTTTTAATTTCGCGAACGAAATTTTTTAAGGAGGGTAGATTTGTCACTACCATATTTTAGCTTCAGGGTATTTTGGTCAATTGGTTAATTTTGAATTTATTTTGATTTATTGAAGTGGTGATTGTTATTTTGACTTTAAGTATTTGAGACTTTGGAGACTAACCTAGATGTTAGCCCTAGCTATGGTAACTTGATTAGCATGGTGCGACCCTAGTCTAACTTAAGTCAATCTAAGTTAGTCATTTAGAAATCAAGATTCAAATAGGAGGATTAAGGATTTGGTTCATAGTCTTGAGACTTGTGAATTGATTCCATGACTAATGCAAATTTGCCCATAGCCTATTAGACTAAACCTTAACCCTAATTTCCACTCACTATGGCCGGCCACTAGGGCTTTCCTCCCTATAAAATCACTCTTCATTTAGTTCTTGCCTCTTTTGTATTGAATCAACACTTAGAAAAAAAAAAAGGTATGGCCATTCTTCCCCAATCCATAGTTTTTCCCTTTTAATTCCTTTTTGACTCTAATTTCTTGCATTAGAGTCTAATACTTCTCTATTTTCTATTTATGGAGAGTAATCCCAGCTTTTGAACAATTTGGGGATTTGAGCTAGCAAGGAGGAACACTCTATTTTAGGACTTTTCTTGCCATTGGACACCTATAGATAAAGCTCCTCAAATTATGTTATTATTCTGATTTCTTTGTATCCTACCCTAGATCTAGGTGTCCCATAGCTATCCCTCAAATTTGGTTAGAAATCGTGTCCATTTGGTGTCCATATCGGACACGTGTCAATGTGTATGTTCAAGTGTTTGATAGAATGCCACTTAGGAATAGATTTTTGTATTTTGCTAAACTAATTGCATGAATTTGTAGATCTATATGTGTACATTAGATTTCGTAAAGACTGAGCTGGTTTTCGTGTCGTTTTTGTGTCCTAAATTGTACTGGACACGCTGTACGGAGACTCGGCCGGGTGTCCTACTGCCCGTGTCCGATTTCTCTTTGGAAACTGCACGAGATGGCACAAAAAATGGTAAGCACGTAGGGGAGTTGACTGACAAGAGGGGTATAAAATTTCATCGAGTTTTATTGAGTGGTTTGCGAGATATCGAAGCCACACAGTTTTTGTGCTGTCTGTGTACAGCCGAACATAGGCTACTGACACAGACTTCGTGTCTCATGAAGACACAATTTGGACACATCTTATGGTGATCAACCCCTAGCCCTAGAGGTGGCGAACCTAGGTGCACACCCACGTCATGTCTCATTTCGTGTGTCGTATCCTAGACACGAGTGCATGCGTGCACGAGACTGTGTATTCGTGTGTGCACGTGTAGTATTCGTGTGATGAGGACACGCCGTATCCGGCACTGGGTGACACGAGATGACTTTATGGACACGTGCACATGTGTGTCTTCCATTACCAACCTATTAATTTAATTATCAGTTGTTATTTTGATTTCGAAATCAGGAATTTCCCAAAAATTCTGATACTTGACTGATTCACTAATATCCTGAGAATTTTGATGTATGATTAAACTGTTTGATTGATTAATTTGTGTTGTTGGTTCACTGAGACATATCTAGGATTGACCTACGATGTTAGGGTTATGATTAGTATGGGATTTGGCTTTCGAATTTGCATTTGAACTGTTAAATGGATAACTGTGTATATGCACTGTTCTGTTTCCTGAGAATTCCCAAGCTATCTTGTGTTTCACTGATTTGATTGGTTTAATTGCAATATGGTTCACCTATTAATAGCTGAGTTTAGGTTGCATTTGGATTCATGATTGTGTTAATGTTGGGTTTTCAATTACCTATAACTGTCTAAACTGAGAATTGACACCTTAAACACACACATGAACTAAACTGTTATATGTTTCACTGACACACACACTACACAAATCTAAAATTGATAACACATTACATCCTTAAACATACACACTACTGTCAACCTTACACACTCTCACACATTGATTCCTACGCACCTATCTACACATATACATGTAGCACACTCAAACATATGTTTACACACACACCACTGTCACTCACTCACCCACAGGAAACACACAAACATATTTGCACACACACATGTCACTCTCTCACTCTATGTATATAGATATATATATTATCTATATCTTTGGGTGATAATGTAATATATATATATATATATATATATATATATATACATGTTGCTCATATTAAATTAATATATATATATGAGTGGAAGATATGTGAGCATGCCTATATATGTGTATATGGCATATGGCCTATGTAGTATAGCCTATGGATATCCTAATATGCAAGTTTGTGTATATAGAATGTATACACATGAGTTAGGGTGTTGTTAGACTTGTGTGACTTGTGAATGATGTGTGCTTGCTAGGATAGACTAGTTAGGCTTAGTGAGACTAGTTTGGGTTAGGTTGACATAGTTGACCTAGTTTGACTAGAGCTAACCAGGGTTGACTTTGGTCTAGATTGACCCAAATATCATGTAGAATGTATCATAGCAGTTTATTTTACCAATTTGGATATGTTGTGACTTGTACTGTTCTGAATAGGTGCCAGACACCACTCCTCAGGCAGTATTTCATTCAGACACTCAGGATATCAGGCGAGTACATTCTCTGACCTTTTATACTTGATAGGATTTACATTTACGCTTTAGATTACTTGATGCTATCACGATGTTAACACGGATTGGTACTATATGGATCCCTTCATGAGATGTTATCCCCTCGGGAGCATCGGGTTACAGTATGTCATGTGTATTTCACTTTCATCATGTACTCCTGTGTTTTCACCATTCATGTTCACTCTCGTGATTCATGTACTCTCATGTTTACGGAGCCCCCATGTATACAATCATGTACACCCTATTATGGGCCTTCATGTGATATCATGTGCAACAACATAACCTGTCTGGATCTTTGTGTATTGATTGGGGTACGGGTGAGTATAAATTGTCATGTGAACAATTCCAAAGTAGTATACTCATGTACAAACTCTTAGATTACTCATGTGCAAATTTAAGCCGTTCACATGTTCATCTTGTACTCTAAATCACTAGTTCACTGTTAGTTCTCTACTTATAGTATCTATTTACATTACAGTTCTCTCTCTTTTACTCATGTATATTCTACAGTGTTTCATGTATCTTACTTTATTGCATATTTATATATCCTGTCATATTATGAACTGCGTGAGATGTACTGTGCTCGATCCCGTCCTGACTGGACCTGTTGAAATATTACTAATGATATTGAGGAGTTCTGTCCTACTTATTACGGAGCAGGCCTACATGACACATGTGAGCTGGACTCTTAGGAGGACCCAACACATGCAGAGGATATTACACCAATAGTCTAGGCTAGTTAGCTAGACTAGTATCTTATTTATCATTCTGTCTGTTGGATACACTTGTACTTATTTAGAGATTTGTTACTCTGGATTTGTGGAGTTGTTTATCTTAGACATTTAGCTCTCACTTATCTTGTATTTATCATCTATGGATTCTGTTGATTATCTATCTATCTTATCGTACTTTCTTCCTTATTTGTGATTGAGTTGTACTGAAATTGTTACCTCCATTCGGAGTGTATATACTGTACATGTACCTTATAACTGTTAGATGTATATGACCTAGGACAGTGTTCTACCGTAGACACTACGACATAGGCTAGACTTATCCACTTCCCGTGCCCCTACACTGGGTACGAGTCATGACACGTTTTTACTGGTGGCCCATGCAGGTCTAGTTTAGAAATGCAGTGGTATTCGAACTAGAGTATCACTGCCGCCTGTCAGTTGTGGTTTCTGCAAGAAACTAGGACATGTATGAAACAACTGCAGGAAGAGGCTCTGGAGGTGCCTACTCTGCTGTTTGGCAGAGCACCAGTTGAGGGAGTGACCTCTATCTTCGGGACGAGCATCTCAGGGAGCGGGGGCCAGAGCCCCAGCAGTTCAGCAGAAGGGACCGTTGTCGACTCAGCAACAGCGGTTCATGCAGCACCAGCAGCAGGCCAGGGGAGGCCAGCAGGGGCGAGCTTTCACCATGGCGCCCGAAGATGCAGAGGCCATTGGAGAGCTGATCGCAGGTTCTATTCTACTCGACTCCATTCCAGCTTTCGTCTTATTTGATTTCGGGGCTTCCTACAGTTTTGTGTCTATATCATTTGCTGTTAGACACTGCCTAGTATCTGAATCATTGGCTAGGACCTGCAAGATCACGACCAGGGGTGGTTTTATCCTCATGAGTGATGTTTGCTGAGGGCGAAGTGTTATTTTGGGAGACCGAGAGTTGGAGGTGAGTCTTCTCGTAATGCCACTACCGAACTATGATATCCTATTAGGTATGGATTAGTTGAGCCGGCACCACGCCAGCATAGATTGCCGTGGGGGTAGTCTGTTCGGAGCGCCAGGAGAGCCAGAATTTGAGTTCACCCGACGACAGACGGAGCAGAGCAGCGAGCTTTTCTGCGGAGTTTCAGTCGAGGAGCAGGCGGTTCCACATCCTTTGATTGCAGAGTTCATGGACGTCTTTCCAGAGGATTTGCCAGGGCTTCCATCGGATAGGGATATTGAGTTCTCGATAGACATGGTTCCCACCGCGGAACCGATTTCTCAGCATGTCTATCGAGTGAACGACAGTGAGTTGGTGGAATAGAATAAGCAGGTGGATGAGCTGAAGGACAAAGGCTTCATCCGATCGAGTTATTTACCTTGGGGTGCTCCGGTACTCTTTGTACCCAAGAAGGATGGGTCGGTACGGATGTGTATCGACTACAGGGCACTTAACAACCTCACGATCAAGAACAGATACCCACTGCCGCGGATTGATGATCTCTTTGATTAGTTGTGCGGAGCTCGGACTTTCTCGAAGATTGATCTGAGGTCAGGTTATCATCAGGTAAAGGTGAAGAAGGAGGATATTCCAAAGACCGCTTTCAGGACGCGGTATGGTCAGTTTGAGTTCTTGGTTATGCTATTTGGACTGACCAATGCCCCAGCGGTATTTATGAACTTGATGAACAAGGTATTCCACCAGTACTTGGACAAGTTCGTGGTGGTGTTCATCAATGATATCCTTGTGTATTCGAAGACTGAGGAGGAGCATGAAGAGCACTTGAGAGTGGTTCTGGAGACACTCAGGAGGGAGAGGCTGTATGGCAAGCTCTCGAAGTACAAGTTCTTTATGGACAAAGTTAACTTATTAGGTCATGTCGTGACTGGAGATGGGATCTCAGTGGACCCGAAGAAGATCACGATAGTTGAGGCTTGGTCGGCACCGAGTTCAGTAGCAGAGATCATAAGCTTCTTGGGACTGGCAGGGTATTACAGGAGGTTCGTGCCGGATTTCTCCCGGATTGCAGAGCCGTTGACTAGGCTGACCCGAAAGGATGCAGAGTTTGTGTGGTCAGAGGAGTATCAGGTCACTTTTGATGAGTTGAAGAAGCGGCTGACGACAGCTCCGATTCTGATTTTGCCATCAGGATTGGGAGGGTTCACTATCTACATTGACGCCACGGGGAAGGGTCTGGGTTGTGTCTTGCAGCAGCATGGGAGCGTGATTGCCTATGCATCCAGGCAGTTACGTCCCCATGAGAAGAACTACCCTACCCCCGACTTGGAGTTGGCAGCAGTGATTTTTGTTTTGAAGTTGTGGAAACACTACTTATATGGAGAGAGGGTGGAGATCTTCATAGATCATAAGAGCTTGAAGTATGTGTTTACACAGAAGGAGCTCAACATGAGGCAGCGCAGGTGGTTAGAGCTGATGAAGGACTTCGACATCTCACTACAGTATCACCCAGGGAAGGCTAACGTGGTTGCCGATGCCTTGAGTAGGTATCCGACAGCCATGTGTTTGACTATGGACCGTCACTTTCTAGCACATTTGGAGAGCCTGGGGATTGAGGTGATTGTGCCAGGAGTTCAGATACAGATGTGGGGCCTTCAGATTCAGTCAGACTTGATGGAGAGGATCTAGTTAACTTTGGTCTAGATTGACCCAAATATCATGTAGAATCTATCGTAGCAGTTTATTTTACTAATTTGGATATGTTATGACTTGTACTGTTCTGAATAGGATCCATACACCACTCATCAGGCAGTATTTCATTCAGACACTCAGGATATCAGGCGAGTACATTCTCTGACCATTTTATACATGATAGGATTTACATTTATGCTCTAGATTACTTTACTTGATGCTGTCACGATGTGAATATGGATTAGTACTATATGGATCCCTTCATGAGATGTTATCCCCCTTGGGAGCATCGGGTTACAGTATGTCATGTGCGTTTCACTTTCATCATTTACTCCGATACTTTCACCATTCATGTGCACTCTCGTGATTCATGTACTCTCATGTTCACAGAGCCCCTATGTATACAATCATGTGCACCCTATTATGGGCCTTCATGTGATATCATGTGTAATAACATAACCTGTCTGGATCCTTGTGTATTGATTGGGGTACGGGGGAGTATAATTGGTCATGTGAACAATTCCAAAGTAGTGTACTCATGTGCAAACTCTTAGATTATTCATGTGTAAATTCAAGCCGTTCACATATTCATCTTGTACTCTAAATCACTAGTTCACTGTTAGTTCTCTACTTATAGTATCTATTTACATTACAGTTCTCTCTCTTTTACTCATGTATATTCTGCAGCATTTTATGTATCTTACTCTATTCCATATTTATATATCCTGTCATATTATGAACTGCGTGAGATGTACTGTGCTCGCTGCCGTCCTGACCGGACCTATTGAAATATTACAGATGATATTGAGGAGTTCTGTCCCACAGCAGGCCTGGATGACACATGTGAGCTGGACTCTCAGGAGGACCCAGCACATGCAGAGGACATTACCCCAGTAGTCTAGGCTAGTTAGCTAGACTAGTATCGTATTTATTATTCCGTCTGTTGGATACACTTGTACTTATTTGGAGATTTGTTATTCTGGATTTGTGGAGTTGTTTATCTTAGACATTTAGCTCTCTCTTATCTTGTATTTATCGTCTGTGGATTCTGTTGATTATCTATCTATCTTATCATACTTTCTTCCTTAGTTGTGATTGAGTTGTACTTTATATTATCACCTCCATTCGGAGTGTATATACTGTACAAGTACCTTATAACTGTTAGATGTATGTGACCTAGGACATCATTCTACCGCCGACACTGCAGCGTAGGCTGGACGTACCCACTTCTCGTTCCCCTACACTGGGTGTGGGTCATGACACATTCACCTTGCATCAGTGCAAGGGTGAGTGTCACGGTGTTTGTAGGAAGTCATTATGATGTGATACATATATGATATACTTATTGCCAATTTTGTCATATAATATAACGTGCTTACATGCGTACATACTTTACTGCTTTCAATATACCATGAACTGCTTTCAATTACTTAGTATCGGTTTAGGCGAGGGGGTCTCCCCGTGCGCCAGTATATGTGATGTACTAACACACGTTGAGGGCACATTTTCAGACAGCAAGGTACAAAAGAATATCAAAATACTTGCTCGATGGTGTTAAGGTATTGGATGCTCGTTGTGCAACATGAAGATGTTCGACCAAGGATTAATTTGCTATAGAAGACATGATGTATGGAACGAAGAAATTCTTTACGAGCTAGAGAGATCATGAGTATTGTAAGCTAATCTGGCATTTTCATTTTGGCCATCCAGAGCCTTTGTATTTCACTATATTATCAATAAAGAGATTGTTTGCGTACTCTGATTTGTATCTGTTCGTCTGCAGTAATTGTTGTTGAAATTAAGATAATCATTTGAAGATTTATCATCTTGCCCAGTACGAGTGCAACTCCAGACTGGTACTACATCAAGCCCAGCTAGGATGATCGATCTGACATAAATCGATTCGAGGATGAACGATTTCACGACTCGGGGTGTGACAAGAATATTCCTATTTACTGTGACAACACTAGCACTATTAATCTCAGTAAATACCCAGTATGGATGGTAAATACATCATCATTTCTTACGAGACCATAAATTCACGGACATATATATTTAGAATTTGTTGACACAGAACATCAACTAGCGGACATCTTTACTAAAAAATATAGCTGAAGATCGATTCAACTTTACTTGTGGAGAATTAGGAATTTTGGATGCTAATGCAATATAACTTGCATATATTACTAATCTTTCTAAGTTCTTTATTGTAACGATTATTTAGGATAAATGCCAAAACGGCCCTTCCATCAAAGAGCTGTAAATAGCCTTAAGCAATACGGTACTAGTTCGGACCACCGCTAACTGGGTTGGCCCCTACAACTATCCTAAAATGAACAATTCTCTATTGAATAAAGATTTACTAAGTACTATTTAGCAAGTACTTCCAATCCAAAACCTTTTTTATTAACTTACAAAGCTTGAACTGCAACCTCATATATAAAGAATGAGACTATTATACGAAATAAATCTTGGATCAAAGGAACCGACTTCGAATATTGTTTGGACCAAAATCAGGCCGAACTCGATTTTCTTTTTTCTAGAAATCGAATTGTGTGGGACTCACTCCTTAGACATGTGTACATATATATCAAAACCCTATTATCTATTACGAATAGAGAAAACAGCCGAACCTCCCCCTTCATCCTCCAAACCCTAGATTCCAAACTCTAGTTGGAGTTTTCTACTGAAGCCATTTTAAGACCTCAAATCTTGGATCGAAGGCTATTTTGAAGTTCTCTTAAATCTCCTACCATCATTTGAAGTATAAAATTTTATTTTCTCTAAATTTTTTATATGACCCCTAGGCTTTCTAAGAATAAGAGAATAGTTGATGGAGCTTCTTCATCCAATCCACATCAAGTGAAGGCTTCTCACTCTTTATTTAGTCCATCCATTGTAAGCCCCCTAATTTTTGGAATTTATTTTTCATTATTTTTTATTTAATATGTTTATTTTAATATTACTATATATTTTAAGTCAATAATGAATATAGTAGTACTTTACCGTAGCTTTGATTTTTGAAAAACAGCAAATATCGATTTCTCAAATCCAATTCCTTATTTGAATTCTTGAGGCATCCACCTTTAATTTGATATATCATGTCACATCTAAAAAAAATTTTGACTTCGCACAATTTTAGTCAACTTAGGCCATTTTGATCATTTATCGTAATTCTAGACCCAACTTCCAACTTGAGTTCAGGACTCGACATAGATCAAAACCGTTCGATCCAATATATGGTTTTGACCCATTTTGAGTCTACGATGCATATGCCTAGGGTGTACCTTCCAATCGAGTTCCTATGTGCTATTTATTAGCAAATGGCACATGAGGCTCATTAATTGATTTTTGGGTCCAATTTGACTAGAAATTCTACTCGGATTCTAACCTAGTCAACCATACTAGTTAGAGCTTATTTAGGATTACCAAAACTAAGTAGACATATATTTAAGTTAATTTTAGAGATTAAATTGCAGCCATGTGCAAAATTTCCTATATCTTTGACTTGGTCAAATAACTCTCTAAATTAGGAAACCTATTACCATTAGTATACTTTGGAGGGCCAAATCGTACCCGAATTAGTTCAAACCAAAGCCAAAACCCTTTTAATATAAAAACCTATCAACCCTAAACATCCCTCTCTCCCTCATGACCGCCAACACCCAATCATGCCCTCATTGTGTGAGCGGCCAACTCCTCTAGGCCTAGAGCAAAGGCCGACCCCCTCTCTACGAAACCCAATTTTTCCTCAAATTTTGTGCCAACCACCACCACTCTCGTAATATTCTTGACGTTCTCTTCCACCCTAACAACTATAGGAGCAATCTTGCGACCATTAGAGAGGTGCACGACAAGCTACTTGGGACGAAACTCCGTCGAATTGAAATATAAACGTCACAACAGGTTAGTCGACTTGTAGATAAGGTTTCATCTACTTTTTCTTGACCAATTCACATCAAACTAAAAGTTACCTCTTGGTGTCTACTTCAATTTTTGATTGCTAGATCACACAGTTCCAAGTGGTTTGTCCGTGGCGTCGATTCTACGACAAGATGTCTAGAACCGACGAGTTCTGTTGCAAGCAACTTTTTTGCCTTCCTACGTTCAATTTTGATCCTACTAATATTTTTGTTTAGACATTAGACGTCAAGAGCTTCTAATGCATATCTATTTGTTAGGTTTTGATTTTGTATGCTATTTCTAAAAATTTGGGACATTTGTCGTAATACCAAACTCGAAAAAATTATATGTTCTTTGTGTCCAAAAGTGTCAATACTTTATAAAAATCTTCTAAACTATTAATTGTGCAAGTTTTAATGTTAAAAATCACTATTTTAGCTAATTTTTGGAATTTTTATAGAATATAATATTTTTAGTTAATTATTATTTCGGGGCTAAATTAGTACGCCAAATTGCGGTATCAATGTATAGTATTGACATAGGACCTATTGTGAAAGAGTTTCAACATTGAAATAGTAATTATGGTCGTATATGGATATTTATAATTAATTTCCAGAATTAAATTTATTATTTTATTATAGTTACAAATTACTTTTATGAGAAGAGTTGGTAGTTATATGTTAGATAGTGTTGTATTAACGATATGGCGACTAGTAGATCGACGTAGATATTAATATAACCTATACATCATAAGACGATATCGAATATTAATAATAGTGTATTATTATAGGTGATCTTGGAAGGAGTGACGAGGACACCAAAGTTGGTCAAGCCTACCCTGAAACAATTGTTACAGGCAAGTGCACCATGCCGTGGTTACAGATTGTTTCCTTTTTCTTTCTTATTATTTATTTTTGATTAGCATTGCATGATGTAGGGATGTCGATACTTAGTGTCCGTTTTATAGACGGATACCGATGTCAAGTTGATGACACCGAGTATTGACATTAGGCGTTCCGTTCACAATAATGTGTCCATTGACACGACCGACCACAGGACACCGACATATTCATGATGCAAGGTTTACATGACTATTCGTGGTATTGACCTCGTAATAGCATTCTAGACTTTTTTATCATTATTAATATTATATCGAGATGACTATACAGACTTGACATTGCTAGATTCTAGACATGGGGTTGGAAAGAACTTGACTGCAATATCAAACCTATTGTTGTGTGGCCTATTGTTTAGTGACCCTTTAGCTTTGTAGCAGAGTAGAGGATTATCACTATCGAGAATTGATTGTCCTTGGTTCCAAGATACGGTACTGGGGACAATATCCTGCTGAGGTGCTTGTGAGCCTTAGTGGAGAGATCTGGTATTCTAGTTGAGTTTCTCACTTGTACAGGACATAGACCAGATAATTAGATTTCCTTAGTTCAGATTTCCATATCTGTACCTGGGCATGTATATTATGCACCTTGCTAGTCCCTTGAGGACCTGGTGATGTCTTCAGGTATTTGACTGAGTGGAGTTGGTTGCTGATTATGATGGTTGATATTTACTGTTTCAGATATCTCTTGCAATTACATATTAATATCTACTTAATTACATTCTACTTGTTAGCCTAGTATTTGTAGACTCAAGTTATTCTTTCGAGTCTATTCAGACAAATGTAGCATAGGGTGTACACTATGTTATATCTTATTTATTCTCGTATTCTATATTACTGTGGATTGAGAAATAGATATATTATTGATTAGTATAGATAATTGGTCGTTACTATACAACTTATACGTACTCAAGCTGGGCTAGAGTCCTACCGATACGTAGTTGTCATGTATACAGTCTCCTAGTCTTACGTATTTTAGGACTTGGGTATTTTTGTGGTGGCCCATGCAGGTCAAAGCATATCGTTTCGGTTATATTACTGTGTCGAGCGAGCCTGAGATAGGATAGCATATTAGGATCTCAATCCACAATTGCTTTGAAAAATTCTTTTGATTTCCTCTATTGTCCTTGGAACTCGAAAATTGCATTCGATTATCTTTTTTTAACTCCTTGTCTTGGACTGATCTCGTCTTTTTGTATTTTGGAAGGACGAGTACTCGTGCTTGATGAACCATTTGGATTATATTCCATCGTTTGATAGAACGTAGTTCATAAAAGTGTGCTAAAAGGGAATTAGTTATCTAAGGTAGTAAGGGTTTGGATAGACGCCATAACTAGATAGACCAAGTAGATCAGACTGACAAAATAGAATTTTTATATGAGATTTAACCCTAACGAGAAATTCTAGTATCAATAGGCTACACCCATTCTACCATCCACCTATGATATAGAGATGTCATATAGAGATGGGCAAGAGGTATAGTACGGTTAAGTGAGGATTAGTAAGGAAGGCAAGTTATGTTTCTCAATCACAATGAATGAAGTGATTGATGGAATATATGATAGAATTTTAGAGTTAGATACGTTTCTCGAATAGAATATGATCACCCCAATAAAAGAATGTAGTTGAAAGAATTCGAAAGTATTGTTATGGATAGGATGATTCGACAATGTACTGTAGAATCCTTAGAGACAATTTTAAGGTTGCAATAAGGTTTAGAAAATGTTTATTGAAGGATATAGAAAATATGATGGTATGCATATATAAAGTTACCTCGGATAGTGACCAGAAGGATCTTTACTAAGGAGATTCTTATCAAGGGAGTGAATCAAAATAATGCGCGATGATAGGTTGAGCCATGGTGTCAATCTAGTAATATTTGTTTAAAGAATGGCAAGGACGGTATTAGACTAGATCTACTACTATATACACATGAGGAACAGCTTGAAAGGACCTATTAACAAACATGATTAGAAGATTAGTCGATAGGTAAGTGGTTGTCAAGGTATCATATATAAGCAATGTTTAGCATTAGCACATGCCCATTACCTAGTAGACAACCATAGAAGGGTTAGGGCATAGCAGACCACAATTTAGTATAAAAATACCATATTGCTAGAAGAGACGATTGGAGAAAATCCAAGCCACAGAAGTGGATAAAGTGGTTGGAATCAAGATATATGACCTCTAGGTAATATAAGTTAGATCATGACTTTAGAGATTAGCTAGTCTCATTATTAGGAAATCTTGATAAATAGTTTATGCTTTAGAATGAGTCGGTGATCGTCATCTTCAGACTGATTGATCATTTAAAGCCCAATATCACTATAGTAACTCGAAGTATAGTTCAGCATCGACCGGTTCAATAAGCTATCAGAAGCAAAGGTAAATTTTATTGACTTAAGATTGGGATACTATCGGGGACGATACAAAAAGAGAATATTCCAAGGATAGCACTCGGGATCCGCTATGGCCACTACCAGTTTGTTGTTGCCTTTTGGAATAACCACTGCACCTGCAGTATGTATGTATTTGAAGAACAAGGTGTTACACCAGTACGTACCCAGACTAGTTGAGGTAGCTTTGATTATATTTTATCGTAGGATAGAAGCTATATTAGTAAAATTTCTTAGGATGGTGATTATCTAATGTTTATATGAGTAGAGTAGAACCAATCTACTAGAAATACCAATTAGAACAGAGTGGCATTCTATTTTATAGAAGTTTTAGTAGAAAAATCCTCTTAGTCGATTGATAAGCATTCCTATACCTGCCAAACAGATAGGAGAATTAGAAGTTACGTATCCATAGAGAGTTATTACATAATAACAATATAATTTATCCTGAATATTAGATATACAATTTTGGAGATTAGGCTGTTAAACTTAATGTTAGTTATAGTACCTTAAGAAAATATGATCCCCTTGTGGTAGATTTTAGGAAGTTTTGTTATGAATATAATGGCTTGGTAAGCCATGTATTTAAGGTTGGAATCTATGCTTTACATGACTAGGTAAGCAGCTGCGGTGGGTAGAATTTCAGAGATACTCCCCCAAGACATAAGTTAGAGTATAGTACAATATGAAGCCTAACCCCAACAAGCAATCATAGGATCATTCTACCGAATCTTGCTAACTTTTGGCCTAAGATAGGGCTTAGATTCGAAGTCCTAGATGTAAACCCCCTAAAATTTAGATTTTTTTTACTTAATATATTACAGTATTTTTTTATTTGTTAGACATTTTAAATTTTAGATTTTTTATGTTATGGTAGCAAGTTAAATGCTACAATAACTCTTACATAGATAAACTTGTACAAGTTATCTACTAATGTATCAGAAAAATATTTTTTATTTTTTGAAAATCTTAGGAAATTTTTATACTAATTTTTTTTTGTATTTTATTAATTATTAAAAAGCCTTGTATTTTATTAATAATTTTAGGAAAAATAGCAAACAAGTTGCTACATCATAGTAGAAAATTTTGTACAAAAATAATTATTAAAATATTTTGGCAAGTATATTTGATTTATTTTGAAAATTTAGAAATTTTCCATTAGATTTATATGAGAGTATATATATATATATATATATATATATATATATATATATATATATATATATATATATATAGCTTTATAAAAAAAAGAATTCTTTCAAGTGTGAACAGTGCGCTCGGCACTGTTCACTTGTCCCCAAGCCGAGCCCTCTATAACAGAGGGAACTCTGTTTCATTTACGAGAGAGAAAAAAAACCTATCGATCAAATCTAAACAAATATTTAGCCAAATTTGATACGATCAGATCCTACATGATTTGTATGCAATTCTTTTCTCGATTGTACCAAATCAAATCAAATTCCAATTCAAATCATGTTTTATTTGATTATAAACTTGAAAATAAACACTTACTCGTTTCTCTTCCACCCGAAACCAAGATAACTCAACAAAATCCTGATCCATCAATACCATAACAAATGCCGACGTCCTCCACATATGCTCGAGCCCTGATGCCGCGTGCTGCTCTGGGGAACCGCAGACCGACTGGCACAGCGTGTCACAGCAGTTATGCGACAGCAGCAAACGGCAGCAGTCGCACTATCAAGACACCAGGTACCTCGATTCCTCCTCCAATTACTTCCAATATAATCCACCAATTCTCGATCCGTAAATTTTTGTGCATAGTTTAGTTGAACCCCTTAAATTTCTTTCAATTAGATCATCCATATTTTATTTGTACCGCCCGTAGAAATTCCTCAAAGTCGAGAAAAACCCAGAATTTTGAAATATTGAAACAGGGTAAAAAATAGCTTAGACCTAGTTTTGGAAGGCAGGATCTGACAAAGACATGTAAAATATTCAAAATATAATTAAAGACGGAACTAGACAACCTATAGGGCTTTACAACCCTTTTTGCAGAAGTTGATTTCATCGACTGTGCGCCGAGAAATAGGTTTTCGAAAACTTACAAAACCGTAGAAATTTTTTTGGAAAAATTTTCCGATATGGCGTGCGCCCCGACAAATCGGGCAACGTGGTCACGCACTAAAAGCATCTAAAGGCACGTATGGATGTTTTCGACGTGTGGGAACTGATAGAAATCGATTTCGTTGCGTGTGCGAGACGAAATCAGTGTGTATCCGTCAAGATACCCCCATATCGACACTTTGCAAACTAGCCCATAACTTTGTGCATGTTCGTCTTATCGAGGTGAAACTTGTGCCAATAGGACCGAATTATTTTTTTGGTCATGTACACCATGTTTGGTTCGAATCTGAGAAGGTCAACCAGAACGCCTATTTGGTGGGCCCGCGACCCGCTCTAACAGACAAATTTGTGCACAACCTGTCGGAATCCAACTTTGGTCCTGCGGTGTGGTTCGTCTCCTCTAATCATACCTGTAGACATGTAGTTTGATGACTTTAGAGACCATAGGTACTGGCACACTTTTTGGTGTAAAACGGGTCCAACGGCGCACATCGTTTTGACCCGAAATTATGATTTTACTCCTATTCCAGAATTGGACTTTTGGACAGGCATTTTCTTGACATATCTTTTATACCAAACATGTTCGTAATGTTTGTTTCGGCATTCAGTGCTTTTTGTGGATTTTGACTTTCGTACTGATGTTTTTGACTGTTGGATCTTGCTACATCTTGCACCACCCTCAGGCAAGGTAGCTTGCCATTAGTTATTTATTTTACTTTAGCTCATATTCATGTAGTTCTTCATTATTTATTTTTTTTGCAAAATAAACTGTGCTACACTGTCATGAATAGATAGATTTTACTGTGTAGTTTTATTTCCCATACTTATTATTTGTATGCAAATCAACCTTAGATTTAAGGGACCACCCTTGTTGTGTTGCATTCATAGGCCTTGACACGTTATGCCACGAAGTAGTGAGTCACATATAGAACTCGGACATGCGTGATTGGCTGGCCACAAGTACATATAAGTCGTACGATAGGGTTTAACCGCTAATAGTGTTTGCATGCTTAGTTTGACTTAGCGGTTAATAGAGATTATGTGTTGTGGATACAATATAGTAGGCATGGGGCGGAAAGGATAATTCCATAGCGTTTGGGCTACTATACATTTCCCTTTTGTGATCTGGATGCTCCGCTGGAGATACGGTGCGAGAGGACCCTGATTTTACTGACGGCCACGGACGTTCTGCGGAACGTCATGCTCTTACTGATTGGGCCTCTGATGCCCCAAGGGGGGACCATGCTGATCCTATTTTAGCCAGGGCCCAAGCATAGGAGGTTTGTTCTTAAAACTGTATTTCATCTAGATTGTTTAGGCACCCTTATCCGTTATGTACGAATCCTTTTGGTTTGGGTACTTGTATCTGACCGTGGCTTAGAACAGTAACTTATCGTGGACTAGTTTGCCACATCTTGTCCTTTTTTGGTTGTAGGTGTGGCTTACTACTTCGATGAGAAGGTGCTGACCTTGTTGTGGTCCGGATACCATATTGGATTCATGACTTAGACACTTCATCGTGGGTTAGTGTGCCATCTCCTGTCCTTGTTTGGTTGGGGGGATGGTACACAAATTCAAAGATGGGTATTGGACAATGTTATGATCTAATTGACTTATTATTGAGTAGTATTTATTCAGTTTATATGGAATGATATTATGTATCTTGTTATGTCCCTCAAAGGACCTGGTGATCTCTTCAGGTGTGTGCTCTTATCTTTTTACAGGTGTTCTAGCCGAGGCGTGATCTTTCCCATTTCTTTGAAGATGACGTGTCTTGGATCTTTTTTGCTACCTTCACTAAATCATTTCACAGGTCATGTACTTCTTTTCATTTAAATAGTTGGTAGTGGATTTGTCTCCGCCCAACATTTTTTACAAATATAATTCAACGTTGATTTATGACATTATCTTTTATTCTTTATTTTGTGATGAGATTAGATTACTATTGGTTTACTACATTTTACAGCTTATGTATACATACGAGATTTCCATATATTGGAGTATACTATGTATGTATACAACTGGCATATCTACGTACTTAGTCCTAAGTATTTTGGGACTGATGCGTTACACATTTTTGTGGTGGCCCGTACAAGTCAAGATATATTGTTTGTTACTTTACCGTACCAAGCAAGCCTGCGTATAGGATCTCATCTACATACTTGACCTCCTTCCTTGCTTCTAATTTTTGAAACTCTCGCTTGACTCTTGATTGTCTCTTACTTGATCCCTTCTCTCTTAAATATTATCCTTCCTTCGTGCTTGATCGTGGTTAGAAGAATGACTTGTAGGCCTCATAGGTGCAATTGCACTACTAGTTGAACTCTTATAAGTTGGGTAGAATGCCATCCGACCTAGTATTCCCTTCGTCCTTATGACCCTTTATAGAGGATACTACTTGGATTACCTAAACTACAAATCCTTAAAGGACTATACCTCATTTTATTTATCAACCAAGGCCATAGCCAAGAAGATAGTAGGACGACTGTATAGGCATGACCACCAGACAAGGCTTAGATTCATAAGTAACTTAGACTATTCTTATTTCTTTCAATTATTATCTCGTATATTCAAATTTTACCATCTTGACCAATACTACTATTATAGCCTAGTTTTACAAGCTTACTCTTTTATCGAGCTTGTTTCAAGGCATGTGTTATTTGGGTGCGTCCACTAACATATTGTCTAATCAGAATCGGTACACGATGGACTGATCAACCTAGTGCACTTGGTTCGCTATTCATGTGATTACTCTACGTGGATTGAGATATAGTTAAACTTGTCCTTAAGGACCTCATCCGCAATGGTCTTGACAAACTCCCTTTTTAAACTATTAAATCGTCTTTGAAACCCGTATCTGAAATTCGATCCCATATCCTTCGAACTCTTATTGTTTTCATCGCTGTAGAAGCATGAAATTTTTTTAGCAAATATAGCTGCATACGCCCAAGTCAACTATAGCTCCATGCGCCCAAGTCAAATGTAGCTCCATGCACCCAGACAGAGTAACTCCATGCACCCACTCAATGGAGCTCCATGCGCCCAGTCAAGTGTAGCTCCATGCACCCAATCAGTGAAGCTTCATGCCTCCAAGACTAGCTCACCCGAAAGGAGGGCGTATAGCCTGAGACATGGTTATGCGCCTAAGCTTGACTCGGTCAAAGTCATAATCAAAATATGCACTGAAGCGTATGGCCACGTCAGTCTCCACGAGCAGTCGTGCACCGAAGCATGCGGCAACGTCAACACCACGACCAACCCACGATCTCGCAGCCTGTATGCGCCTACATCCTATGCGCCCAAAGCAGGACTATGCACCCACAAAAGAATAAGCGTGTTTCCTCATGTGGGCGCATAACATCATTCTAGCTCGAGAACGACTATAAAGGGGGGCCTTACCCCTTTTCAAAACAGAGAACGAAGAGCATTTTTAAGAGCCAAATTGCTGCACTTCTTGCCAGTGAGCCGAGAGTTAGCAAATTTTTAGGTTTTCTCCCACTTTTATAATCGGAGTTTCAACGGAGTAAAGGAGCAACTGTCGCTCGATCTCCATCGTCCTATTCCCCAGAATTGTCTTTTGTACTCGGAGATCCTCAACGCAGGATCTCTCAGGCTTACTCGATTTGTGGTGCCTTGTGCCAATAAAAAAAAAGGCAGCATTTTTTTGTGTGTCACCAAAAATAGAGACTCTGCTGGGGACTACCTTTTCTTCTGACGAGAAGGTGGTGACGTAATCTGATACCAACAAAGTGGAGAGTACTCAGATGATGCTGATCGTAAAGTTCGATCAGCAGGCGTTCGAAGAGATGCTCTCAAGGGACGGCTCTACTTCCTCAAAATCAGCGAAGCCAAACAAGTCTCGCAAGACTTGGCTTCTGAAGGATCGCTGTGCATATCCTGCTAGTGTCATAGCAGATATGCAGCTGGAAGACTCTGTCACATGGGCGCATGACTCTGCCACAGAAGTTCTCCAAACGGAGAAGGCTCACACCGTTCTGGGCTCTACTAGCCTAATGACTTCTTCCCTGCACAACCAACAACAAGGTGTTTAATACCCGAGATTTGGAAAAAGAAAACACTTCGATGCCAAGAATCGGGGTGTGCGATACTCTGGCCGAACCCGACGAGGCTCACAAACGAAGAAGGCCAAACTGGAAGAAAACAGTGATGCTTCACCAGGCATGCACCCAAGGGTGTGTTTGGGTGCATAGCCCCAACCAGAACACTTCTGTCTTCAGCAGGCTGGGCATCCAAAGCCATGCACCCAAGGCTATGCGCCCAGGCTCTGTGGATCCATACTATGTGCCCACATCAAGGAGGCTCAGACATGCTGTCAAAGAGCATGCGCCCAAGGCCAGTCTCCACGGCCTATGCACCCATAACAAAAAGACAGGTCCCAACGCGTATAGCATGGGGCTGTCATTAAGGACATCACAGAACTTAGGTGTGGGGCTTGCCCCTACACACGAACTAAGTCTGGATGCGCTTACTCTCCTTACGAACCCGCATGCAAAGCTCGGCGATGCATGCAACATGGGTTGCAAGACAAAACTTCCTTCCGCTGACTTGCGCAACATGATAAATCATAAGCGTAATGTGAGGGAGAACATAATAATTCATAGTGCACTTTCGTGCACCAGTATTGTTATCAACTGTTGTTGCTCCAAAACAACAAGAGCGCCTCAGAGAAAGTCTGTGTTTCGACGGCTGCACTTCTCTAAAGACGAGAAGCCACTATGTTTTTCATCCAACATGGCTTCATGGGGTCCCCCTTACAGAAGCTCCAATAAAAGACGGTGGACTACGAACCCAACTCTCTCTCTTAGATCTACGAGAAGAAGAAGGAAAAGTCTACCAACATATGGCCAACAGGCTGTCACATCCGAAGGAGTCTATATGGGCACTCGATCAAAGGCGAGATTCCGTATGGACGATGAAGATTCCCAAGCCGGGGGTAGCGTTCCCTCAAAATCTGAAGCAGATGACCTCCACACTGGGGGTAGCCTTCCAGAGGACGATGATCCCTCCGAATTTGATGGTGACTATCTACCTCCTCTACCTGAAGATGAAGGACTTATCCACTCGGATACAGACAGTATCAGCACTAGTTGCACTGCTTCCTCTGTTCATCCTCGCATGCTATCTATATACATGGTGGACAGAGAAAGACCTGACAAAGCTAGTGATCAGATTAGCAAACGGCTAGAGGGTCTTGAAACAACATTCGCCAAGATCACTGACATGCTTACCAGTATCATGACAGTTCAAGCTGCTGGGGTGTTCCTCCACCTCAACAGAACGTCTCGGTCTACGCTAGTCTGGCTCACAGCAACAACCCTCCTTCACTACAAAAGGAGTATCTTTCCGTTGCGTCTCCTTTAAATCTTACAAATGTCGGGGGTGGTCCTTCACCAACAATGCCTGACAACCGTCCAAAAGCCATTTTCCAATACCAGCTCAATCAACAGGATGCAATTGATTCCTTGGTCGCTCGCCTCGACACCATCTCGTATAAAAATGAGCTTCAGAAGATGGGGATATCTCAACCGTATCCCTCTGAGTGAAAGAACGCTACTTGCCCTCCTAACTACAAGCCGCTGACGCTGAACTCATTTAACGAGTTGACTTCTCCTCGTCAGCACATGACGTACTTCAACACGCAGACTCTATACTTGCCCAGAGACGATCCGTTCATGTCGAAGCTGTTTATTAGCACCTTGCAGGGGGTAGCCTTCGAATGGTTCTGCAGTCTGCCTGAAGGATGTATCAATTCATTCAAAGACTTGGAGAGGATGTTCCTCAACAGGATTTACGAGAGCGGCATGTATATTAGCATGTCCACACTCATTGAGACCAAGCAAAGGAGGACTGAATCTGTCATTGCCTTCATCGAACGCTTCAGGCGGCTAGCACTGAAGATGCCTTTTGGTATACTAGACTCAGAACTTATGGATACTTGTCGACATAACTTCCTTTCTACAGTGAAGTTTTGTCTGGGTATACATAAATATGATACATGGCTCACTTTCATTGGGGCCGCTGATGCTGCTGAAAATGACGTTCCTAACATGGAACTACTGGGGTTGAAGACACCTAAATTCGAAGACAAGGGCAAGCATCCTCAAACTATCCCCGTTCGTGGAGGTAAGGGGAAAGAAGTCCTGAAAGTCGACACATCCAAAGGAGCTTCCAATTCTCAGGGCACCTCCGACAAGCCTAAGAAGACCTTCTCCTTCGATGAAGACGATGTCATCACCATCTTCCACACATTAATGAAGGGTAATAAGCTGATATTGCCTCCACCACGACGTCCTGCAGAGGCGAACCAATTCAATGAACCCATGTACTGTCTCTATCATCATTATGTGCATCACTCGACCAAGGATTGCATCGTCCTAAAGAAAAAGATACAACAGCTTATCGATAGTCAAGTGATCAACCTCGAAGTGGAAGACAAGGTCATATCTGCTAACATGATGTCTCTTCAGTTTGGCGACTTTCCTTCTACAGAAGTCCCAGACGGCGTGGTCCCGATCCCCAAGGCGATGATGGAAGTCGTCAACCTACCACCAGCTCGCAACTCGACTTTGGTCCCACTCACAACTAAATGTGGCGAGATCATATGGGTCCATCCAGACCTTGTCCAAGAAGTGACACAGGGGGTAGCACCTCTCAAAGCAAGAAAGACAAGAAATTCAAGACATGCCATATGGTATCCTCCCCCATCTATGAGGTTTTATCTGGCGAGATGCGATCGGGGAAGACTCATCTTCGCACGTACGATCTCGCACAAGAAGAAGCAGTACCTCCTTAAGCTCTTGTTGCCCCCACAAGCTCAGAAGCCGGTCCGTCCAAGCCTCAAACCACGAACAAATCCAAGCAGAAGGAGACGCGGTGTGACAAATCTTTAAAGGTGCCAGCTTCCGAAGGCATGGATCGGCCCTACAACTTTGACATACTGGCTTAGCCAGCCAATACGCCTACCAGGTCGTCTCTTTTCGATCTATTGCGACTCTCCAAAGAAATACGGAATGCCTTAAGTGAGGAATTACTACACGCCGACTCTTACCTCGCTGAAGTAAAAGCTACCGCTGAAGATCCTGTCTCCTGTCCCCTCTGCCACAGTACTATGGAAGTGGTGCCCAATATCACCTTCTCACAGAAGGACATGCTACTAAAAAATAATCGTCAAGATAGACCCCTGTACTATATAGGGTATATCGGGGCGATCAAGGTGGACCGCATGCACATCGATCCAGGATCCTTCCTCAGCATCATTCCTAGAAGTTTGCTTCAAATTCTGGGAATCCTTTTGCACAAGCTATCTGCAACCAACACAACTATCATGGCTTTCAATGTTGGTCGAAGCTATTCGCTGGGCAAGATCCGTCTCAAATGTTAGATCGGTGATCTCCGAATGGAGGTTTCCTGCTATGTGATCAATGCTAATGTATCTTACAACATCTTGTTGGGACGTCCATGGATACACGAGAATATGATCATTCCTTCCACACTTCACCAGTGCTTCAAGTACGTCAACAACGACGGTATCGTGAAGACGGAGTTTGCCGATGTCGATCCTTTCAAGGACATCGAAGCTTACTATGGAGATTCGGTACTTTACCAATCTCAACCCCCCAAGGATGACGGCAATGAACCTGACAATGAAGCTGAAGCAAGTCCATCTTCCAATGGTCCCTGATTATCCGAGTCAAAGGACGTACTACTCCAAAAAGTACTCCGAAGCCTCTCACAATCTGGGTGAAAAAGAAGAACCCTGACAAGGTCAAGCCACTGACCATCACTCTCAACAAGACACCCCGGGAGGAACCTACTGACACCCGTCCCCTCAATCCTGAAGAATTACCCTACATGACGAACTCGGGCCAAGACTGTGGCTCCTCTTCCAGATGATGATCCTCTCAATGAGTATATCAATACTCATAATAATGTACCTTCAACGGATGATGTTATCCCTGAAGAAGAACTTGCGTATTTCCTTAGTAAAGGTTTATCTTTGAATTACTCCGATGTCTATCAATCTGTAAACCACTACATAGATATGATATACGCTCTAGAGAACGGCATAGGACCACACCTCTACATGCCGGTCACAATACCTCATCTGCGTGAAAGAGTTTACCTTGAAGATATCCTCTACTTCATCGTTCCAGCCAGAAAGAAAGATGAAGAGCTAATCATTTTCGGTCGTATAATTGGCGAAAGAAAGTTCGTTCCAGACTCTACTTCTCCCAAGCACAACACAGAAGCTGACTATGACTCTAGGAAATGCAACTTTTTTGGTATAGTTGGTAGGCCAAGAACATCATCCAGAACATGGGATATGACATCAAAAGCGACAAAGGGATAAATTACGACCGAGGACGACGGTTGCCAATACGATACTTTGCTCCCCCCCGGCAAACCCAAGAACTACTATCAACAAAGCGGTGTTGGTTTGGGCTATGTCTCTCCTCCAACAACTCCCAAAAGATCAGATGATGAAGCAGATCGTTGTTCTCATTCTTCTGATTCCTCCCTCTGGGACTCAGACTCCAGCATCGGCGACATATTCAAAGCAACTCTATCCGTCAACATGGTTTCAGCCGACCAAATTATAGATGATGTCCAATCAATCGAACTAGAACAATGGGCTCAAAAGATGGACACCAGGTGGGAGCTACGCTTCGAACAACGGGAACCACCTACCGAAGATGAGGTCATCCAAGTCAATCTAGGAGATGAAGCATCCTTCAAACCAATCTTTATCAGCAAAAGCCTATCTGGCGATGAACGCCAATCTCTTATACAGCTTATAGAGCCAGTGAAGTAGCAACAATGACGATTCTGACCAGACTCCATAGAAGCCATTGAGAATGAAGTCAAGAACCTCATTGCCAGTGGATTCATTCGTAAGGAACAACACCTAGACTGGGTTGCCAACACCGTTCCGGTCATGAAAAAGAACAATAAAGTTCGAGTCTGTATCGACTACCATGATTTGAACTCTGCATGCCCGAAAGACGAGTTCCCTCTACCGATCACTGACGTAATGATCGACAACACTTGTGACTTCGAGCGGATGTCCTTCATGGATGGGTTCTCAGGCTACAACCAGATCAAGATGTTCATCGACGACGAGAAGCACACATCTTTTTGAACACCGTTGGGGGTATACTGCTATATAGTGATACCCTTCGGATTAAAGAATGTAGGGGAAACTTACCAGCGAGCCATGAACATAATTTTTTACAATTATTTACGTAAAAATGTGGAGTGCTACGTAGATGATATCGCAGTCAAAAGTCGTCTCAAGGGCAACCACCTCTAAGACTTGAGAAGGGTGTTCGAACTAATACGTGCACACCAACTCAAGATGAATCCAACCAAGTGTTTTCTAGGAGTCTCCAGCGGCAAGTTTCTTGGTTTCGTTATCACATCAAAGGGTATACATCTGGACCCGGAGAAAATGAAGGCTATCATCGACATGCATCCTCCAAGAAACCTGAAAGAGCTACGCGGACTACAAGGAAGGCTAGCCTACATCGGATGATTCATTTCGAACCTCTCTGGAAGGTGTCAACCATTCACCCAGCTCATGAAGAAAGGCGTATGTTTCGTCTGGAATGAACAATGTCATCGCGCATTCGACGACATCGAGGTGTATCTTACAAGCCCTCCAGTATTGGTAGCTCCAATAATAGGGAAGCCCTTCTTACTATATGTCTGCGCTATGGACCATTCTCTTGGTGCCCTATTGGCTCAGAAGAACGAAGGCAGCCATGAACAGGCAATCTACTACCTCAGCCGCACAATGGTGGGTACCGAGCACAGATACACACCGGTAGAGAAGGAATATCTTGTACTAGTAATTGCCATCCAGAAGACACGCCACTATGTGTCTGAACAGACTATCTACATTATATCTAAAGTCAACCCTCTCAGAATACTCATGACTAAACCGGGCTCTCTCAATTCCCATTTAGATACATGGGCAATGCTGTTGACTCCATACGATATGATCTTCGTTCCTGAGAAGGCAGTAAAAGGCCAAGCATTAGCTGATTTCCTAGCAGCTCATTCGATGCCGGAATCGTCCCAAACTCTACGATGAAATTCTCGACGAAGTGGTAGAGTCTAACACTGCAACTGAAGAAATCTCCATTTGGCGAATGTTCTTCGACGGCACATCAAGAACAGAACCCAAAAGGAATATCGTAGCTGGAGTAGGTGTCGTGCTCGTGTTACCTGATCATCTGGTTATACACCGTACATATTCTTTCGTGGAACCATGCACCAACAACGTGGCCGAATATAATGCTCAATTAATCGGCATACAACTGGTAAAGCAACTAGGAGTTAACTATCTAGAAGCTTACGGTGATTCCAAGCTAATAGTTAGTCAGGTCCGAGGGGATTATGAAGTTCACCACGAAGATCTCATCCCCTACCACAGAGCAACAATAGGGCTAGCGTCTACTTTTGCTGGATTCTTCATCGAGCACGTGCCTCGACTACAGAATATAGAAGCAGATGCTCTAGCCGGTCTCGCTGCTTCCTTGACCATTTCTACCAATATACAGCAGTCGATCACAGTGTCTAGTCGTGAACTATTCAGTGTAAAAGATACCTTTCATATTCATCACAGTTACGCAGCGGAAACAAGTGTCGATGTCAAAGACTGGAGATTTTCTTTCATAGACTACGCTGTCTAAGGAATCCTCTCCGAGGACTCGAAGGAAGCAGTATGCATCCAAAGGCGATCTCTCAGATTTTGCTATGACACAGCTACCAAGATGCTGTATCGACGCTCTTACGACGGGCTACTGTTATGATGCTTATCAGACACAAAAGCCAAGCATATACTCTGGAAGGTTCATGATGGACTTTGTGGTGCATATCAACCAGGCCCCAAATTGCAAGATCGTCTCAAGCGAATGGGTTATTACTGGCCCACAATGATATGAGATACTGTTGAATATGCAAAGAAGTGTAGAGCTTTCCAGTTCTACGCCGATTTCATTCATCAACCTTCGAAGTTTTTACATCCGACGGCAGCATCTTGGCCATTTGAAGCCTGGGGCATGGACGTTATAGGACCAATTAGTCCGCCATCCTCTAAAGGACATCGGTTCATCCTAGATATAACCGATTACTTCTCGAAATGGGCAGAAGCTATACCGCTTACCGAAGTGAAGACATCAAACGTGATCAGTTTTATCAGACATCACGTCATCTATCGCTTCGGCCTACCTCGCAGGATCATCCATGATGATGGTCCACAATTCGCAAGCTATGTATTCTATCAATTCTGTGATATGAATCGAATACAGAACGTAGCCTCTACTGACTACAATTCAGCGGCTAACGTGCTAGCAGAAGCCTTCAACAAAACCATCATAAAACTTCTCAAATAGTTCGTCTCTTCAAACAAGCACGATTGGAACGAGAAGCTCGGTGAATATCTATGGGCCTATCGTACAACAGTTCGGACTCCAACAGGCAGTACGCCATTCTCTCTGGTTTATGGGAGCGAAGCAGTTCTTCCTTTAGAAATCTAGATTCCTTCCCTTCGGGTAGCCCTAGCCAGCGAGCTGACTACTGAAGAGGGCTACCGTCTGCGACTCCAAGAGCTCGAAGCGCTAGACGAAAAATGCTTATTAGCTCAACAGCGTATTGAGCTATACTAAGCATGCCTTTCCAGAGCTTTCAACAAAAGGTGAAGGAATGGATCTTCCAAGTCGACGATCTAGTCCTAGCAGTAAGAAGACCGATGGTTATGATGCACAAATCGAAAGGAAAATTCCAGCCTAAATGGGAAGGTCCTTTCGTCATAGAATCGGCGTATTCTAACGGTACGTACCGGCTGACCAAGCCTGACGGTGACTTACTTATGATGCCTATCAACGACAAGTTCTTGAAGAAATACTATTTATAACCTCTTTTACATAATGTTCATATATGTTTAGTCATGTAAATATACAGTGCGATGTTTATATGATTCAAAAAAAAACTATCTAACTATTATCCATATTTCAAGAGTCTTGAATACACCCTGGATAATAGGTCCTCTAAATATTTCCCAAGTGGAATCATTTCCGTTTTTGACTCCGTCCAAACTCGGTTTTGACAAAAATAAATCACGTCCCTATTACCTCTGAATTATTTTCCGATAATTATTTCCCCAGCAGAATGATCAAATATTTTGCCACATCCACATAACCTCTGAGCAAAGCATTCATCAAAGATAGTCATGTCCACACAACCTCTGAACTATCCACTCCTCCCGAATGCTATATATCTTTCCACGTCCATATTATCTCTGGTCAGATATAGAACATCCTCTGCTATTACGTCCATGTTACCTCTACTAGCAGCTTCATTCAACTTATTATCTATATTCAAATCATTCGAATATAAAACGAATAATAGGTCCTCATAAAATTTCTCCAGCGGAATACCCATCAGAAATATCCTTGCTACGTCCACACTACCTCTAGCATCGATATTTCACAAAACCACATTCACTTCTAAAAATATTCTTTATTCAGTACTTAAACGTCTATCAAAAGACAGAAAAAAAAGGTACAAGAGCCGTGACGGCCAAAAAAAAGATTTACAAAAATCTACGGGATACACAGGCGGTTTATACTGTCCCTAAGAGCAACAATCTCAGCTTCAGATTTTACAGCAGCTCAGCATCGTGCCTCTTCTTGGCGAGCAGCTTCATCTTCAAAGAGGATCAGACTCTGATGCTCCCCCTCCAACCTCGCCAGCTGCTCTTCTAAACGGGTAGAAGCGGTGGCAGTCATGGCAACCTGGGACAGATAATCTTCTTATTCAGATGACGCCGCCCTCAAGTCAGCTTCCAACTGGGCAATCTCGTTCCTGATCTGCGCAATGTAATTATGCTTCTCAGTGATCTGCATAGCCAGTCTATTTTTTGAGGCAGCACGTGCCTTACTTGCAGCGTTGAACTGGCTGTATTGGTGAGCCAGCTCGCCAATCTCCTGAACAAGGGTGTCCTTCCTTGCCTGAAAGGTAGCCTTCTCCTCCGTAAGAGCTGTCATCAAAGCCTCATCCTCTGCGCAAAATAGTGACGTTGGACTCCACTGTTTGATTTCTCGGAACCTGGCCACCTGACCCTCCAGGTCATTCAAGACCTTCCTCAGAGTGTTGGCCCGCTCCTCATACCCGACTATGCCCTTAAGGGCAAAAATGCTCCTGATTATCGTGTGTCACGTCCATATTACCTCTGATACTGATAGTCTTCCGAATCGACACCTATACCCAATCCGGGATAAAAGACATGGTGTCAAGATCACAAAACCTATCACGACCATATTACCTCTGTTAGGTTTCATTTCAAATCTATTACCCGCACCACCGGTTTGTCAAAAGGCAATATGTCCACAAAAGTATCATTCCAGTCTATTTGCTCGTATTTTCAGATACGCAAAGGGGAAATAGGTCCAAACAAAAAAAGAGGGGGGTCCCCCAATAGGATACCCTTTACATAAATGTGGTATTTAGCTCTCTAATACAAGCACGGCAGATACCACAAATAAAGAATGGAGCGAATGTATTCTGTTTATTCATAATCAGTTACATTCACAGGACTACACCTTATGAGCAAAAAATGTTCTCCATCCCTTCATCTGAGCAGGTGGATTACATTTGACATCCAAAAGAGGTGAAACACAAAGCTAAAGATAAACAGAAATACCAAGACTTTTACGAACATTTATGGGAACCCGCGGTTCCTAGCTGTGTCGAGGCATATACCATTCCCTTAACCATTTCGCATATGAAGGATCTATTTGATTAAGGTCCTCGGCCGGGGCAGGTGGGTCAGAACGCTCAGTGCTACTACCCTCAGACTTGGGCTCCTTCTTTACAACAGCTTCAATCTTAGGAGTAATTCTTTCCCCGATGGGCACCAACTCTTCTTTTACCTCAATTTTTGGTATCACCTCCTCCTTAACGAACGGTGACTCTTATTTGATGAAAGAAGACAGTATCTCCTCCTTTACAAAGGTTTCAGCCTTCGGTATGGGTTCTGCAAGAAGCAAGGGACAGAAAGACAGTCAGACTTAGAAAAACCAAAGGAAAAACTATGTTCTGAAGGGCTTCTATGTGCCCAAAGGGCTATGCACCCAAAGGGATATGCACCCAAAACAAGACATGCGGGCGCATAACGCACGGACAGTAAATAGGCGTATAACGTGCCACAACTTAAAGGGCGCATAACATGGCAACATGTCGGTGCATAGCACACCACAGTATTGGCATATGACTTCTGTGGGCGCATAGTAATGCTCACAGAAGTATGTTGCCTTAGACGCAAGTGCCCAGGAAGAAGAGAAGCCCGAGCGTCGCAAATTAACGATCGAGACTTCATTTTTTGAAGTATGCCCTCATCCAAAATCGGGTCCTGGACTGCCGAGGACTATGTCGTAGGAGGAGAGCCACTCAACGCAGCACCCTTACCCTTCGTAAATCTCTTGGCGGCCTTGGGAGACATGGTTCTCAAAGAAAGAAGATGAAGAGTTTTCTAAAAAATTAAAAGAGAAAGGAATAATAAAATTTCTCTCTCCTCCAGGGTCTGTTTATAGGCACGGGCCACTTCCTATGCGCCCGCCTGCTGTATGCGCCCGTTGTGTTGTATGCGCCCACTACAGTCTATGCGCCCATGTGAAGGATCAGCCCTCTACATACAATACGACTGTCCCTCGCTGACGTGGACAACGTATAAAGGATGGACCGCTTCAAATTCTGTTCTAATGAATCTGTCAGTTCGGATTTCGAGGAAAATCTCAAAAGTCGTATCTCCCTGACAGGCTGCCAAATACTATGCACCCAAGGAGAGGTCCGTGCTATGCGCCCATTGCCTCACGAGAAGACGATCCATGCTTCTTTCAAAGTATTTCGAACTTGTTCAAGTATCAAAAACTTTGAAGGGGGTCCTGTAGAAGCATAAAATTTTTTAGCAAATATAGCTCCATGCGCCCAAGGCAAGTATAGCTCCACGCGCCCAAGTCAAGTGTAGCTCCATGCGCCAGACAGTGTAACTCCATGCACCCACTCAATGAAGCTCTATGCGCCCAGTCAAGTGTAGCTCCATGCGCCCAGTCTGTGAAGTTTCATGCGCCCAAGACTAACTCCCCCGAAAGGAGGGCACATAGCCTGAGATATGGCTATGCGCCCAAGCCTGACTCGGTCAAAGGCATGATCAAAATGTGCACCGAAGCACATGGCCACGTCAGTCTCCACGAGCAGTCGTGCACCGAAGCATGCGGCCACGTCAATACCACGACCAACCCACGATCTCGCAGCCTGTATGTGCCTACAATATGCCCAAAGCAGGACTATGCGCCCACATAAGAACCAGCATGTTTCCTCATGTGGGCGTATAACATCATTCCAGCTCAAGAATGACTATAAAAGGAGGGCCTCACCCCTCTTCAAAATAGAGAATAGAGAGCATTTTCAAGAGCCAAATTGCTGCACTTCTTGCCAGTGAGCCGAGAGTTAGCAATTTTCTTAGGTTTTCTACCACTTTTTTAATCGGAGTGTCAACAGAGTAAAGGAGCAACTGCCGCTCGATCTCCATTGTCCCATTTCCCAGAATTCTTTTTTGTACTCGGGGATCCTCAGCGCAGGATCTCTCAGGCGTACTCGATTTGTGGTGCCTTGCGCCAATAAAAGAAAAGACAGCATTATCTTCTTCTTTTTTGTATGTGTCCATAATCGCCCATTTCGAAAAACAAATATTTGTAGACACGAAGTATTCTTCTAAGTCCATGAAGGCCCTATATACACAATCGATTCTATCTATTCAAAATCAGAGGACTATCTTCCAACTTGACTCATATCTACTATATCACCTTACGTCGTATAGTATCCTTTTATAATCAAGAGTCGTGGTGCAATGCCGTACCTTTGAATTTTTTTTCTAACCTCATTAATCCTTAACCCTTGTATTAGTTCTATAGAGTATATATCACAAGCCTTCTAAATTTTAGGATTTATTAGGACTACCGATTGATTAGGATAAATTGGTTTCCATTAGGATGATAAATTAGTGCCTCAAGAACTCCCATTTCTATCTGGATCATTTGGTGTCCCCGACCGTGACATTGAGATTCGGAGCACAAGACCAGCTGTTACCCTCCGACAAATTCTATATACAAGACCTAGCGAAATTCACCTTTATTTAGGCATATCATGTCCCACTCAAACACGTCCTCTTGTACTCTATTTTTATGATGCAACTTTCGGGGCAAAAAGGGCTAACTATAACTCTTACCGTCATATCGACGTACTTTCCGACTTCAATTAGAGATCCAACCCTGACTCAAATCTTTCGATCAAATATATGGTTGTGATATAATCAAAGCCTACTACGCACATGCCTCTAGTGTGCCACTCAATAGAGTCCCCATGTGCTACTTAAACACAAAAGTTACATAAGACGCATTTTTGGGCTTAAGGAACCAAGTTAACCCATCTGACTGATAATTAGCCCAACCACTTGAGTTAGAACCTATTCTAGGTTACCCTAACCAAAAAGAAATGGTTCAGGTTGATTTTTATGGGACCTTGTCCAGCCAATATAGATAAAACCCAATATTCATTCAATCAAAGATTGATGTTTTGATCAACCCATCCTTATTACCAGCTAGAATAACTCGGAGCAGGTCGATTAGACAATCTGTAGAACGTCAGCCGCAACATAGAGCAATCACATAGAGCATCACCCTAGTTATGTTATTTATTGTTAAGACACTAGTTGATAGCGGAGCAACACCCTTAATAGTTTAGTTGTCCTGCTTAATATAGTTAACCCATCATTTCCTACAAAAATACTTGGACTTATTAATTAGCAGTAGTATCGCAAATTACTACCTTTGATGCCATTAGTAGCCTTATAGCCATAAGTGAGTAAGCTTGTTACGAGCAAAAAATTAGGGATCTAGTCATCCAAGGTATTTCTTGACGGACTATAGAAGTCGTTGCCCTCGACTATAATCTTGCATAGGCTGTAAGAAGAGTTAAACATGCTACCCTCGGTTCGTGTGTCATTATTGTAGAACTCGTAAATTAGGAATGCAAGAATGACATATACAACCACTTCTTCCAAATGGCTCAAATTACGGCACGAGCTCCATACACGACTTCTCTTCGTATTGTATATCGTTTCTAGTTTATAGTACGGTTATTCCAACAATCAAGGTACAAGGATCGCGACTGCAATTATTCAAATTCGATTCTGTCGTAGAATTATGTCTTTGTTTTAACTTCGAGAACGAAAGTTTTCGTAGCGCATAGATTGTAAGCCTCTCTAAGAAACAAAGGGTTATTTGAATTTGCAAGCGATTGGAACGGATTAGCTCCTATTTAGCTAATAAATTAGTGATTTATAACATCTATTTCTATCCATGCCATTTTGATACCTCTACCGTGACTTTGATATTTGGAGCACAACACTAGACATTTCCTTCCAACAAACTTTACACTCATGAATTAGATGAGCCATTCTACACAAATTATATACACGTCCCACACAAACACACCATCATGTGCCCCATTTTAATTATACTACATTACGACACATTTTCCCTTAGAACAAACCAAGGATGCCTTTTTTTGTCCCATTTGATTTGAACCATGCAATATTGACACATTCCATCAAACGAACTGAATACCCATGATCCATGCAAGATTAAGAATACCCTATCTTATATAATATGGTGATAGTTTGAATTCCTTCTATAAACTCTCTCCTCAATTCTTACGGAAACTGAGTTATGATTTTATGTACTAATTCTCTCTTAGTATTCAACCTCGTTATTTTTTTATATATTAAGATTTATTTTAATTTCGAGGACGAAATTTTATAAGTTGGGTAGGATATAAACCCCCAAAAATTTATATTTTTTTACTTAATATATTACAGTATTTTCTTTATTTGTTAGACATTTTAAACTTTTTATGTTATGGTAGCAAGTTAAATGCTACAAAACAATTACATAGATAAACTTGTACAAGTTATCAACTAATGTATCAGAAAAATATTTTTTATTTTTGGAAAACCTTAAGAAATTTTATTCTAAATTTTTCTTTGTATTTTATTAATTATTAAAAAGCCTTGTATTTTATTAATAATTTTATAGGAAAAATAGCAAATAAATTGCAAAATCATAGTAGAAAATTTTGTACAAAAATAATTATTAAAATATTTTGGCCAGTATATTTGATTTTTTTGAAATATATAGGAATTTTCCATTGGATTATATGTGAGTATAGTTTTTTTTTATATGAGAGTATAGTTATAGTTATATATATATATATATATATATATATATATATATATATATATATATATATATATATATATATATATATAAATATATATATATATATATTTATAGCTTTATCAAAAAAATGAATTCTTTCAAGTGTGAACAATGCGCTCGGCACTGTTCACGTGTCCCCAAGCCGAGCCCTCTATAACAGAGGGAACTCTATTTTATTTACGAGAGAGAAAAAAAATCTATCGATCAAATCTAAACCAATATTCAGCCAAATTTGATACGATCAGATCCTGCATGACTTGTATGCAATTCACTTCCAGATTGCACCAAATCAAATCAAATTCCAATTCAAATCATGTTTTATTCGATTATAAACTTGAAAATAAACACTTATTCGTTTTCTTCCACCCGAAACCAAGATAACTCAACAAAATCCCGATCCATCAATACCATAACAAATCCCAACGTCCCCTACATCTGCTCGACCCCAGATGCCATGCACTGCTTTGGGGAACCGTCGGCCGACTAGCGCAGCGTGTCATCGCAGTTATGCTGCAGCAGCAAATGGCAGCAGTCGCAGTATCAAGACACCAGGTACCTCGATTCCTCCACCAATTACTTCCAGTATAATCCACCAATTCTCGATCCATAAATTTTTGTTCATAGTTTAGTTGAACCCCTTAAATTCACTTCAATTAGATCATCCATATTTTAGTTGTACTGCCCGTAGAAATTCCTCAAAGTCGGGAAAAACCTACAGTTTTGAAATATTGAAACAGGATGAAAAAATAGCTTGGACCTAGTTTTGGAAGGAAGGTTCTGACCTAGACATGTAAAATATTCAAAATCTAATTAAAGGCAGAACTAGACAACCTATAGGGCTTCACAACCCTTTTTACAGAAGTTGATTTCATCGACAGTGCGTCGAGAAATCGATTTTCAAAAACTTATAAAACTATAAAATTTTTTAAAAATTTTCCGATACGGCGTGCTCCCAGACAAACCGTGCAACGCGGTCGCACACTATATGCATCGAAAGGCGCGTATGAATGTTTTTGACGTGTGGATACTGACAGAACTCGATATCGTTCCGTGTGCGACAAAATCAATATGTATCCGTCAAGATACCCTCGTATCGACACTTTGCAAACTAGTCCATAACTTTGTGCACGTTCGTCGTATCGAGACAAACCCTGCATCAACAGGATCGAATTGTTTTTCGGGTCTTGTACGCCAAGTTTGGTCCAAATCTGAGATGGTCGACTGGAACGCCTATTTGGCAGGCCCGTGACCTACTCTAACGGACAAATTTGTGCACAGCCCGTCGAAATCTAATTTTAGACCTTTTGTTGAGTTCGTCTCATCAAATCGGACTTGTAGGCATATAGTTTGACGACTTTAGAGACCGTAGTTACTAGCACGCTTTTCGGTACAAAACGGGTCCAATGTCGGACATCGTTTTGACCCAAAATTATGATTTTGCCTATGTTCCAGAATTAGACTTTTGGACAGGCATTTTCCTGACATATCTTTTATACCAAACACGTTCGTGATGTTTGTTTCAACATCCAGAGCTCTTTGTGGATTTTGACTTTCGTGCTGATGTTTATGACTGTTGGATCTTGCTACATCTCGCACCACCCTCAGGCAAGATACCTTGTCATTAGCTGTTTATTTTACTTTAGCTCATATTCATGCATTTATTTTTCTACAAAATACATTGTGCTATACTGTCATGATTAGATAGATTTTACTGTGTAGTTCTATTTCCCGTACTTATTATTTTTATGCAAATCAACCTTAGATTTAAGGGACCGCCCTTGTTGTGTTGCATTCATAGGCCTTGACACGTTATGCCACGAATTCGCGAGTCGCATATAGAACTCAGATATGCATGATTGGCTGGCCACCAGTACGTATAAGCCGTGCGATAGGGTTTAACTGCTAATAGTGTTTGCATGCTTAGTTTGACTTAGCGGTTATTAGAGGTTATGTGTTGTGGATACAACATAGTAGGCATGTGGCAGGGAGGATAATTCCCTAGCGTATGGGCTACTATACACTTCCCTTTTGTGATCTGAATGCTCCGCTTAAGATACGGTGTGAGAGGACCCTTATTTTACTGGCGGCCACTGACGTTCTGTGGAACGTCATCCTCTTACTGATTAGGCCTCTGGTGCCCGAAGGAAGGACCATGTCGATCCCATTTTAGCCAGGGCCCATGCGTACGAGGTTTGTTCTTAAAACTATAATTCACCTAGATTGGTTAGGCACCCTTATCCGTTAGGTACGAGTTTTCTTGGTTTGGGTACTTGTATCTGACCGTGGCTTGGAACAATAACTTGTCGCGGACTAGTTTGCCACATCTTGTCCTTGTTTGGTTGTAGGTGTGGCTTACTACTTCTATGAGAAGGTGATGAACCTTGTCGTGGTCTGGATACCATATAGGATTCATGACTTGGAAAGATACTTCATCGTGGGTTAGTGTGCCATCTCCTGTCCTTGTTTGTTTGGAAGAATGGTACGTAAATTCAAAGGTGGGTATTGGACCATGTTATGATCTGATTGGCTTATTATTGAGCAGTATTTATTCAGTTTATATGCCATGATATTATGTATCTTATTACATCCCTCTGTGGACCTAGTGATCTCTCCAAGTGTGTGCTCTTATCTTTTCATAGGTGTTCTAGCCGAGACATGATCTTTCCCATTCCTTCAAAAATGACGTGTATTGGAAATTTCTTGCTACCTTCACTAAATCATTTCACATGTCATGTACTTATTTTTATTTAAATAGTTGGTAGTGGATTTGTCTCCGCCCAACTTTTTGTACAAAGATAATTCAACGTTGATTTATGACATTATCTTTTATTCTTTTATATTGTGGATGAGATTAGATTACTATTCGTTTACTGCATTTTACAGCTTATGTATACATATAAAGTTTCCATTTATTGGAGTATACTACATATGTATATAGCTGGCATGTCTACGTACTTAGTCCTAAGTATTTTAGGACTGGGCGTTACACTAGAGAATTATTATCTAACGATAGTGTCAAGATGGTTAGTAATCTAAGCGATATAGTAAGAAGGTCTAAGTAGAATAGAAAATCATCTCTATACATGGCAATACTAGTCTTGAAATGACCTATAAAAGGATAGGACTAGAAGGATGACCAATAGGTTTATGTAGCAGTCTAGTTTAGCCTTGACTTTTACCCCACACATAGGCATACTTCCAAGGATTGTATAGATTGCTTATAGGTAGAAAGGAGTGGATCGCTAAGTGAACTATTATAGAAGTTGGTGATGTAACTTATAGAAATATAGTATATATTTTAAGAATTAACGGAGTTACGGAGAAATTATGAATTTTCTATGATTAGTCACAGATAAAGGTATAAGATCCATGTTAGAAGTCCTACCTCTAGATTTGTAACCATTTGGTATTATATAGCGTGTTGGAGAAGTGGCATATCGTCTTGCATTACCTCCATCATTAGAGGGAGTGCATGATGTATTCTATGTCTGACAGTCGAGAAGGTAAGTGACTGATTCCAGTCATGTGGTTGATAACTCTGAGATCATAGTGGGACCCAGTTTATCATACGAGGAGCAACCATTTGGTATCTTGGATACTAGCGAGAAGACACTTAGAGGGTATACAATTCGATTGGTTCGAGTTGCATGGAAGTATCATTCTCCAGAAAAATCTACTTGGGAGCGAGAAGATTCCATGCGGGAGCGATATCACCATCTATTCGCGAATTCCGATAAGTTTTAGCTTTTTTTTTATGTTATAGACTTTTGCATATTATTATTATTTTAGTTTCGAGGAAGAAATTTTCTAAAAAGGGTAGTTGTAAGCCCCTAATTTTTAGAATTTATTTTTAATTATTTTCATTTATTTAATATTTTTATTTTTATATTACTATATTTTTTAAGTCAATAATGACTATAGTAGTACTTTTATCGTAACTTTGATTTTTGAAGCACAACAAATATCGATTTCTCAAATCCAATTCCATATTTGAATTCTAGACACGTCCACCTTTAATTTGATATATCATATCCCATCCAACATTTTTTAGACTTCGCAGAATTTTGGTCAACTTAGGCCATTTTAATCATTTACCGAAATTCTAGGCCCAACTTCCAACTTGAGTCCGGGACTCAATATAGATCAAAATCGTTTGACCCAATATATGGTTTTGACCTATTTTGAGTCTATGACGCACATGCCTAGATTATACCTTCCAATTGAGTTCCTATGTGCTATTTATTTGCAAATAGCACATGAGTCTCATTAATTGATTTTTGGGTCCATTGACTAGAAATTCTACTCGGATCCTCACCTAGTCACCCCTACTAGTTATAGCCTATTTAGGATTACCAAAACTATGTAGACATATATTTAAGTGAATTTTAGAGATTAAATTGCAGTCATGTGCAATATACCCAACATCTTTGACTTGGTCAAACAACTCCCTAAATTAGGAAACCTATTACCATTAGTATACTTTGGAGGGCCAAATCCTACACGAATTAGTTCAAACCAAAGCTAAAAACCATGTAATATAAAAACAATCAAATCCTAAATAACCCCCTCTCCCTCATAACCGCCAACACCCCATCATCCCCTCATTGTGCGCACGGCCAACTCTCATAGGCCGAGAGCAAAGGTCGACCCCCCATTCCACCAAATCCAATTTTTCCTCGAATTTTGCATCGACTACAACAACTCTCGTGACCCCCTCGATGTTTTCTTCCACCCTAGAAGGTGTTGGAGCAATCTTACGTCCATTAGAGAGGTGCACGACAAACTATTTGGGCCGAAACTCTGTCGAATTGAAATATGAACATCACAGCAGGTTAGTCGACCTGTAGACAAGGTTTCATCTACTTTTTCTCGATCAATTCTCCTCAAACCAAAACTATAAGTTACCTTTATGTGTCTACTTCAATCTTTGATCACTGGATCACAGAGTTCCAAGCGGTTTGTCCGTGGCGTTGAATCTACGACAAGGTGTCCAGAAATGATGAGTTCTGTTGTAAGCTATTTTTTGCCTAGCTAACCTCAGTTTTGATCCTTCTATTATTTTTATTCAGAAACTAGATGTTGAGAGCTTTTCATCGCATATCTATTTGTTAGGTTTTGAGTTCGTATGCTATTTTTAAAATTTAATGACATTTGCCATAATACTAAACTCCGAAAAATCCTATCTTCTTTTTGTCCAAAAGTGCCAATACTTTATAAAACCCTACTAAACTATTTGTTATGGAAGGTTTAATATTAAAATCACTATTTTAGATAATTTTTGGGATTTTTACAGAATTTAATAATTTTAGTTAAATATTATTTTAGGGCTAAATTAGTAGGTCCAATTGTCTTATCAATGTGTAGTATTGACATAGGACCTATTGTGAAAGAGTTTCAACATTAAAATAGTAAGTTTGGTAATATATGGATATTCATAATTAATTTCCAAAATTTAAATTTATTATTTTATTATAGTTACAAATTATTTTTATGAGAAGAGTTGGTACTTATAAGTTAGATATAGTGTTGTATCAACGATATGGCGACTAGTAGATCGACGTATATGTTAATATAACCTATACATGGTAAGACGATATAGAATATTAATAATAGTTTATTATTATATGTGATCTTGGAAGGAGTGACGAGGACACCAGAGTTGGTCAGGCCTACCCTCAAACAACAGTTACAGGCAAGTATACCTTGACGTGGTTACAGATTGTTTCCTTTTTTCTTTCTTGTTGTTTATTTTGATTAGCATTGCATGACGTAGGGACATCGATACTCAGTGTTCTTGTAGACGTGTACCTATGTCATGATGATGACATTGAGTATTGACATTAGGCAATGCATGCATATTGACTTATCCATGGACACGATTGACCACATGACACCGACACATTCATGATGCGAGGTTTACATGACTATTTGTGGTATTGACCTCGTACTAGCATGCTAGATACTTTATCATTATTGCTATTGTATTGAGATGACTGTACAGACTTGACATTACTAGATTTTAGACATAGGGTGGGGAAGAACTGGACTTCCATATCAGACCTATTATCGTTTAGCCTATTATTTAGTGACCATTTAGCTCTGTAGCAGAGTAGAGGATTATCACTGTCGCAAATTGATTGTCCTTGGTTCCAAGACATGGTACTGGGGACAATATAATATTGATGTACTTGTGATACTTAGTGGAGAGGTCTGGTATTCTAGTAGAGTTTATCACTTGCATAGCATATAGACTGGATACTTAGATTGCCTTAGTTCATATTTCTATATTTTTACTGTGGCATGTATATTATGTACCTTGCTAGTCCCCTGAGGACCTGGTGATCTCTCCAAATATTCAACTAAGGGAGTTGGTTGCTGATCATGATGGTTGCTATTTACTATTTCAGGTATCTCTTGCGGTTACATATTCATATCTGTTTAATTACATTCTTTTTGTTAGCCTAGTATTTGTAGACTCAAGTTATTCTTTCGAGTCTATTCGGACAAATGTAGCATATGGTGCACACTATGTTATATCTTGTTCATTCTTGTTTTTTGTATTATTGTGGATTGAGATATAGAGATATTATTGGTTAGTATAGATAGTTAATCGTTACGATACAACTTATACGTACTCGAGCTAGGCCGGAGTCCTACCGATATGTAGCTGGTATGTATACAGTCTCCTAGTCCTACGTATTTTCGGGACTGGGGCGTTACATCCATGCCTAATGAGGGTGAAATTGGTGGATTCTTGTTCACATCATTTGAAAATTCCATAGCTTGGTTTGATGCATTTTATGATAAAAATGTTTGTTTAGGGATACCATTGAATTTCAATATCTTTCCTGCATATCTGAACAAATTTATGGTTCTTGGCCTAGAAGATATTTTTAATACACAACATCGCATTTACATAAATGTGATATGTATGTTATATTGCAACTTAGCTTTCGCACACTCTACTATACGATCACGAGTCGATGGTATTGATGTCGTATTTGATGACGATGACTTAGATGAAATACTTCATGCTCCCAATGAAGGTGATGCCCTAGTCGAAATTACCAAATTCAAGTATCAAAATGATATGACTCTTGATTCGTTGAGGGGCTCGATGTGGGAGCGCAACCCTCATCAGGCTGGACGTCTTTACCATAAATTCTTAAACAACTTGTTTTATGAGTTGTATCGTATGATTTTCTCTGTCATCCTTCCTAAGGATACCTCCACAGATGAGATCACTATGTTAGAGATGACTGCTCTATATCATCTGTATTTCACTATCCTTTTTAGTTTTCCCAAAACTATTATCAAAGCATGGTCCGATTTCGCAAGAAAAAGCAAAACCCACTTAATATGATGTACTTGCTTATCAGTTTCGATCACTTTGATATTCCTATGATTGATTATCTATTTTACCAGAGCCAACCTATCTTAGTAAAGCTCGTAGGACTTCCCAAACTATTCCTCCTATTGCTAGTCCTCCTGCTGACGATGACTCATCCCATGGTCAACATGATGCACCTCCTGCACCACCTCCTCCACTAGCTATACTACACTTCATCCAGGCTATGCTTCTGGATCATTTTCGTTTGGAAAACTATTGTTACTGTGAGATTCAGTTTTGTTTCTGACTAGAAGACGATTGCTATCTTGTTATAGACTACCGTACCACTCTTCAGGCTTAGGCTATATCCAACACTTTGACGGATATTGAGTATGGCCTCTCTCGGTACCCAATCGGTTTTTACATTGATGACCCTAATATTTAGTGCTACATTGACCTAGCTGCAGCATTATATGATCCCAACCGTTCAACAGATATCGGTGATGATCAGTACTAGTTGTAGATGCTCATAAGCTTTGACATTTAAAGGAGATATTTCTATAGATGATGTTCTAGTTTTTATTTTCTACTATGTTCTATATTAGTTCACTTAGTTTATTTTGTCGCATTTATATTATACTTTTCATTATGCTAAGTTGTGACAAAACTTTATTTTCTATTATCTAGTTAGAATTTGGTTTGATTCACTACAATGATATCTATTGTTTTAATTTATGGACTGTTATATACTATTTTTCTACTTCAAGTTTTGTTGTCTATTATGGTTCACCTTTATAGTGGAGCCATCCATTTAGATAAAAGACAATAGAGGAGAAACATTAATACTTTCAAAGTTGCAAATACAATTCATTCATTACGGGGGAGAAATCGTTTTTTGAACTTAACTACTACAACTACTTCTGATTATCGATCACTTGCAGTTTGTTAATTATCAAAATGGGGGAGATTGTTGACCCATTTAGTCATGGTCGATCCAATTTCGCAATTTAACTAAACTATGATTCTATACACTCCAATATAAACAACGAAAGGCTTCTATATATTAAAGTAAACTCGAAAAGATCAGATTGCTACATCATAAGAAGACTGCTACCATCGCATTTGGTTTTTTATATTTTATTATGTATTTTTTTGATTTTATTGTGACTTGGATCGCATTATGGCAATTAGATGCACTCAAGTCCACTCAAATAGCATGCCTAAACCCAAACTCAATCTTGATCCGAACCAAAACCAAAAGCACTCTCTAAATCAAATCAAATAGGCTATACCAAACAAGAATTTTCTGGAATCGGGAAAACCAAACTCGGATCGAGTTCTTCCCGAACCCTACCCGTACTTATGTTCCCAAAAAAGAAACCCTAGTCAGCCTATTCTTCCTGATAACTTGACTCACAACGGTCAAAATTTTAAATATTTGAGGACCAAACACGGTCTCATAAAAACCTATAAATAGAGCTTAAGAATTCCATTTTATACACTCATATATTAAGTAATTCACTTTCTTATTATTTCTCCCTCAAGCTATTTATTCTTCCTATATTAAATTAACAACTACATATGCTCCAAGTGCCGAAGTGCTAGTCGATTAGAAGTTGTTTAAAGCTGTACAAGCTTGAAAAATTCCAAATCGCTTTTATTTCAAAAGTGTGAAGTCATCGTGCTTTCCGGATGAAAGCACGTATCTGTATGAAGATGCAAACCTTCGAATCAAAGCTTGTGTTTTAACTGAAAGGATTAAGATTTCTCGAGACTAGATTAGTCCTCCACAATTGCTACCAGTATACAACATGGTGTTTGCATTTGATCTTCTAAATATTATTTACTTTTCATATACATGTGTTTTAGCTTGATAATTTATAATTGGTAAATTTCCTTACCTTTATTGGCGTATTATTGACACACCCTCTATTCACCCCCTTCGAGAGTTGCCTAGTTGTCTTAATGTTTTGCGAAATTCCAACGAATCTCCCGTTCTACCACTAAATTCTCAATTTTGATAATTTCTGGGTACTCCCTTTTATTTACGGATCCTAGTACGGATCTATGGCAATGCCAATGGGTACTCTACTGGTCTAAGGTAGTCTAATGTTTAATTATCTTATTACAAAAGCCAATAACCAAGAATAAAGTTGCATAAGTCAATTAATTATTTTATCAGTCCAAGTTCTAATGACTACAACATATAACTGAAACCTTTGTTATAGCATAGATCAGTATTCCATCATCGAAGCAATGAACCATACCTACACCCAAACAAGGACAAGGTGTGGCATACTACTCCGAGACAATATACTACTCTATTCCATGGCCAGGTACAATATTAACCACAAGAAATCCAATGAAAAATTACTCATCAAGAAATATAGAATACCCATAACGGATATGGTACAAGCAACTCATGCAACATACCATATCAAGACAGGATAGAGGAACAATACATGGAAAATGCATATACTGAGAATGGAGAGTGACAATATGTATTATGGCACCTGGTCTAAGATGACTCTATGTCGATCCATTTTAGTCATATAGCCTATGAGTACAAAATTGCAGTCACCTATCTTAGTTATTTTACCCTATTGTGTATTCGTATTCAGTACATATTTGACATGTTTTTATGTATCATGTTATATCTCTCTGATGACCTATTTTTCTACAAGGTTAGTGATTTTGTGTTCTTCTAATAGATTAATGATAATTATCATTCCATTTTAAGTATTATTCTTGTATAGTATATATATTATATTCTATTGTTTATATCCACGTGATAGCCTAGTATTTGTAGATTCATATTGTTTCTTTTTAGTCTATTTGGACAAGTGGAGTATGGGGTGCATACCATGGTATATATCGTCTAGTCCTATATTTCACTTGTGAATTGAGACTTAGATGTAATGATAGAGACTTATAGTCCTGGACATCATATACATATTGGAATAAGGCTGGAGTCCACTTGATACATACTTGGTCATTGCCACGTATCCTGGTCCTATGTATATTAGAATAAGGGCTTGACAGAGCATCAGGGATGCGTTAATATTTATCTTATATGCTCTTTATTCCTACTTCTTGTTTGATTGATTAAGACCTAACATATTTTATTGGACCATAGTAGACTTACATTGTTGTATATACTCCCTTGTCTAGGTATAGTCTTGACCATATTGCTAGATAATACATTATACCATAGTGAATAGCTGGCTGAGTCACACCCCCGTTCTTTGTATTCTAGTAATGGGGCCTGACAACCCGTAGAAAAAATACTTAATAATCCTAGTAGTTTTACTTTTGATTCTCGACCCATATAAAATGGGGAATCGTTTTGGAATGGCATATTCGGAGAGACTGGAAACTTATTGAGCAAGTGCTGGAGAGTATACGGCCCACTAATATACTACACTACTAAGCCCTTAATGTTAGCTGATGTCAATAATGCAATAGTTAATTTTAAACAAACAAAAAATTCACAAACCTAGATGTAGTTCACATTGACCATAAATCAACTAGTATGATATTAGAGGTCGAGGCACAAGCTTGAAATTGCTTAGATGTGAACTCTCACGGATCTCGCTTGTACTGGAATACTGGAATATAGTTTGAGGAACATACGAGAGGAGTTTCAATCGCGAGATAGAATGCTTGATAGAAGCGATCTACTTGAGGGTTGAAGTTGCTTGTTATGAACGATCTACGCAACATATGCAAAACTGTAGCATCCACTATCAAAATTGTGCGAATTGATGAAATGCGAGTCTATTTACCAAAAGTAAATCAAATAGAGATACATGACCACAATGACTCAAAATGAAGATGAAACATTGAACAAAGCATAATAACATAGTACACTCCTAGAACATCACAATATATATTGTTTTTTGATATAAACTGACACAATTATATAGCATAAACGACACGACTTGAAGCAAGAGGTAAATGCCCTATCCTTGGCAAGAAGTATACTAGTGGTATATTAGCAATATACTATGGTCGTTGGCACTAGCCATCGTACACTCGTCTTTCAATCTATTCTTGACTGGTTATAATTCTACATATTCGCCTAGGTTTGTTTTAATTCATATGTTGTGTTTTGTCATGTTCCACGACCATCCACCACAAATACAATAAGTTATGATAATATATCCTATTTTATCAATTCAAACAAAAACATGAGGAATTAAATCTAAATCCCAAAAGAACTCTATAACCCCAACAAGCAGCCACCTCCTCTACAAACCTCCATACACGAGCCCCCTTGCTGCCGTCCAATCCGCCATCATACCACAACCGTCGTCCCTTTTTCTCCACATTCTGACCTTCGTTTGACATACTACCACCTCCACGATGACTCTAAGAGACCCCTCTTCAACCTTATCAAGTACCGAAGGAGTTTCGTCGATTCGTTTGGTCGATAGAGGGCCAAACTTGAAGGTATTTCTCAACCATATGGAGAATCCAAACCAGCATGTTAGTTGCCTTTGTACATCTGTTTCATCCACTTTTATTGATCAAACATAGACCAAACCAACTCTAACTTGTACCGCTACGTATCCCTACCATCTCTCAAAGCCACAGCTCGTGGATTGCAATGGTTTGTGCGTGGCACAAATTTTATGACAAGGTGTCCAGACTGTACCTTGTATGACATAGCTGTTGTCCGTGCACCTTTGTGAATCCCCATGACATCATTGATACCCTTGGTGAGCATCATAACTTCCCTCTTTAATCCCTCAATCTTGTGCATAAATTGTTCTACAAGTTTTCTATTGATTTGTGATCGAATCTTTATAGTTTTGTCGTTGTAATTCATCGAATCTCCGTAGTTTTATGTTCTGCAACAAATTACCATAAACTTTTTGGTGTTCAAAATCATGAAATCTCATGACTCAATTTCTGTATATTATTTATATATGTATAATATTTTAGAATATTTCATTATTATTTTTGCATAATTATATCTTTCTAAATATTACGATAATTGGCAACTTTGTGCAGTTAGTTGAGCCTGCCAACTAGTTAGTACATTTTCCTATAAATACTATGAATAGAAGTTTAAAAATTATTTTCATATTTATTACAGAATTATTAACATATTTTTATGATAAAAATATAGTAGTAGCATATTACCAATAAGGATTATGACCATCTAGCAAGTTCATAGGCTAGACTAGTGATATTAAAAACCAGTTTGGAGGGTAGATGATAGGAATATGGTTGGTGTACAACGTGCTTTATTGTCACACCTCAATCCCAAAGTATATATGGGATCGAGACATAACCTGGCCAGCTGATGAAGACTAGAGTGAGCTATCCAATTCAGTGGACTAACCTAGGTGTACTACGTTGTAAATATAACTCAACTACAGAGGCAACTGGTAAATACATAAATCTCATCAACAGAAACAATATTGGAAAATATTGAAGCAAATGTTGGAAATAACCACAGAGACAGTCTGAATATCCATAGTATAACAAAATGAGTCTAGTGGGAACAAACCCACAGAATACAACATTGAAAGAAAGTACTAAAAGCAGAAAGATAACTAGTCATGAGCATCGGCTAACTATATCATAATGCTCATAACTAAAACAACAGCATACCCTGAATCAAGGAAACTCCTTAGCAAACACCTCGACGTCCTCAGCAAGAAGTCATGTCTCAACCTCTGGTTCGTACGCAGTCAGCTGTAAGTGCTCATCTGAATTTGGAAAGGAATCAGGTCCTCAGAGGGATATAGCAAGATACAGAGGGAACATGTCATAAAGTAAATATTGAATAAAAATAAAGGGGTGAACTAACCAGCTATTCGAAAGCACTTTGAAGACAACCTTGGAACGTATGGATAGGTATGTAAGAATTTTGCATCGAATCATGGGCCAACATCGGATCATGAGCCAAAGCCCATAATCGGGTAAAACTGGCCCCAACTGGCCCAAAAATTATTGCAATAATGAGGCTGATGTAACTATTTGTCCCATATACCTACTAAATGTCTTCCCCTGCCCTCGAAAAATGTACAAGTTATGTCCACCACATGAACATTCCATCTCTTAAGGCAAGGGCACACTAACAAGACACAACCTAACTATATAATGCACCGGCTCACAAGCCACTCGCATCGGTAGCTAGCCGAGTACGTAAGCTCGTGCTGTAACATAAACTCACTCAGTGTCGTGTCATAAAATGTGTCAAGGACATGGGAGTTATGAAGATAACTACACAACTTGAGGGTACGTCCCCTAGAGCCACTACAAGAAAACATGGTTTCTGTGACATGTAACGTTGTCACAGAAGTTATGAAACTCGTCACAACACATCTTCTGTGACGAGTATAGTGACGACTTATTTTCGTAGCCTATACCTCCGTAGCTAAAAGTATAAGTGACGACCAAAAGTCGTTGACACAGAAAGTTCTCTATTGTGATAAGGATATGTTGTTAGTGATAGTAAACTTTCTGTGACAACAAATGCGTCACTAAAAATATTATAAGTGACGCACAATATTGTCACAAGTAGCATTTTATGGTAATTAAAAATAAATATAAATTTTTTTGACAAAAAAATAAAAATTATTTCAGTGACGACATTTGATATCACAAAACAATTTTAGTAACACTGTTATTGTTATCACAATAAACATATATATTTAGTGACAAGTACATGTCATCATTGTAAAACACTTGCAGTAACACTTTTATTGTTGTCACTATATACTTATATGTTTAGTGAATGTAAATGTTGTCACTGTAGTGTACACTTTATATGTTTTGTACTGGCAAATCAATATTGCCACGAGTATTTTTTTTTTGTCAATCATTATACATAAACACAAGAACATACAATACAATATCACACAATTTTTATATAAGAGGGTATGCATGATTGTCCTCATCTTCCAAGAACACCCCATCGACTTTCCAATGTAAACCAGAACTAACATTCACAAATTTTAAAAGCCCTTTATATAGGCAACTAATCTAAAGTAATTATTGACAACAATAACATTAAAAGTAATTATATCAATCCTATAAAAGTAATTATATTGCTCCACAAAATTCAGTACATATAACATGAAAAGAAGTAATATTGAGTACTTATAAAATAAAGAGTATCCAAACTAGCTGGTACATAAAACCTAGAGTAATCTATAAATGTAAATTGATGATCAATTGCATATGCAGCTCCTGTCTTGGTGATAATCAATCTTTAACGACCTGCATAAATTAATAAAGAGATTGTTTAGAATATATATATAACAATTTCTTAAAACTTGGGACCCTGATGTAATATACATAAGAAAAATAACATGTTATGTAGGGGTCTATAATTTTCAGGATGAGATAAAACTATAGATTTGTCAAAAAAAAATTCAAAGTATCAAGTTGTACCAAAAAAAAAAGTTTAGGATATTAAGTTGAAAAACATGAATAGTTGAGATATCAAGTTGCAATTAAGCCATTAATAATCAATATCATCTAGCTTCTAAATGGAAAAGTTCTAGCGTTAATTTTTTAAGATAATGGATATAGAATACAAGTATACAGGTGCCTGATAGGGACATACAACATTATAATATATTGCTTCCAATGTGCTAAACGCCCAAACCACAATTGCAAAGAACCGAATATCCAATATTTAGAACCTTGGTGATAAACAAGGAAAGAAGCATTGGAGTAATGCAATGGAAATAAGCTTAGCAAATTACGAAGTAAATAACACACAAGTAATTGATACAAACAGATATTAATCATGCAGCCAAATTTATGTCCCTGATGATAGATGAAAAAGAAATAATTGTTACACTAATGATACTTGAAGAAATCAGTACCAATACCTGCATTGAATGTGATGGAGGATAGGTGGCATATACTGTAGCCTGAGGAGAAGCTGTGGGCATCTGTGGTTGACCATAGTTTGCATATCCATAAGCATTATAGACAGCCTAAAGATAATTACATGTGTTAGTAAACCATACAATAAAAAGCACATTAGTACTCAAAGCAACCAAGGATAAGGAAGAGATTTCAGTTACACAATTTGGAAAAAGAATGGCCAGCAAATACAATACATGCAAGTAAACCAGCTAACAAGTTTTTTATGAGAAAAAAATATAGGAGCCTATCTGTTTTAACAGTACGTCTAAGATGCAGCTCAATATTGTGCTAGTGCATCTACCTATATCGTGCTATTGCATCTACCTATATCGTGCTAGTGCATGTCATATAACTTCGCATAAAAGGATTACAAATAGATTTCCATGATTATTTCAAATTTAAAAGTCAAAAAGAAAAATGCTTCAATGTACATGAAACAGGACAATCATTGGGCCATGCATATCAGTAGTACAAATCAAAGAAAGTTTACTTATGATGGAATAAATAGAATACAGTACTTTACCTGCGGTGCATAGCTTGGATTCCCACTGTTGCCCAGATGTCTGAGGCCAAGTCTGAACATTTTGTCCATAACCAGCTGGCCACTGATTTTGAGCATTACGATATGCTCCCATAACAGATTGACCAGGTGAAGACTCGCCTGTGTAGGTCCTCGACACTTTTGCCTTGTCAGAAGCAAGGGAATCATCTGCTTCTCTTTTTTTGATACCAAAGCACTCTTTTGATGCAAGAATAGCTTAGCGTGCCGATGGTGAGCCTTCTTTATTGCCCTCACATCCCAAAACATATCAAGAAACTGCAAAAGGATTATTGAGCTGACAGTTAAGTTTAACAACACAATCATACAAATAGAGGTGTGATATATTTCATTATATAATCTGTTATTACGTCAGAAGATCATCTTTCACTATGTAAGTACTGCCTAGATCAATTCTAAGTAAGGTATGGTCAAGTAAAACATTTATTTAAACTTGTAGAAAATAAATGGACTACATTGCTACTCAATGGGATAAAAAAATTAGCCCTGCTCATGGCCAATATCTATAGAACTACAAAGCATATGAAAGGACATCACTAACCCTAGCAGGATCGAGCAGTATCACCATTGAAGTACCAAACATAAGTACAGACATGTACTTTTCTAGCTCACTTAATATATACACCCAAGACGAGTTAAATATTGTATATGAAACCAAGTTAATTTCCTGTTACAATTGCCTGGACATGTTTTCTAGGTGTATAACTCCACCTTGTAGCTATAGATTGAGCTCTTATATAGCCATGTATTGCACATGTTTTCCAGGAGTACAACTCCACCTTGTATCTAAAGAAAATTTCAGTTAGAAGTGAAATAAGTGCTATAATGTGACAGATTTTTCTGCTTTCAACTTATCCAAAAACTAGACTGTTGGAAAATCGATTCAACTGTACTCCATTAGCCAAAAAGCCACCGGTGATTAGATATGGGCACTGGTAGTATTATGGCCATAATACACTGGTGGTATTATGGTATTTGTGGTTCGGATCATTTGGATTCACATTAATAAATGAGGGAAGATGATCCTTCAATAAATTATCACAAGATATGAGTAAATGATGGATTTTGAAGCTACCTCATCCAAGAACCCGTAATCTTCTTCGAAACCTCCTGGCAAGTTTAGTTTTTTGATGGCTACAATTATTCCATCGTTTGCCTGGCCACGATGAACGTTGCTGCTCTCCCCAATACCTATTAGATTCGATCTTGAAAACTTCTCTGTCGCTTGCTCTAACTCGACGAATGAAAATTGGATGATTGCTCCAGGGAACATTCCCCTTTCACTTCCAAAAATTCAGAGAAGCATGTTTTTGAATGCTGCAAGTAGGAAAGATTGTATTTTAGAATAAGGCATAATCAGGAGAAAAATTTCGAAAGGTATAATAAATTTCTTTAGAATAAGGCATATACTATCTGAAGGTAATCGACTAAACTACACTGTATCAAGGACTGAACTGTTGAACATTATCCTACAATACCAAACTCATATGAGGTAGATACTTGTTATTAATTTCATTCATGACTTGATATCACCTTACTGCCAAAGTGGCACTTTATGCTGACTGAACTATTAACTATCACAAAAGATGTAAGCTGAAAAATATGAACTACAAGATCACCACTTACAATTTGAGTCATGGCTGTAGTTGCGCTCCATAACCAGATCAAAAAGGCTTTTCAAAATAAATGCTAGTCGTCCAATGGCAGTATCAAGAAGAGGAGCAAACCATGATCAAGCAGCATCACATGCTATCTCTGCAGCTGCCTCACCAATTCCTCCACCTCCACCTCTACCAGCATGAGCGAGTAGAATATTTGCAATCTGGTTTCAAAAGCATAAATTAGCAGTTTTAAGACTCCAATAAAGTTGTGTTTTGTAATGGCTTTAGTTCTTATTAACTAAGAATTGTTTGTTTAGGTATTTTAGGAAACATATAAAAGCACTTAGTCCAATATAGATGCAAGATAGACCACACTTTACTTCAGACGTTTACATCTAAAGTCTTAGCAAACCAAATTATCTACCATACCCCCCCTTCCAACCCAAAAAAATTATAGCTAGACTACTGATGACAGGAAACAGAAGAGGGTTGACAGCTTCATAAATTTAAGCTTAAACCACTTGAACAAGGTACCAAATTTTAGTGCTTGGATGGATTAGTTCCCATTCATATACTTAACTGCTCTTTCCTATACCAAACATGACTTGTAAAATTGATTTTCTCATGAAGCATGATATAGTTTTACCCAAGGTTCACAGTATCGATATTGAAATCGGTATCGGACTATTCCTATGAGTATTGGTATCGGTGATTCGGTAGTATCAGCGATTTCGGATCGGAGTATCGAATTTTTTGGTATTGGAAAACACATAATTATTAATAAATTATTTATATTTAAAGACATATATTTTATATATTTAGGCATAATTTTAACTTTTTAAGTATTTTCAGTGTCATTTTTTAGTAGTTTTGAAATTAAATGAAATAGTACTCACCCTTACCGATTGGTTTACATACAATAGATTGATTTTCTTCTTTTATATGTTTTTACAACCTTATTATATTTTAAACCTTTGCTGATTTATCTTTTTCGTTTAATTTTCTTTGTCGAATTGACCGGAAAGAGACCCCCAATGTCCGTATCGGTCAGTATCGGTTGGTATCGGATCGGGACATGCCAAACAGTATCAGTATCGGCTGTATCGGATTGGTATCGGCCGATACTTTAAACCATGGTTTTACCTTCTCCCTTGACACTTGTGGGCATGCAATTGAATATGCAGCACAATGAAATTCATGCATGACCCTCTTGAATGCTGATTCCCCTTTCACTTCCAAAAGCTTTGAAAGATTATACTTTAGAATAAAGCCTATGTTTCTTTAACAGCTCCATTCATCGAAGAAATGCGTTTTTGCTACCAAAAAAGAAGTCACAATGGGAAATTGAATGCATAGTAGGGATAGGAATGGATATCTCTAGAAAGATTTGACACATGCCTAGCGTGGGAAAATACTAAACATAGTATTACTCACCGATGCCATTTTGTGTCATGTTTTCAATAAGTCTATCGTGTGAGACGTTAATGAAGAGTGTCCATCATCGCCATACATGCCCTACACTGATACATTATGCTACCATTAGCTTACCTTTAACGTCAAAAGGAGAAAAACTTTGAAAGGTATAAAAAATTTCTAAAATATATACTACATAAGACAAACTGTTAAGTATTGGGGCTTTGGTAAAAATTAGTCAGCATATCATAAACCAACATATAATGCTCATATAAATGTATTGACCTTGTAGTAGTACATCACTTTCTATGACAGTGGTCATGAAGTTAATATTTGATAAATATCTATAGCATCAACATCATTATGCAATTTTGAAAAGGTAAACTATATCAAGCCAATGATTCTATAAGAAACAACTTTGAAAAGGGACCCATCCCTACGTGTGTTCACACAAACATATCAAGCATTGTTCCTGTAAATTTTTTTGAAAAGGGAAACTATATCAAGCTAATGATTCTATAAGAAGCATTTGCCAACATTAGATTCCAGAACGACCTCTAATTAGAATTTCAAGCTATGTGGTTTGCAAAGATCAAACACAACAAATGAAAAAAAAATTATTTATGAAAAAAATAAGAGTAGGTCCCAACACAATCTGAAATTTTCGAATAAACAAAAAGTACAAAATACATTAAGTTGGGGAAAATGGGAAAAGCAACCTTGTTGTCTTGATGTTGTATATTTGAAACTAGCACTGTTTCCTAAAACCAAAAATCAGTAGGCTTGCTAGATAATATACAGGCTATGTGTGAAACCTTGGTGTCATCTAATTTTTGAGTCCTTTAAATTAGTACAATTAATCAGTTCCACCACAAATTCTTCTTTATACTATAGATTTCAGCTCCATAAAGATTGACTTCATAATGACAGCTTTGCGCAAGTACTAGCTTTGGGCATCATAGCTTAACATCAGTCCGAGCAAAACCCACCCCATTCCACCCCCCCCAACAACCACCTAATAACAATCAGAACCATTCGTGAAAATGGGGTATGTACATTAAAACTAACATTTGAGTAGAGAATCATAGCATGTTGCACAGCCATTCAAGCCTTTTACTAGCAGATCTCAGACGTGGGATTGAAAATAATTTCATGAGAAAGTGAACATTTTGTCATTATTCATACAAATGTAAAGACCCATTATATTGTATCAGAAACATATTTAGCACAATTTTAGAAAGATTTTGCATCATTTTCAGATCACAATCCTAGAGGATTGTAGTTGGAGGATGCATGGTTCTATTGTCTTTACCCGAATAATCCATTATATTATTGAAAGTGAACATAATAATTGTTCTGGCCTGCTTGTTGTTTTTGCAGATAAATTAAGCTCCAATAATCTCTTTTGTTAGAAAGAATTATTTACTTTGCAAATTTTGAAATAGTCGCATCTCTTCTTCTCCATTGCTCATGTCCAGTGAGTGACACATAAATAACACCATTTAACCTTATCATATTACTAATTTGAATGTGAAGGAGCTATAAGAACGAATATGTGTGGAATGATTTGCCAAAAAACGACATCATCTATCCGGCGGATGGCACCAAGTACGTTCTCAAGGGTTCCGAGATGATCCTCGGCTCAGGTTATCACCCCTCAGGTTTACTAGCTATCAAAAATTAATTCACTTCTTAACAAGGATTAGAACTAACCGAAACATTTATTTATAGATTCAGTAGACTGATTCCTCTTGTCTTATTAACCTTTGAGTGTGGTTGATGACATAATAATCACCAGTCCGACTAAAATATATGAAATACCCGACTAAAAAAAAGAAAGAATATTTCTTTCCTTCTCATTATAAACAAAATAATAAATGAAATACCCGACTAAAAAATGCAAACAATGTAATGTAACCATATTGATAGGTATCCCATATATAAGATGTATTGATTATACCGAGCATATTGAATATATATCGGTTTGATTATTATGGGCAAAATAGGGCTAAATGATCATGTGTAAGCACATAACTGTTAAATGAGACGGTTGGTTAATGGAGGGATTAGCTTGCCCAAACTTAAAAACTTCAATGTATTAACTTGCCAAAAAAATAGTTCGGGATATTAAAGTACCAAAGTTGGATAATTGAGGGTATTTAAGTGCAATTTTGCCCCATGATTAAAATATAATAGCAGCATAACCAACTTCTTTAAAAAAATAACTTTTACAATAACCAGATATGTACTTATTTACTACTATGTATCATGTAATTACTATGTATCATGTAATGCTCCTAAGCCACACACATTGAAAATCTAGACAACCAACGGTTTGAAGAAATTATTCATCAAACTTGAACTTTTGACGGAAATGTCTAACAGATTGACTTTGATAGTTAGAACCTACCAAGTAAACAAAATGTGAGAATTGGACAAACAGCATCGGCAATATCTGGGACTGCTCTTTCTCATGTTCAGCAGCAATAACTTTCTCATATACAGAGAAAGATGCTTCTTTATTCCCTGCAAGATCACCAAAAGTTTAAATTATGAACTTGTTCCAGTACAATCAGTAATTCTAAAAGGTTATAAGAATCGTTCACTTACAAGAATCGTTCATTTACAGGTTACAATAAATTTACTTGTTTCTAAGCTACTTCTAGAATATTCTTTTGAAACATAGTTAGTGCTTGTTTCAGGTGAATTTATGAACGATTATGCAGAACAATTATGTTTCATAATTTACTTTCTACAAAATTCTCTTGAACACCAAAACATGGGAAGCTAAGATGATCGTAAAACAAGGATTTGTGGGAAAAATAAACGATTTTATTTCAAGAATATGCAAATTGTTACCCTAATCTACAAAATAACCATAAATTCCCCAAGATTTTATCCCAAACCCTAGCCGAAAAAATCAAAACAAGGATTAATGGCAGAATATGCAAAAATATTGGCTTCGTGAAATAAATTATACACATAATGAGGGAAAAAATCAAGAAAAACAAACCGACACTAAATTTCTTCCATAACAGAGTACTCCGGCCCAACCGACGACGAGACGATGGCATGATACTCCCGTTGCTGTAGGACCAGGGCCTCGTCGAAGTCCCTCCCGTCGAGGATCGATGAACGCGTGGGCGATTACCTTCAGATGGCCCTTCCTGGACATAGCCGACTTCACGAACGCTCTCCATTTCGAGAGCACCAATGCTCCTTCTTCATCTTCTTTCGAGATGCATGGAAACCCTATAAATCGACCAGATTTGGGACGGGCTGTCGAGAGGAAGGGAGATGTTAAGGGAGATGTTTGTTTCGTGTTGGGAACTGAAGGGGATTTGGGGATTTTGTACTCAAAGGAGTCTCCAAATTTTTGATTTAGAGGAAAATATTTTTGGTTTGCCTCCTAAACCAAAAACAACAAAAATTGGGTACTAAATTTTTTTTATTTTGAAATATTTATCAATGCTTGCCATATTTCATTGATATAGATATTTTGTTTATTTAACTTTTTAAAATTACTTTAAATTTTTGTTACAGAAAATAAATTTTTCTTTGTGACTAATACTTTTGTGTGACATACAATTATTTGTTAACTAAAAGATACTTTTCAGTGACATGAATACAATTTAAATTTTGTGGCTAATACTTTTATGTGATAATAATATTTTCTTGTAACTATAAAAACACCTTAAGTGACAACTATTTTTACTTGTCACACATAACTTATCTTTGACATAAGTCTAAAATTTAAATTTTATTTCAGTGACAACATTAAGTGACGACCAATAAAAATATGGTCACTAAATGATTTAACTGTGTGACAAAAATCACTGTTATCACAGAATCAAACTATGAGTTACAACAAAATTTATTTGTCACAAAAACATCTCTTTCAGTGACAAGTTTTACACGTGTCACAAATTACTTGTCACGGACACCCGAATTTCTTGTAGTGAGCTACGTGCAGTACACAAATCATGGTGTCGATGCCATTATCGACTATACCCGAGGCATTCTCGGACTCACATAGCTATGTCCACTCAAGCAAGATCGCATAACCATGAACATAAATACATTGAACTAGTAATACAAGGCAAAGTATACTTGCCTAGAACTACGAGATGTGCAAGCAAAGATTTGGACTACACAACCAAGATTGGGCCGTCCTGAGCACCTATGAATATACAAGTACATTATGTTAATTACTACGCTACGACAGGATAAACAAAATTATTTCAAGGCTACACATGATCACAACTTGATCATGAAACTTTCTAAATCATTCAACCGACATATTATGCTAGGGTTAACCATTCTAGGGTTCTCTTGCACAAGGATGACTCCATACCCATCCTTAGAGTTATGTTTAATCTAATGGTCAACATTTCCAAGGGTGGCTATCGAGTCATCCATGGTTGAGCTAGATATTTTAGGCACATGAAATGTCATGAAATATCCCTTACATTACTCCTACTCTTGGCATGCCATGCATAACCATGGCATAGCAATTTGAGTCATATATATTCCTACTATCATACAAGACTATTTTAACTACAACAAAATATAACTCTCCTACGTGCATGTGCTTTGCTCATATATTTATCGTGCTAACCAACTTGTGCCCTTACGTGGTCATGGGTATATCCATGTGTTCCCTCGGGTAGGCATTCTAATATACATGTGTCATGCATGATTAGTCATGGTTTCTTGTGCAACTTTTCTGGCCTATATTTCCATAAACCTAGTCATGACTTCTAGGCTTAGCACATGGCCTACGTGACATATATTCTAGGCAAGTGTCCCATGTGTCCTCTAATATATACACAAGTTAGAACATGATATTAAGCATGACTAACGTATAATTTCTAACACATATATCATAGCTAAACGATCTCATATAACCTACTCGTAGCTTCTAGGCATTACACATGGCATATGTACAACATATATGGCATATACATATTTCTAGACAAGTGTCCATGTCTAGTTTACACACAAGTGTGAACATGGCCAAAGTACACGTTCTAGCACATATGTTATGGCTAAACCTTCTCATAGAAATCTAGAAATAAATCCTAAATATTGAACACAACTATTCATATTATGGTATGAATCGTATTCCACGTGACATAATAGTCGACCTATTATTACTAGGACATAGAAGCGGCATAACAAGGGTTGTGTGTAGATATACAATGCATGGATGTGTGGTGCACACACCTATGAAAGTTCTTAGCTAAAGGGAGAAGAAAGAGGATTGTATACCTATGGGGAACGTACTAGTTCCCAAATGCTCGTACGGTAGTCCTCTAGGAGGTGCACTGCTGTCACAGAGGTGTGCCCATGCCTCGAAGAAGTTATGATATAGCACATGGAGGGGGAGCATAGAGACCTGCAGCTTGGCAGCAACGGTCTAGCCGCAGCAGCGAAGGCAGTTACAGCGACAACAACATAAGCTCTGGCTGCTGTTGGGCTTGACCGGGCGGCCCTGGGCAGTTGTCAGCGGTGTGCTTCCCCTCTGGGTGGTCGCTGGGGGTATGGGGGTTGTGGTAGCCAGCCTAGGGCGACACTGCAGTCGACAAAGGCAGCAACATCGGCCAGGCTCAGCAGTTTGCAGCAGCAGCAATTATAGCTAACAACTGCCGTTTTGCTTTGCGGCAGCCCTGGGGATGGAGGCCAGTGATGGGGACCCTCCAGGTGGCCTTCCTTGGTCGGCAGGAGGCGATTGTGGCCAGCCCAGACGGTGGCGGCGACCACAACATCAGCAAAATGAGCCACAACAACCTCGATAATGGCAGTAGAAGTAGCAGCTGCTTATTGCAGTAAACAGTAGCTATAAGCTGCCCTAAAAGTGGGAAAGGAAGGAGATGAAGGTAGGGAAGGCCCGGAAGGGTTAGGAGGAAAGAGAGTTAGGGTTTGGGCCACTTGGTCGGCCAAGATGGGGGAAAGTGTTAATATAGAGTGAGGGAGAGGGTGGAGTGTGTGGGTGGTGAGGTATTAGGAAGAGTGTGAGAGTAGATGTATATGTTAGTCATGTGAATGACTTGGTGACTTAGGATAATGTGCATGAAGGATGGATGGAAGTGATAGGGTAGCCACCTTTTGGATTAACCAAAAATAACTTGCATTTATGGTGGGGTTGGTTGTGTGTGCCATGGATTAATCCATGTTTAGAGTTCATGGGTTAATAGGTTTGTCCATTGGGGTTTATGAGTGGCTCGACTAGGTGTTTGGTGTTTAGGAGAAAGGGGAAATAGTGTGGGGGTGTCTTGTAGGTGTCATAAGAGGGTGCACATTGGTTTGGGTTGGGTGCTTGGGCTAGATTGGGTTAGGTTTGGGTTTGGTGTCACCATGATTAGAAATTGGGTCAATCAGGATCATGGATACATAAATAGCATGTGGGAGCTGAATAGATGGGACACAAGTGTCATATGTGTAGTACGCTTAGTTTGGGTCATGACCATTCTTGGGGTCAGAGGGAATGGGTTGAAACTATGTCTCCAAATTAAGTTGGAAGTGAATGTAGGTTCGTGGGATGGGTTAAAATTAGGCTATATGTTAGGAATGTTGTGTGATTAAAATGGAGCACAAGAATGCATGTTTGTGTGGGACATGAAGATCATAGGTATAGAGGGTCTTGTCTAGGTCATGCATATGAAATTTGTTTTAAGAAAATGGGTAGTGTTGTGCTCCTAATTTTAAATTCATGGCAAGGTGCACCTAATGTTCATAAAAAAAGTGGGAGTCTAATATTAATCAATTATTCCTAATAAAAACTAAATTAATCATAATCCTCTACTAATCCTTAAATTTTCAAACATGTGCTTACAATCTACTCACCCTAGGAAACTTTGCCTTTGAAATTAAACATACAATAATATAACAATCCATAATAATAATAATTAATTAATCAATGGCCATCATACCAATCTTGACAGAACTGGCATCCGGACGAATTGCTAATCTTCGTCTTGACGCTTTGGATACCTCATAACCTGATGCTGGTTTGCTTCGCACTTTAAGCACAATCCAAGCTTTTTCATGTACTCATTCTGAATGTATCCATTCTTGCTGTAAAAGTGACATGTTGGGGGCTCCTTCGCCTGTTACGGGACGACCCTTTGTTGAATATGTTTTCCTGGGCACCTGATCGTTCCTCCTTGCTGTCCTATGGCTAATGTGGTAGGATTAGTGGCGAACCTCGGTGTCGCTGGATCCTTGTTGACGGCCTCCTGGACTATGGCGACTACTAATGCTTCTGTATATGAGTTCCTACTATTAGTGCTGGTTCATCTTTGAAGCTTCTTCGTCAATTCATGGTAAAATCTTTTGGCCTTCTCTCCCTCGTTCAGTATCAGAACGGAACCACCGGCTAAGATGGATGAACTCTGCATCATACTCGCCAACAATCATGCTCTCCAACTTGAGGTGGAAGAAACGGTCGTAGAGAGCATCTCTAACAGTCATCGGGGAGTACTTCGCCTCAAAGTACTCGAAGAATCGGTCCCAAGTCTAGTTTTTGTGAACTTTGTGCTCCTTCGACTCCTACCAATGATGAGCATTCCCCTCCAACTAAGTTCTCATGGCAGTCACCCAAAGGTCGCTAGACAGTTGAGATTCCTCCAGAAGCTTCTATGTGTTGACCATACATTCAGTGACCTCCTCTGGGCTCTCTTGACTATCGAAAGATTTTAGGTTCATCTGACGATATCTTCTGATATTGCCTACTGAGCTGGTATTGGTGCTAGTATAGGTACTAGTATAGATATCCTTTCCCAGGCCATTATGAAGCTCTGCCTTAAAACTTCAGTCTGATGCCACTGTACCTGTATTACCTGAAAAAATGGAACAACTACGGATGTCCCTGCCGCTGGGTCATCTGGGAAGGGAATGACACATACAATTTCTTCTATGGGTAGAGTCCGTATGGCATCTGAGGTAGAAAATAAGTCAAGGGAGGTATATAAACCTCCTGCTAGGTCGATGTCTGCAAAGTTTGCCCCTCCTGCTGAGTCAGTGCAGGTTCCATATGAATTGATGGAGTCGACGGAAAGGTTATGATCTGTGTCACGACCCGCACCCGGTTTTCGGACGCGAGCTCGTGAGCAAGCCAGCTACGTATCGAGCAGACACCAGCCCGACTCGAGTACGTATAAGCTGTCCATAATAGGGTATCATGTCTAATCTAAACTATATCTCAATCCACAAGAATAATGTAAAATAAGAATGAACAAGTATGGGTCGTGGTCTGCAGCTCACTAGCATATATGTCCGATTAGACTCTAAGAATAATATGAGTCTATAAAGCTAAGCTGATAAGTAGGATATACCATGAAAGTACGAGAAAGATAGTAAATCAATAACACTAACAAAATACCTGAATCATGCGATTGAAGTCAACTACCACATGCTCAGCTAACTAACTCCGTGCAATCAGCTACCTGATGAGATCATCAGGTCCTCAGAGGACTAGCAAGATACATAAAACATGCCTACTAATATGACAGTAAATAACATGTAAGAAGGATAAGAACACTGCAAGGAGAACATCTAAGGACGACGAGTCGTGTGGAAATAAAATACTAGACTTGGCTATCAATCAATCGATTAATCCCTATAGCTTGTAGTACAATGCAAGATACTCCCAATCTATAGTAGATTATGACTGTAATACAATACAAGATACTCCCAGTCAAGATTAGCCAATTCTAGTATCGATCTTCTCTCCAAAAGGATACAAAGTCAAGTAGACTCATATAAATCGTAGTACAAAGCAAGATACTCCTAATTTATAGTGTCGCAAGTCAAGTCAATCAATCAATCAATATATGCTATAGGTCGTAGTATAATGTAAGATACTCCCAATCTATGGCATGTCTCAAGTCAAGTCAATCAAGTGATATCAAGGTAGAAGAATCGGCTATAGGTCGTAGTACAATGTAAGATACTCCCAATCTATAGTATGTCTCAACTGTAGTACAATGCAAGATAATTCCAGTCAAGAATGGTCAAGTCAAGAAAGATATAGAAACTGATAACTCAATCACGAGACAAGATAACACGAAGAGACCAATAATCAAGCAATATCGAATATCCTATACGTACACGTAATCTAGAACAAGTAAGACAATCAAGGATGAATCAATCACAATATGGAATCATCTGACAATATGAAAATGAATAAAATAAAAAAAGAGAAACAATGTAAATATTGTATATGTTCGACAAGGTATACTTGCCAGAAGGTAGCACGAAGAGCCAACCATAAACCGTCAACCAGTAAGCCAAATAAGTCCAAATCTCACAACTGTCTCCGAAAGCTGAAACAAACATTGCCAACATTCTCAAAATAGTCAAATTAGCTAGGATTGCCTGTCCTTAAGTCCAATTTTGGATACAGAGACAAAACGGTAATTTTAGGCCAAAACGGTATCCGCCGTTGGATTCGCTTTGCACCGAAAAGCATGCTAGAGTCAATGGTCTCTAAAGTTGTCAAACTATATATCAACAGGTCCGATTTTTTGATACGAACCCAACCGTATGTCCAAAGTTAGATTCCGACGGGTCGTGCACAAAATCGCCCGTTGAGTCAGACCGTAGGGCCCGCAAAATGGCGGTCCGATTCAATTGTCTTAGAATTGGACCAAACATGGCATACAGGACCAGAAAAATAATATGGTCCTGCTGGCACAAGTTTCGTCTCGATCTGATGAGCGTGCACAAAGTAATTGAGAAATTTGCACAGAGGTCGATACGATAAATTTCGACGGATACGCATCAAATTCGTCGTGCAAACGCGACCAATTTAAATTTCGTCAAAGCCCACACGTCTATGAAGCCGATACGCACCTTTTGATGCTTTCGGTTCATGACCACGTCGCCCGAAATGGTGGGACGTACGTCGTATCGAGGGTTTTCGTGATTTTCAAAACATGTTTTTCTGTAACTTTACAATCCAAGTACTCATTACGATGTAAACGAAAAATTAATCTATCTGAAGGGTTTTGTTGTCCTACATGCTGTCTAAATAATTGTTCAATTAGAATTCTAAATTGGTCATTGGTTTGACCGGAATCGGCCTTCCAACATGGCTGTTTGGACTGGGTTTTACTCTGTTTTCAAACATGTTTTTCGTCGACTTTGAGTCGACTTATCGGCCAACCTAGACCATCTAAATTCAATCTAATTGAGAGAAAATAATCATGTATAGATTGGGAACATATCCAAGAAAATGGCTCGCGAAACAATCGCGTGATCGTCGCGATTCAACGCTGTGTAGTCCCCCTCTTGACTGTTGTTGTTGTTGTCTGTTCCTCGTGCGCGCTGTGCATTCGTGCAGCCATGGCAGCACGCGACGGTGGCGCCGGCAACGGGTGGCGCATGGTCGAGGTCCTCGATGCGAAGGTGGGTGGCGACGGTGTTAGGGTTTGGCTAGGGTCGCTCACTTTCCCTCGATCTCTCTTAATATAAATACGGTTGTTGTCATTTGTTCGGCTGAGTAATGCAGGGCCGGGCTCAGGCTGGTTGGTTCATGGGCCTAGCTTAGCTGGGAAGGCTTTTTGGGCCTGGAATGGGTTGTAGGCGTGTGGGCCTGGGATGGGCTATTCTATTTCCTTTTTCTATTTATTATTCTTAGTATATATATCTACCTATATATCAATGCCTATGTACATCTATACATATATATACACACTACCTATATATTTCTCTATACATACACACCATGTATATACATGTTTATATATACATAAACATACACATCTATTTAATATATATTTATATATTCATACATAAACACCCATATATAATATATATTCATATATATACATACACACATATTATATATATATATATATATATGTATATAAAAAATATATATATATATATATATATATATATATATATATATATATACCTTTGATAGAGAATAAAATAATAATAACTCTTAATAATAAATAATTTATTTATTTAATAACCACAATATTAACATCAATAATAATAATAACCCTAATAACACTGTAATTAAACCAATAATACATTTCGGTGAACTCATCAAACACACCATTTATTTGGCTCCAGAAATTCGTACAATTATTCTAAAACAACATTTAAATAAACTATTATATATTTTAAAAGTATTTGCCAAGTCCAAAAAATAAATAAAAAAATATTTGTACCCACATAAAATGTCTACATGGCTGTCCCGGGTTCCACTGCATGCCCACATAGGCTTGGATTTGGTTCGGATCCAGTTTGGACTAAATTGGCACAACCGGGTCTCCTAAAATCATAATCTTAATTACTATATAATTTAAAACATCTTTAGAGGTTAAGTCGCAACTTGGTCTGGTTTTCTTAGTTAGGATATCACCGTGGCTCGGTCTTCCTTGGCATGGCTAATACATTAGTTAAGGCACGCTACTGCACTATCCGTGCCATGATTTCTAGTCGTCTGGTACCTCAAAACTCAACCATGGCTAAAGTCATCTACCGTAATAATTAACTAAATAATTATTTATAAAATACAAATTTAAAAATCGCCATTTAAATGAAATAAATAAATAAAAAATATTTCCAAAAATTTTCAGGAAGGGAAGCTACAATATGTCCCGGGAACTAGTTTGTTGATGGAGCTGGATTCCTGTCATCACTGGGCTCAGTGTAGGATGTCGAGATAATGCCATAAGTCGTGCTTCCACTACGCAAATTCATCTCTCAAAAAGAGACGAAATTCTATTACAAAGGGATAAAAACAAGTAGGATGAAAGGAAATTAACAATAAAATATTAATTAGGGTTCAATGGCGGTAATTAGCAAGTGTATGAGATGCAAATACTGCTAATCCTAATTGCAGGCTCGCATCAGTAATATAACCGAAGCAATAAATGAGACCTACATCGGCCACAAAAAATCATGTCACACCCCAGTCCCAAAGTATATGTGGGACCGAGACATAACTAAGCTAGCTGATTCAGACTAGAGTAATTTCCCCAGTCTAATGGACTCACCTAGGTGTACTACTCTGTTAATATAACTATACTACAGAGGCAATTGGTAAACATCTAAATCCCATCCATAAAAATAATATAGGAAAATATTGAAGTAAATGCTGGAAATAACTACAGAGACAGTCCGAATAATTATAGTACAACAAAATAAGTCTACTAGGAACAAACCCATGGAGTACACTACTGAATAAAAGTACTAAAAGTAGAAATGTAACTAGTCATGAGAATCGGCTAACTAGTAATAATGCTCATAAATAAAATAGCAGCATACCCTGAATCAAGGGAACTCCTTATAAGGTAAATACTGAATAATTATAAAGGGGTGAACTAACCAGCTAAGTGAATGCACTTTAAAGAAAACCCTGGTACGTATGGGTATGCAAATGAGTATTCTACGTCGAATTGTGGGCCGACGTCGGATCACAAGATGATGCCCATAACCGGGTAACACTGGCCCCAACTAGCCCAAAAATCATGGTAATGTTAAGGCTGATGTAACTATTTGTCCCATACACCTACGAATTGTCTTCTCCTGCCCTCGAAATATACAAGTCATATCCACCACTTGAACATTCCATCTCTCGAGGTAAAGGCATACTAGCTAGACACAATCTAACTGCATATTGTACCGAAATACGAGCCACTCACATCGATAGCTAGACTAGTGCTTAAGCTCGTGCCATAACATGAACTCACTTAGTGTCGTATCATAAAACATGTCATGGCCATAGGAGTTATGAAGGTACATCCACAACTTGAGGGTACGTCCCCTAGAGCTAAGTCCAGTACAAGAATCATGGTGTCGAAGCCATCATCGGCTATACCCGAGCCATTCTCGGACTCATATAGCTATGTCCACTCAAGCAAGATCGCATAACCATGAACATAAATACATTAAACCAGTGATATAATGCAAGGTATACTTGCCTGGAACTTCGAGATGCGCAAGCAAAGATATGGACTCCGCAACCAAAATTGGGCCATCATGAGCCATACGAATATACAAGTACATTATGTTAATCACTATGCTACGACACGATAAGCAATATTATTTCAAGGCTGCACATGATGACAACTTGATCACGAAACTTTCTAAATCATTCTACCAACATATTAAGCTAGGGATAATCATTCTAGGGTTTACTTTCACAAGGGTGACCCCATACCCATCTTTAGAGTTATGTTTAACCTAATGGTCAACATTTCTAAGGGTCGCTATCGAGTCATCCTTGGGTTGAGCTAAATATCCTAGGCACATGAAATGTCATGAAATGTCATGAAATATCCCTTACATTATTCCTACTCTTGGCATGCCATGCATAACCATCGCATAGAAATTTGAGTCACATATATTCCTACTACCATACAATACTATTTTAATACAACAAAATATAAGTCTTCTACGTGCATGTACATGGCTCACATATTTATCGTGCTACGCAACTTGCGTCCTTACGTGGGCATGGGTATATCCATCTGTTCCCTCATGTAGGCATTCTAATATACATGTGTCATGCATGATTAGTCATGGTTTCTAGTGCAACTTTCATGGCCTATATTTCCATAAACCTAATCATGACTTCTAGGCTTAGCACATGGCCTACGTGACATGCATTCTAACCAAGTGTCCCATGTGTCCTCTAATCTATACGCAAGTTAGAACAAGGTATTAAGCATGACTAACGTACACTTGCTAACAAACATATCTTGGCTAAACAATCTCATAAAACCTACTCATGGCTTCTAGGCATTACACATGGCATATGTACATATATGGCATATACATGTTTCTAGACAAGTGTCAGTGTCCTCTAGTTTATAACAAGTATGAACATGGCCAAAGTACAAGTTCTAGCACATATGTTACGGCTTAACATCCTCCTAGAAATCTAGGCATAAATCCCAAATATTGCACGCAGCTATTCATAGTATGGTATGAATTGTGTTCCACATGACATAATAATCGACCCATTATTACTAGGACATGGAAGCAGCATAACAAGGTTGTGTGTAGACATACCATGAATGGTGTCACGATCCGCTCCCGTTTTTCGGGATACGAGTATGTAGCCAAGTCCAGCCTACGCCGTAGCATCGACGATATTACGCTGTTTAGACCTCAATGTCAATCTTAATACAATAAATTATATCTAATTGCTCATTCATAATAATTATTCAAATTACTAATCCAATAATGAATAAAAATGACATTCGTGAACAAACCCGCTAAATTTTTAAATAAAAGAACTATCCAATCTATTTAGAATCTAAGATCGGCCTCTAAGATCTTTACCTTCCCAGAAAGGTCCAAAGTGCATAAGACAACAAGCATGGCAAGTCACCTACAATGATCCAGTCAGGAAAGGACCAATTAAAGTACAACCCTAGAGATGCAGTAGAAAATAAGAAAACAAGTACATGAACTGAAGACAATAAACATGCACAAGAAACCACTAGTAAGAACGTGGATGAATAAGACAACTAGCGATGAACTTGTACAAGTAAATGTATAGTGCATTTAAAATATTTTTCGACATATGAACGGCTTGGGTTAATACGACACATCATAGATGGCTATCCACAATAACAGAGTATGGATAGCCCATACGTGAGGTGTATGACTTAGCTATCCATAATAACATTCATTGGGATTTGTTCACATACTTATTGGATATTTTCTCTTCCGACTCACTAAACAATCAATAAACGAGCAATAATCACCAAGCATGTCGTGTCACAATCGTGTCTCAACTGGATACTCAATGAAACACAATAAAGAATAGTATTATAATATAATAAGAAAATAAAGCAATAGTGTACTTGCCTGAATTTTTGAACGAACTGGTTTCATAAGTTAATGACAAGATAAACTCTGACCTAGAAGCTATCAAACCATACCATACCATCGTACCACAAACCCGTGTACGAATAACCCCAAGTTAGATATAAAATCTCATTCTAAAAGTCTAGAAAGTGGCTAATGTGTTAACTAAATTAATTCTATTTAGTTCTAAAATAAATCATCAAAAATCCTAATTTAATCTAATTAGATTCTAAAATAAAATTTAAACACTAATTTGGCTTTAGAAATTCACGGTTCCCAATTCGAGAATCGTGGTACGTAAATCTAGGCGTGCCATTGACTAACTAGTCAAATATTACAAAATCAATGATTTGGTGGTGCATCTCAGTAGATTTCAGTGACACGAGTTCATTGGAGTCGACCGTATAAGAACGAAACATGAAGCGATATACATTAGAGGGGGAGTGAATAGAGTAGGCTGCGGAATACTAACTATTAAAAAATATAGTAGCATGCATGATCACATAAATATATTACAGATATAAAAATGTAAAAGTAAGGAGCATATAGAAAACACAAACACGACGATGTATACTGGTCTCCCTCTTGTGAGGACTAATCCAGTCGAGAGAACTCTAACTCCCGGTTGAAATCCACTATGGAAAACTGTAAGTTTTCATACGAAGTCCTTGCAACTTCTACAGACGCGAGCTTTGATCCTAATCACTCGGTCAACTTCAATTATGAAGTGTCTTACTTCTTGTTAAGCCTCTTGATTACAATCATTCTGAACTTCTAGATCGTACCGTACTGGCAAATCGACTAGAGGATTGTAACTGGCTTGGAATTTGAAAATGAAAGCTTTGGGAGACTTTAGAAGAACGTAGTAAGCTTAGAGAGAAGAGAAGAGAAAGTGAATTAGTTTATTGAAATGGTAGAAATTCTTTTCTATTTATATGATTTCCAAAGGAAGAATTCTGGCATAATTCTTTGACATAATCTTGGCAAATAGTCGTTGCATCCGTAACTACGGGAAGACTGGGTTCAAAAATGTAACGTTCCACCAATCAAACTTGGGCCAAATTCGTGGCAAATTCGCCCAGAGTTCTGTTGATTCAGAATGTATGATTTTGGGTTTTGAAATTCAAGCTTTGGGATTTAGGCTTTCGAATGTTCAAGTAGTTAGGAATTTGGTTTTTGGTGTTGGGCTAGTTTTCAAAACAAATGGATATTTTTTTAAAACTTTTTTGGGTAGCCTATTTGCTAGTACGATTCGGTTTACAATATATTTCCTAGACTCAATAAAGTATGAAAAATACATTGAATGAATGAAAATACCGACGTAATGACAAATACAGCTCCAAGTTTTGAACGGTAGCAGTAGCAGTTGTAGCAGTTCGTTCAAGTAGCCCTTATATCGAGACAGGGTTAGATCAATTATTAAAATCAAGTTTGACCATGCAACAATCTCCTCCATTTTGATAATTGACAAGCCTTGACCGATATAACATCTTGATCTTGATCTTGATATTGATTTAAAAAAATATAAAAATGTTTGGTTGTTTTGGTACTGTCTCCTCTTAGTAAAAGTTTCAGAAAAAAAGGTTAGATCATTTTCTCCCCCATTGTCACTTAGCAAAATAATTGAAAAAAGAGAAGCTCCCTCGTAATTCATGTATAAGTAACAAACGTTGAAGACACACACAAAAATATAAAGATAATAGACAAATTTTACATGCAGTTTATGAAAGAAACAGTAGCTAACAATTAATGCTAGCATAATTACATACCAAAAAGAGGCGAAAAACATTGAAATGAAAGTGCATAATAATAATAATAAGAGTTTGACAAACATCAACTAAGCATAGCAAACAGTCATAAAAGTGCATAATAAAAAATACTAATACTATCTTGGAATGTAGGAACATTTCCAAGAATACATAGTCATAGACAGAGTCCAAATAAGATAACCTCTAGACAAGTGCAATAACGTCTAGATCAAATCCACATCATCATCAGTACGATCAGTAGCAACACCATATCTAGAAGGACCAGCTCCAGAAGTGCCAACTCTATGAGATGGGTTTGGAGTAGCACCAGAACCACGGTACGAATCATATACGTTATCGGGCTCGAAGAAATGATGAACCGCCTTATCTTCATAGTGGCAGCCAGAAATAATAGGATCTCGTGGAAGAGAACTGGCATGTTGACCATTCTGGGAAAAATGTAGATCCGTAAAAGAGTTTGCAAGAGACTAAAATCGACTGGCATCGTGGAACTCACTTTTTCTCAATATGTCAGTAACAAACGCTGATAAAGTATTGTGCTCATCTAGCTGAGCACGTCGCATATCATCTAAATGCTGATAAGGACCCTCAAATGTCATAGGGTAAGTCTTAGGTAGAGGAGGTAGTAAAGTAGGAGGAGCAGGAGGGACAAATGCACTGCGACGAGATAATGGAAGATAGTTGGGCTCAGAGTCACGAACACAAGAAGATAAGTCGATCTCAAAATGCTGAAAGATGATAGGAAGGATCATCACGTAGAGGAGATTCCTGTTTCTTTTGCGACACCTAGCCATCATCTAGATAATTGTCTTAGGGATGGAAAAGGGAATCTTAAGACGAATGTGATATAGAGCAGACATTTCAAGACTAGTTACATCGTCCTTTGAAGTAGATTTTGGTAGAATTATAGAATAACCAATACGATGCAACTCATAAAAGAACAAGTTCAAGTATATGGCTTTGAACTTGCCAGGACGAACGGGTTCAGGGACACAAAGTTGAGTCTTGAAATTATTTAAAGTCGTATCATTTGAAAATTCAAAGTCAGTGATATCGATAAGCGGATCACCTACATTTGGAATTTATAGAATCTTCGCTAAGTCGTCATCATTGAATTGAATATCTATGCCTGCGACATGACATTTAACAGAATAAGTATTATCGGCTAAAGTAAAGTTGTAGTAAAATAGCCGAATAGCATTTGTGGTGATGGGAAAAGAGTTTGTAACAAGGTTGTACAATCCCAAAGTTTTAAAATAGGTTTTGTGAGATGGAAAAAAGTTATCTGCTTTATCGGTGCGTCAGGGCATATGTTATGAATTAAAAAATCTGCATACCATTACAACGATTGTTCAAGAATTATGAAGAAAAACTTGCCCCATCGTTCGTTTGGACGGGCGAAAGAGATATCCTTGGATAGGATTCGAAGATGAAGCTTCTTTACTAGCCGTCTTCGTTCTCTTGAAGGGATTATGGATCCTAGGCATGATTTCTAATAAAATTTCTATGAATAATGAAATAGAAAGATGGAGAGATTGAAGATATTATACCTTCCCAAAATCAAATATGTGGAAGAGGAGTAGATTCTCCGCTCGAATCCAAATTTTGGAAGCAAAATTTCAAACGAATTGAGAGAAATCGAAGGCGAAAGATTTAGGGTTTTGGAGCTTCTTCACGAGGCTGCTGTGTTTGGAGGAGGGGGAGGAAGATGAATAGAAAGGGGGCCACTTCAGTTCTGTTTAAAAACACCCTGACATCAGCTGAACTCTGTCCGAATTCGAATCGAATTCGTCTGAGGCTATTTTCAGGTATTTTTGCATAGAAATAAATGTTAATTATTTATATTCATCATTTCTTTTTAATTATTTAATTACAAGTTTAGTAATTTTAAATTTTAATTAATATAATTAAAATTATTTTATGAATTAAATTTTGTCACGCAGCGACTGTCTCAGATTAGCTGTACGGGTACTGTCCCAGCTAACGGAGGTTCACAAGGGATGCTTAAGTACCACTTCGCTTTAGCAGTAGTCATGGTGACGGACAGACCCGTTGTAAGCTTATCTCAAAAATAGTTTTTTTTATATTGAAAAATAATTCATAAGATAAAATCAATCCTAATTCTTGACTTAAATAATTGAATCGATCTTCCGCTAAAGGTTTTGTAAAGATGTCAGCCAATTGATTCTCTGTGTCTATGTATTCTAGATTTATGTCTCTATTTGTTTGATGGTCTCTAAGAAAATGATGTCGAATCTCAATATGCTTAGTGCGAGAGTGACATACAGGATTCTTAGTCAAGTTGATAGTGCTAGTATTGTCACAGAAAATGGGTATGTGTGTGTAGTGTAAACCGAAGTGTTCTAAGGTTTGCTTCATCCATAAAATTTGTGCACAACAATGTCATGCGGCGATATACTCAGCCTCAGTAGTCCATAATGTAACAAAATTTTACTTTTTGCTAAACCAAGATACTAGCGCCTTACCTAGAAAATGACACATGTCGCTAGTACTTTTCTATCTACTTTGCATCCAGCAAAATCAGCATCCGAATAAGCGGTTAGGTCAAAGGACGTGGTTTTAGGATACCATAAGCCGACAGAAGAAGTGCCTTTAAGGTATCAAAAGATACGCTTAACTGCGCACAGGTGTGATTCCTTAGGGTTAGCTTGAAATCTTGCACACAAGCAAGTACTAAATATTATATCAGGGCGACTAGCAGTTAAATAAAGTAAACTACCAATCATACCTTGATACTTACTTATGTCGACTGGTTTGCCTTGTTCATCTATATCGCGCTTGGTTGAAGTTGCCATCGGAGTGCCCAGAGGTTTGACGGATTCCAAATCGAACTTCTTTAGGAAATCTTTTGTATACTTAGCTTAATTGTTGAACGTTCCATTGTTGGTTTGTTTGATTTATGATCCAAGGAATAATTTGAGTTCTTCCATCATGCTTATTTCAAACTCCTTCTGTATACACTTAGATAATTCTTGGCAGAGAGATTCATCAGTACATCCAAAGATAATATCATCAACATAAATCTAAATTAAAAGTAAATTACCATTAAAATACTTAATAAAAAGTGTAGTGTCAACCTTACCTTTTGAAAAACCATTACCCAGTAAAAAAGAGCTTAGGTGGTCGTACTAAGCATGAGGGGTTTGTTTCAAACCGTATAAGGCTTTCTTCAACTTGAATACATAATCAGGGTTTTTAAAATTAGTGAAACCTGGAGGTTGAGCAACATAAATTTCTTCTTTTATAAAGTTTTTCAGAAATACGTTCTTTACATCCATTTGGAAAAGTTTGAATTTATAAAAACATGTAAATGCACATAACATGTGAATGGTTTCTAATCTTGCAACTGGGGCGTAGGTCTCATCGTATCCGATACCTTTCTCTTGGTTGTATACTTGAGCTACGAGTCAAGGCTTGTTACGAGTGACTAAACCATTCTCATTTAATTTATTTTGGAATAACCAATGGGTACAAATGATCGGATGATCAATGGGCTTGCGAACAAGTTTCCAAATTTGATTCTGTTCAAATTGGTTTAATTCCTCTTGCATAGCATCTAACTAGTAATTATCACTACATGCTTCATCAATAGTCTTAGGTTCTAGATATAAATAAATGCAACACAAGAAGCTATATCTCTGGTAGTAGAACGAGTACTTACACCCTTGGTGATCTGACCTATTACTAAGTCCTTGGGATAGTCAGCCATAAACTTTATCCTTTTTGGCAGACTCTCAAGGTAGCTTGTTCCAGTTTCTGGTTCTGTAGGTGCCTTGCTTGGTGTACTGATGTCTTCATCATCATCATCGATCGTCTGTTGATTTAATTCGTCGAAAGTGACGTTCATTAATTCTTTGATGATTATTGTCCTTTTGTTGAAGACTCGGTACCTTTTACTTTGGACCACATAAATTAAAAAGATACCTTCATTGGCCTTTTCATCAAATTTACCCAGATTATGTTTTGTATTAAGAATAAAACTTTACAACCAAAGATTTTGAAATAAGAAACTTTGGTTGTTTTATCAAACCATAACTCATAGGGAGTCTTCTTCGATTTAGGTCAAATTAGAACCCGATTGAGAACATAACAAGCTGTATTGACAGCTTCTGCCCAGAAATATTTGGGTAGAATAAACTAGTTTAACATTACTCTAGCCATTTCAGATTGAGTTCTGTTTTTACGTTCCACAACTCTGTTTTATTGTGGAGTCCTAGGGCAGGAGAACTCGTGCAAATATTCGTGTGTGTCACATAATTGCTCAAACTCTCACATTTCTATGATCACTTAAAATACGAGTGATCATGAATCATTTCACATTTTGGACTTTCTTGCAAAATGAGACAAATTCAGACAGTGCATCTATCTTGCGTGCGAGAAAGTATACCCACGTGTATTTAGAAAAGTCATCTACTATTACAAATGCTTATAACTTACCACCTAGGCTAGCAATCCACTAGGCAAAAATTAATCCATATATAGTAATTATAGAGGTCTAGTGGTACTTACAGCGTTCTTGGACTTAAATGTGGATCAGGTAGCTTTGTTCTTTTCACATTCACTACATAACTTATCCTTCTTGAAAATAATGTCCGATAAGTCTCGTACATGTTTCTTCATGGATAATCATAAAATTGTATCCATATTTGCATGATTAAGTCTCATGTGCCATAGTTGACTCTTATTATTCTTGGCTAGTAAGTATCTACCTACTTTGTCAGCATCTTCTAGCAAATAGAAAACATATATTATCTTCCCTAATACCTTCAAAGATAGTACCACCAATTGAGCTATCAACTATAGTACATTTGTCTTTGACAAAGTTAATACCATAACAACGGCCAGCTAAATGGCTTATGCTGAGTAGGTTATATTTTAACTCAGTTACTAGACAGACATCTTTAATCATAGGGTAGGAAGGCTTACCAATATTGCCGATGCCTACTATATACCCTTTAAAGTTATTACCGAAGGAGACATATCCTTCTTTCTTCTTTGATAGTGTTGTTAATAAAAAAGCATCACCGGTCATGTGTCGTGAGCAACCGCTGTCGAGGATCCACTTGCTTCTAGCATGAGTAAGGTGTTCCACCTATAAAATTGTTTACAGATAAAACTTTTGGTACCCATTTCTTGTAGGGTTCAGATATGTTAGTCTTTGGTATCCTTGCACATATATTTGAATCAACTAACTTTCTCACTGTATATACAGGCAAAATATGACCAATGGTGTCACAATAGTGACATCTAGCATGATGAATGTTAGGTGCAGTGTGCTGTGCATGATTGGTAGGTCTTGATTTTCTAGTTGGATACTTGTAGTAGAATGCATGTCGATTAGTCTTCTTAGGCAAAGGTTTGGCTGTGTTTGGTCTGACAGTATTGGGTTTAACTGTGTTCCGATGTTTCGGTAATTGACACTTGATAGGGTAGAAAGCAGCAACTTCAGGCTGTTTTCCTAGCCTAATTTCCAACTTTTTGGAGGTGTCATAAAGTGTGTTATAGTTAGTAGTAAGTGCATCATTTCAGACTAGTGCACATTGATGGCTCTTCTTCTCTTTAAGTAAGTCTTCCTCAAGTTTAGCAATGGTCTTATCTTTTTCTTCGGATAATCGTGTAGACTCGTGTAGTTGCAACTTGACAGAAGAAACCTCACCATTCTCACAGGGTTTACATTACTTCTAACCTCCGCTAGTAAGTCAGTAAGTCTTTCTATTTTACCTTTGTACTTTTTGAGTACCTTCTTAGAGTTTTGGTACTTGCTAAGCAACTTTCTGTGGTCATTTAAAAATTCACTAAAGGCTTCACCTAACTGTTCAAAGGTAAAATCATTATATGTATCAAATAGAGGGTTTGTGTTTAGCTGATCATATACCAACAAGCATACATTTGCAGCATCGTCTGATGGCTCATCTTCTATGTCGCTGGCTTCACTTTTATACCATATGCTGGTGTTGGCATATCTTCTAGAAGTAGATTTATTCAAGTAACTCTTTTCATATTTATTTTCCTTCTTGGTTGATGATGATGCTGTCGGATAATACTTCTTGATGTGTCATTTCTTCTTGCAATCGTAGCAGAGTGGATCTTCTTCATTGTTGCTATTGTGTTCCTTTGTTCTTCAGTTGAATCTCATGAACTTCTTGATCTTTTTTACTAGGAGTGCTTGATCCTCAGTATCAGAATCACTATCATCAGAATCTTCTTTGACAGTCCTTCAGTGTTGAGCTTTCAAGGCGATTGATTTCTCCTTTGGTACAACATCTTCAAAGTCTTGAAGTTCCAGCTCGTGAGTGAGTAGCTTTCCCATGAGCGTTTCAATAGACATGATAGTGAGGTCATTTCCTTCAATAATTATTGTATCCTTCGAAATCCAGTTCTTTGTGAGAGCTCGTAGGAACTTCCGAATCTTCTCATGATTATTGTATTCCTTGCCTAAAGAGGACAAAGGATTTACAGTATCTAGAAATCTTGTGAACGTTTGCGTAACAGATTCGTTTGGCTTCATCTTGAACGCCTCATACTCTTAAGTAAGTTTACTGATCTTAGACTCCTTGACTTGCGTCGTGCCTTCTTGTGTAACTTCAAAAAATTTTCACACTTCATTAGACGTGGTGCATGTAGACACCCTGTTAAATTCAGTCCTATCTAAAGCATAGAATAAAGCATTAATAGCACGTGCGTCAAGACTGACATCTTTCTTTTTAGATTCAGTGTACTTGTCATGTGCTTTTTCAACCAATTCTCCGTCACTAAGAATATCGGGAGACTTTTTATAGCCATCAACTATAATGGACCATAGGTCAAAATCTTGAGATTTCAAGAAAAAACTCATACATGTTTTTCAGTAAGTATAGTTAGTACCATCAAACAGTGGGGGTCTATTTGGGGCTTGGCCTTCACTTGTGAATTTTACAGTTGCCATATATGATATAGTGATCTTATGTATAAACAGTTATATTAAAGAAACTAATAACGATATTATCTTGCTTTACCTGTATAACCCACTCTGATACCAATTGTAGGAAAGAAATATAAAATGATATACTCTAGATGGGGGTGAATAGAGTAGGCAGCGGAATATTAACTATTAAAATAGTTAGTAGCAAGATCACAGAAATATATCACAGATATGAAAATATAAAAGAAAAAATAGAGAGAAAACGCAAACACGATGATGTATACTGGTCTTCCTCTTGTGAGGACTAATCTAGTCGAGAGAACTCTAACTCCCGGTTGAAATCAACTATGGAAAAACACAAGTTTTCATACGAAGTCCTTACAACTTCTACAAATGCTAGCTTTTATCCGAACCACTCGACCAACTTCAATTGTGAAGTGTCTTACTTCTTGTCAAGCCTTGTAATCCCTCTTCCCAAAATTTTGAATTTATTATTATTATTTATTTATTGACTTAAATAGGAATTTATGAATATTTTTCTAAAATCATTATCATTATAGAAGGCCTTAGTCGTGGTTAAGTTTTGTAGTGCAAGACGACCGAGAATTTTGGTACGGAAAGTGTAGTCGTGTGCTTTGACTAGTATTTTTTCTATGGTCGGGAAGGCCGAGCCATAAGTGTGTCCCAACTAGAAAAATCGGGCCAAGTTGTGACATGACCTCTATGAATAATTTAATTATTTATTATTAAGATTATTGATTTCTAGGAAATTCAGTTGTACCCAACTTGTCTGTACTGGACCCAAATCAAGCCCAAGCCCATGTAGACATGTAGTACGTCCAAAGAGGTCCATATAGATAATTAACGACATGATTTAATTAGTGTATTTATTTTATTGGATAAATAAGTAATTTTATATAAATGAGTATTATATATAATATATATGTGCGTATATTTATAGTATACGAATATTAGGCATTATGTGCATATTAATAGATTTTATTTATATAAATTTCATAAAATATATAAGTACAACTAGTTAGTTATTCTATTTATTTTATTTATAATATTTCTAGAAATATTTCGTAAATTTAACTAAAGTGTACGTGCATAAATATATTATTTTATATGTATACATGTGTGTGTGTGTGTGTGTGTGTGTGTGTGTGTGTGTGTGTGTGTGTGTGTGTGTGTGTGTGTGTGTGTGTCTATATATATATATATATATATATATATATATATATATATTATATATTTAAAACTCCAAAACTTTATTCATAACTAACGCGCAAAATGCCGAAGCCTTTACAAGTAAGCGCAAAAAGAAACATAGAAAAGGAAGCTAGCAGGTGGGCCACCTCCCGCTCATCGACCGAAAGCAAGTCAGCTGAACAAAGAGAGCCAGATTACCTCCTGACCGTGCTTGCAGTGTCTACTGACTTTGTATATCTGTCGAAGAACCTCCCGGATCATTTGATTATGAGAGTATTGGTAGCCCTCGTATCTAAATTTGTTGCGGTTTTTCCAAATAACCCACATGATGGCGGCTGTAACGATCTGGTGGTCGTGCAAGCCGCTACCCCAAGTGACAAAAAGATCGTTGAAGTTTCCACCAACCTGGTGTAGGAACGAAATAGTAAAGCGTAATACTCTAGAGGGGGGGGGGGGTAAATAGAGTTGGCAGCAGAATAATGCTAATTAAAAAATGTTAGCAGCACAATCACAAAATATTAATCACAACTGAAATAAAGTAAAGACAGAGTTAAGAGAGAAAACGCAAAGACAGTGATGTATACTAGTTTTCTTCTGTTGAGGACTAATCCAGTCGGTAGAACTCTTGCTACCAGTTGAATCCACTATTGGAAAAACCGCAAGTTTTCTTACGAAGTCCTTGTAACTTCTACAACGCGAGCTTTGATACGAAGAACTCGTCCAACTTCAAATGTGAAGAGGTATTCTTCAATCAAGCCTTCTGATTACAATCTCTCAGAAACTTCTAGACCGTACCGCACTGGCAAATTGACTAGAGGATTGTAATTGGCTTGGGATCTGAAATTGAAAGCTCTAGAAAACTCTTTGAAAGACTGAAAGCTTTAGATAGAGAGAAGATTGAAAGTGAACGAGTGAGTTGAAATAATCGAAATCCTTCTCTATTTATAGGAATTTCAAAGACAGACTTCTGACAGAATTCGGGCAGAACTCTATGAGCAAATCTCGGTCAAATCCGCAACTGCAGGAGGACCAAGTTCCAAGGATTCAAAATCACAACGGCCACTAACCGAACTCTGGCCGAACTCGGTCCGAGTTCTGTCAGGGTTTAGTTAGGGTTTTAAAAAGCTTTTTTTTGGTGATTTTAGAAAACCTTTTTTGAAAACCTTTTTGTAAACCTTTTTGAGAGGATATTTTAAAAATATTTTGAACTCATTTAAGGGTAGCCTATTTGCCAGTACGACTCGGTGTACAACATATTCCTAGACTCAAATAAAATGAAAATATATTGCATAAGGAATTACAGACTCGAGTAGGCAAACAGATCTTCGGTCTTGAATTCAGTGGATAGTCATTCTTGATCATGTTCAAGAGTCCGAGATGTCCCGACTAGCTTTGTATATCCAGACAGAGTTTAATCAATTATTAAAATCCGGTTTGACTATATGACCAAATGGGCCAACAATCTCCCCCATTTTGATAATTGACAAACTATGAATGATATAACATTAAGCTTGTTCAAAATATCAAAAAGTAGAATTGTTCATATCCTGTATTTTCTCAAAAAAATGTTAGATCTTTAATTTTCTCCCCCTTTGTCACTTAGCAAAATAATTGCAAAAGATAAAGCTCCCCCGCAATCAAATGCATAAGTAACAAATAGTGAGAAAACATATATAAAAGAAATAAAAATAAAAGAGAATTATTACAGGCATGTATTGAAAAAAAAAATCATCACAGGCATGTAATTTCACAGGCAGTTATAAAGAATGAAACAATATAAGAAATAATGCTATCATAAACTGAAACTGAAACATAGTGCTGAAATAAACTGAATGCCATAAACTGAGGCATAATAAACATGTCCATGAAAAGAAAAGAGTACTGAAGCAAACTAGGAAGTGCTAATAATCAAAAAGTACTGATAATAACTTGGAATGTCGGAGCATTTCCAAGTGCACAATAAAATATCACTCAAAATCATATAGTCACATCTCCTCATCATCATCCTCATCATCATCATCAGCAGCTCGACCAGCATGTCCTGAAGTACCAGCTCTAGAGGTACCAGCGCCAGAAGGATGAGGAGGGGCGCCAGCGTAGAACTCACCAACAAAGTCACAAGGTGGAGCACGATCAGGACGGTATGAATCATAGGCGTTACCGGGCTGGAAGTAGGCATGAACAGCCTCATCCTCACAGCTGTAACCAGAGAAAGCTGGATCTCTAGGGATGGAACCGGCTGAATGACCAGTCTGGGCGAAACGAAGATCAGCTAAGGAATTTGCAAGCTCCTGATAGCGGGTGACGTCGCAGAACTCACGTTCGTGGGCCATGTCCGTCATCGAGACGTACAAAGTAGATAAATGCTGATGTATGCCCTCAAATGTCATGACATACTGATGAGGTGGTGGAGGAGGTGCAGTAGGAGGAGCAGGAGGTGGAGCTGAAGCAGTCATACTAGGATAAGATACCTGAAGAAACTTGGGCTCAGGGTCCTGAGTACAAGTCGACAGATCGATATCGAAGTGCTGAAAGATGCGTGGGAGAATCATCGCGTAAGAGAGATTTCTATCTCTTGCACGACAACGACCCATCATCTGAATCATGGTCTTAGGGGCAGAAAATGGAATCCCCTTAAGAATGTGGTACATGGCGGACAGCTCAAGAGAAGTCATATCATCCTTTGAAGTAGATTTTGGAAGGGTAGTAGAATAGATGATGTGATGCAATTCATAGTTAAACAAGTTCAGGTTGTTAGCCTTGAACTTTCCAGAGCGTACTCTATCAGGTGCACAGAGTTCCGCTCTGAAACTGGCAAGTGTCGTGCCTTCGGGAAAATCAAATTCAGTGATGTCAACTAGCGGTTCACCTTCGTTAGGGATACCAAGGATCTCCGCTAAGAGGTCATCATTAAAATTGATATCAATACCTCCAACACGAGTGCTCACATCAAAAGTGTTTAATATGAGATTGCAATAAAATAATCTAATGACATTAGTTGCTATAGGGAAGCAGATTTTAACAAAAAGATGTAACCCTAATGCCTCAAAGAAATGACGATGATCAGGAAATACAGTCCATTTGACTGGAGCGCCTGTGCATATGGATCTCATGGAGAAGTCTCCATACCACAATAGGGCTTGGTCTAGGGTTTGAAAGAAAAACCCATCGAACACACCGTCGCTCGTTTGGACCGGCGAGAAGAGGGAATCCGTATGCGGATGCGAAGATGACCCTTCCTCACTAGGGTTCGTCTTCTTCCTCTTTGAAGGATTGAATTTGGGTACCATTTGTGCAAATTGAATTAAAAATGCACTAATTGAAAAGTGGAGAAAGATGGGGTTATACCTCCCGAAATCAAAGTATGTCGAAGAGAACGACGAACTCCGCACGAATCCAAATTTTGGATTGATTTCACCACTTGGATTGGAAGAAGGAGGGTGGTGAAAAGCTAGGGTTCGGGGCTCCTTCGCGGCTGCTGCTGCTGTTGTGATTAGTTTGGAAGCAATGAAGAAGAAGGGCTTCTCGGGTTCTGTATATATAACCTGACACCCTCAACCGAACTCGGGCCGAATTCGGTCAGAGCTCTGGCCGAATTTGCCTAGGGTTCTTTATAGTTGATTTTTGCCATTCTTTTTCATTGTCTCATTTCAAATATTTAATTCAATGATTAGTCATTTCAACTTCAATTAACATAATTAATATTATTTTATAGATTAAATGTTGTTACACAGCGACTGTTTCAGATTAGCTGTAGGAGTACTGTCCCAGCTGGCGGAGGTTCACCGGGGAACTCTTAAGTACCGCTTCGCTTGAACCGTAGTTGTGGTGACAGACAGACTCTTTATTAGCTTGTCTCTAACACAATTTTTGTATAATGATATATAATCATAAAATAAGATTAATTAATATTATTGATGTCCAAAATTCCTAATTCTCGGCGTAAATAATTGAAACGATCTTCCGCTAGAGGTTTAGTGAAGATGTCAGCTAGTTGATTTTCAGTATCTATGTACACAAGGTTTATATCTCAATGTTGATGATGATCTCTAAGAAAGTGATTTCGAATCTCGATATGTTTAGTACGAGAGTGACATACTGGATTCTTAGTCAAATTAATAGTGCTCGTGTTATCACAGAAAATGGGAATATGTGTGTAAAATAAATCATAGTCTTCTAGGGTTTGTTTCATCCACAAAATCTGAGCACAACAATGTCCTACGGCGATGTACTCAGCCTCTGTTGTTGATAGGGCTACAGAATTTTGTTTTTTACTAAACCATGAGATTAAAGCCTTGCCTAAGAAATGACATGTGCCACTGTTACTTTTTCTATCAACTTTGCATCCTGTAAAATCTGCATCCGAATAACCAATAAGGTCAAAGGACTTAGTTTTGGGATACCATAAGACAACAGAAGAAGTGCCCTTAAGGTATCGAAAGATACGCTTAACTGCGGACAGATGTGATTTCTTTGGATTAGCTTGAAAACGTGCATACAGGCAAATACTAAACATTATATCTGGACGACTAGCAGTTAAATAAAGTAAACTACCAATCATACCTCGATACTTACGTGTGTCGACTGGCTTGCCTTGTTCATCTGAATCAAGCTTTGTTGAAGTTGCCATTGGAGTGCCAATAGGTTTGACATTGTCCAGATCAAACTTCTTTAGCAAGTCTTATGTATACTTGGCTTGATTTATAAAAGTCCCATTATCAGTTTGTTTGATTTGCAATCCGAAAATGAATTTCAGCTCTCCCATCATGCTCACCTCAAACTCATTCTGCATACACTTAGAAAATTCTTGACACAGAGATTCATCAGTAGATCCAAATATAATATCATCAACATAGATTTGAATTAAAAGAAGTTTGACATTAAAAGACTTAATAAACAGTGTAGTGTCAACCTTGCCTTTTAAAAAATCATTGTCAAGTAGAAAAGAGCTTAGACGATCATACCAAGCATGAGGGGCTTGTTTTAAACCGTATAAGGCTTTCTTCAACTTGAAAACATGATCAGGGTTTTTGAAATCCGTGAAACCTGGAGGTTGTGCTACAAAAACTTCTTCTTTTATAAAACCATTTAAAAAAGCACTCTTGACATCCATTTGAAATAGTTTGAAATCATGAAAACATGCAAATGCACATAACATGCGAATGGATTCTAATCTCGCAATTGGGGCATAAGTCTCATCGTAGTCGATACCTTCTTCCTTGAGCTACGAGTCGAGCCTTATTACGAGTCACTAAACCATTCTCATTTAGTTTATTTCGGAATACCCAACGGGTGCCAATGACCGGATGATCAATAGGCCTGGGAACAAGTTCCCAAACTTGATTCCGTTCAAATTGGTTTAATTCCTCTTGTATAGCATCTATCCAAAAACTATCACTACATGCTTCATCAATAGTTTTGGGTTCTAGCTGTGAAATAAATGCAACACTAGAAACAATATCTCTACTGGATGCACGAGTACATACTCCTTTGGTAATATCACCAATTACCAAATCTTTTGGATGATCAGCTGTAAATTTCAACCTTTTCGGTAAATTCTGAAGATAGCTGGTTCCTGGATCTTCTCTAAGAGGTTCAGCTAGTGCAGAGCTTGGTTGAGAATCAGCTGATGTTGAGCTTGGTACAGTTGGTTCTTCGTCATTGTCATCGATAGTCATTTGATTTAGTTCATCAAAGGTGACGTTGATTGACTCTTCGATGATCATGGTTCTTTTGTTGAAGACTCTGTATCCTTTGCTCTTGGCCGCATAACCTAAAAATATATCTTCATCGGCCTTTTCATCAAATTTTCCCAAATTTTCTTTTGTATTAAGAATAAAACATTTACAGCCAAAAAATCTAAAGTATGAAACAGATAGAATTTTATCAAACCATAACTCAAATAGAGTCTTCTTCGATTTGGGTCGAATTAGAACTCTATTGAGTACAAAGCGAGCTGTATTGACAGCTTCAGCCCAGAAATATTTGGGTAGACTAAACTGGTTTAACATCACTCTGGCCATTTCGATTAGAGTTCTGTTCTTACGTTCCACAACTCTATTTTGTTGTAGAGTCCTAGGGCAGGAGAACTCGTGTACAAAATCGTGTGTGTCACAAAATTGCTCAAAATCAGCATTCTCGAATTCGCCACGATGATCGCTTCTTATACGAGTGATCATGTAACCTTTTTCATTCTGTACTTTCTTACAAAAGGTGACAAATTTGAATAATGCATCATTCTTGCGTGTCAAGAAATATACCCACGTGTATCTAGAGAAATCATCTACAATTACGAAAGCATAAAGTTTACCTCCGAGGCTAGCAACTCTGCTAGGACCAAATATGTCCATATGAAGCAATTATAGAGGTCTAGTAGTACATACTGCATTTACTGACTTGAATGTGGATCTGGTAGCTTTGTTCTTTTTACATTGGCTGCATACTGATTCTTTCTTGAATGTAATGTCCGGTAAACCGCGTACTAGCTTCTTTGTGAATAATCTTGAGATCGTATCCATATTTGTGTGACCGAGTCTCATATGCCATAGATGACTCTCATCACTCTTGGCCATTAAGCATCTACCTGAAATGTTAGTTTCTTCTAACAAATAGAAAACATATATATTGTCTTCCCTGATACCTTCAAAGATAGTACTACCAGTTGAGCTATCAACTATAGTACATTTGTCTTTGCCAAAGTTGATGCCATAACCATGATCCGCTAGATGACTTATGCTGAGTAGATTATGTTTCAACTCGGTAACCAGACAGACATCCTTAATCACAGGATAGGGAGACTTACCAACATCACCGATACCAATAATATACCCTTTTAAGTTATTACCGAAGGAGACATAGCCTTCCTTCTTTTTCTTCGATAGTATTACAAATAGGGTAGCGTCACCGGTCATATGCCGTGAGCAACCGCTGTCGAGGATCTATTTGCTTCTAGCATGTGGAGGGTGTTCCACCTACAAAACAGTTTGCAGATGAAACTTTTGGTACCCATTTCTTGTAGGGTCCTGAATTGTTAGCTTTAGGTATCCAAGCATAAACATTTAAATCAACAAGCTTTCTCATTCTATATGCAGATAAAATATGACCAATGAGGCCACAATAATGACATTGTGCATGTCGAGTGTTGAAAGCTGAATGGTGTGCATGGTTGGTAGGTTTAGGTTTTCTAGTATAGAAGAAAGCATACCTATAATCTTGTTTGGGCTTAACCTTTTGGGGTAAAGGTTTTATATGGTTAGGTCTGATAGTGTTTGGCTTGGGAATGTTCCGATTTTTCAGTAAGTGACACGTGTTAGGGAAGGAAGCACCAGGCTCAGGCTGTTTTCCTAACCTAATTTCCAATCTTTTGGAAGTGTCATACAACTTAGTATAATCAGAAGTGAGTGATTCTATTCTAATTTGTGCACATCGAAGACTTTTCTTCTATATAGAAAGTTTTTCCTTGATTTGGTCAATAATTTTGTCTTTCTCTTCAGATGACTTGGTAGTCTCGTGTAATAAGAGCTTTGTTGAAGAAAGCTCACCAGACTCACTAACACTATTTCTAACCTCAGCTAGTAGGTCGGTAAGTCTACCTATTTCACCTTTGTACTCTTTGAGTACCTTCTTAGAGGTCTGATACTTGCTACGCAGTTTTCTGTAATTAGTCATCAGGTCATTGAAGGCATCTCCTAATTGCTCAAAGGTGAAGTCATCATAAGTATCAACTACAGGTTCAGTAGGTACCTGATCGGATGCCATAAAGCATACGTTTGCAGCGTCTTCTGATTGTTCGTCTTCTGAGTCGCTGGCTTCACTTTCATGCCATATGCTGGTATTGGCATATCTCCTAGATGTTGATTTCTTCAGGTTCCCTTTTTCATACCTGTTGCTCTTCTTGCTTGATGATGAGTTTGTGGGACAATCCTTCTTCATGTGTCCCTTCTTCTTGCAACCATAGCAGACAGCATCTTCTTGATACCAGTTGTTGCTGTTGTTTTCTTTGACTCTCTTCTCATATCTCATGAATCTTTTGAACTTCCTTGCTAGGAGTGCTTGATCTTCAGCGTCAGATCCACTGCTGTCTGAGTCACCTTCAGCAGCTTTTCTGTGCTGAGCCTTGAAAGCGATCGACTTCTCCTTTGGTGCAGGCTCTTCAAAATCTTGTAGCTCCAGTTCATGAGTGAGTAGCTTACCCATGAGTACTTCGAGGGACATAGTTGTGAGGTCGTTCCCTTCAATGATTGTAGTAGCCTTCGGAATCCAGATCTTGGTGAGAGCTCGCAGGAGTTTGCGAATCTTTTCATGGTTACTGTAATCTTTGCCTAAGGAGGACAAAGGATTACAATATCCAAGAATCTCTCGAACATTTGTGTAACTGTTTCGTTGGGCTTCTTCTTGAACGCCTCTTACTCTTGAGTAAGTCTGCTGACTTTAGATTCTTTGACTTGAGTCGTGCCTTCATGTGTGACTTCAAGTAGCTTCCACACTTCATTAGCCGTTGAGCAGATAGACACCCTGTTAAATTTAGTTATGTCTAAAGCATAAAAAAGAGCATTAATGGCACGTGTGTCAAGACTGGCCCTTTTCTTTTCTTCCTTTGTATATCTGCTGTGGGGTTTTTCAACTAAAACTCCATCAACATTTATACGAGGTGGCTTTTGATAGCCATCAAGAACAATGGACCATAAATCAAAGTCAAGTGATTTCAAGAAGAAACTCATCCGTGTTCTCCAATAGGTATAGTTCGTACCATCAAACAGTGGGGGTCTGTTTGTGGCCTGGCCTTCACTTGTGAATTTCACAGTTGCCATATGTTGTGCTGTGATCTATATAACAGTTAATTAAAATGAATAAATAATTGCACTGTTACCTTTACTTTACCTGTAACATCCGCTTTGATACCAATTGTAGGAACGAAATAGTAAAGCGTAATACTCTAGAGGGGGGGTGAATAGAGTTGGCAGCGAAATAATGCTAATTAAAAAATGTTAGCAGCACAATCACAGAATATTAATCACAACTTAAATAAAGTAAAGACAGAATTAAGAGAGCAAACACAAAGACAGCGATGTATACTGGTTTCCCTCTGTTGAGGACTAATCCAGTCGGTAGAACTCTTGCTACTAGTTGAATCCACTATTGAAAAAATCGCAAGTTTTCTTACGAAGTCCTTGCAACTTCTACAACGCGAGCTTTGATACGAAGAACTCGTCCAACTTCAAATGTGAAGAGGTATTCTTCAATCAAGCCTTCTGATTACAATCTCTCAGAAACTTCTAGACCGTACCGCACTGGCAAATTGACTAGAGGATTGTAATTGGCTTGGGATCTGAAATTGAAAGCTCTAGAAAACTCTTTGAAAGACTGAAAGCTTTAGATAGAGAAAAGATTGAAAGTGAATGAGTGAGTTAAAATAATCGAAATCCTTCTCTATTTATAGGAATTTCAAAGGCATACTTCTGACAGAATTCAGGCAGAATTCGGGCAGACTCTATGAGCAAATCTCGGTCAAATCTGCCACTGCAGGAGGACCAAGTTCCAAGGATTCTAAATCACAACAGCCACCAACCGAACTCTGGCCGAACTTTGGCTGAACTCGGTCCGAGTTCTGTCTGGGTTTAGTTAGGGTTTTAAAAAGCTTTTTTTTGGTGATTTTTGAAAACCTTTTTTGAAAACCTTTTTGTAAACCTTTTTGAGAGGACATTTTAAAAACATTTTGAACTCATTTAAGGGTAGCCTATTTGCCAGTAAGACTCGGTGTACAACATATTCCTAGACTCAAATAAAATGAAAATACATTATATAAGGAATTATAGACTCGAGTAGGCAAACAGATGTTCGGTCTTGAATTCAGTGGATAGTCATTCTTGATCATATTCAAGAGTTCGAGATGTCCCGACTAGCTTTGTATATCCAGACAGAGTTTAATCAATTATTAAAATCAGGTTTGACCATATGACCAAATGGGCCAACACCTGAACCATATTACAACGATGTGAGATCGTAGTCCAAACCAGCATAGCCAGGACTCCAGAGTTAAGAATGTGCTCCACAGTTTTAGACTGTCATTTTGAGCAACAATGACACGTTGATGCTAAACTGAAGCCATGATGTTGAGAGCATCGTCAGTAGGTAGCTTCTTATGATACGCTCTCCAGAGCAGAAAGGATTATTTTTTTGGAATGCACGACTACCAGAAAGGACCAATAATAGGAGACAGCGCTCCAATGTCGTGAGGAAGTCTTCTGGCGAACGCTAAAGAGAAAGAATCGTTGTCCGAGAGGGACCACCCTAGAGAGTCAGGGACCGTTCTAATCTTCAACCCAGATTCGAGTAATGCGTCTGCAGTCTCCTCCCCGATCCATTCCTGGGTCCTTTTCCAGTTCCAGTCAATCGAGCTATCCCACAGGTCACGGATCGCACAGTTGGAAGGAGCATCTGGGTAATGGGTTAGAAGGTCATTTCTGAACCAGCTTTCACAGAATAGTGAAGATTTGCTCATGCCCATTTGGAGACGTATCAAAGGCTCTACAAGACGCCGATTGTGCAGAATATGAGGCCAAGATACGGAGGATCTGCAATTGAGATCGACAACAGACGAATGAGTTGGCTTGAAATATCTGGCCTTCATGAACCGAGTCCATATCGAACTACTCTCACGGAGCTTCCACCACAGCTTCATCGAGTAAGCATCAATGACTTGCGACAGCCAGCAAAAACCTAGTCCGCCCTCGTCTGTAGGTCTGGCCATGGTGTTCCAGCTGGCCCAATGATACTTGTTCTTGCCGTTGTAGTGCCCCCATAAGAAGTTGGCGAAGAGATTTTTAATGGTTGTGAGAACCTTCTTAGGTGGAGAGCAAGCAGCAAGGGTATATATGGGAATGGAGGAAAGCACATGCTAGATCATAATCATCTTCCCGCTTTTGATAAAATTGCATTGTGCCATCGCTCAAGTTTTTTCCTAATTTTGCCCACCAGTCTTTTGAAAATGCCAGCGTTGGATCTACCGTACACCAACGGACACCCTAAGTAAGGAAAATGAGGTATATATATATATATATATATATATATATATATATATATATATATATATTCCCACGGTCGACAGATCGATATATATATATATATATATATATATATATATATATATATATATTATATATACATATATATATATATATTATATATATATATATCGATCTGTCGACCGTGGGAATATATATATATATATATATATATATATATATATATATATATATATATATATATTCCCACGGTCGACAGATCATTACAGCCGTCGGGATTTGGGTTCTGTGGAAGAACCAAAATAAATTCAGGTACGAAGGTCGATCATTCCAACCTCATCTTCTGATCTCAGAGGTCCTGCGCCAGATCAGCAGAATACAGAGGTGTTTCTCCCACTCCGCAGACAGCTTCTGGGTAGCCTGGGACTAGTATCCTCTGGCCTGGGGTTTTGTTTTGTTTCTTGTCTTTGTTGCCCTTTCTTTTCTGCTCTTTTGCCTTCTTGCGCGAGGCGTGCTTGCTTGTATAGGCATCGGCATTTTGCGCCTTATACATCAATAAATTCCGTTTCTCTCTCTTTCTCTTTCTCTATCTCTATGTATATATATAGATATATATATATATATATATATATATTTATATATATATATATAAATAGCTTCCTTCCAGGTTTCCTTTTGTTCCCCGTCGGCATGGTTTCCTCCCAGGGCTTCCTAGCCGCTGTCGGCCGTTCTCTCCTCCCCCTGTTCACTCATGCCTCGTCTTCTGCCCCATCAGCCGTCGACTTGGTTGGTTGCCGCTGCGGTGGCCCAAGGCTGCCAGATCGCTACTCCTCCCCATGGCAGACGGCGGTTTCCGCGGCACGCACGGTCGGGCCTCCGCCATCCTTCTTCCCGGTCCAAAGGTGCCCAGCCTTCGCCTCTTGCCGCTCAGCTGCCGTCCGCCCTTGGTCCACCCTCCTTCGGCTTTGCTCCCGGGGTGGACCATTGACCAGCTCCTGCTGGTGGCGCACAGCCGCTCGGCTGCGGTCGTCGACCTTGTTTCCCAGCCCAGCAGCGATCCAGGTCACCGCCTCGGCTGCGCGGTCGGCATAAGTCGCCCGGAGGAGCACGACCACTCCTTTCCTTCTGTCCCCTTCCCGCTCTCCTCGATTCCTATGCCGATTTCGAATTCATCGTAGGCTTCGGGAGCTGGAGCGCTCGTTCCTCCATCGAGTCTTGGGCCCTTCTTAGGAGTTGCGCCAGGTGTTGGCACAGTCAACCCCCCAGATCAGGCTTTTGTGGGGCGCGGTCCATGCTTTTTCCCACCCATTGTTGCTTGTTCGGGGGGACACGTACCCCTCTTGGGTGGCGGACCTACTGGGGTGAGCGCCGCCTGCGCGTTCCCTTCCTTTGTAGCTTGTTCAGGGGACCACGTGCCCCTCTCGGGTGGCGGACCCGCAGGGGTATGCGCGACCAACCTTAGCGCCTCTTTGTTTCAGGTCTCAAGAGACCTGCCTTGCGCGCTTTAGGCGCAGTCCCCTATTGCGCGTTCTCCGGACGCTCCTTCTTCCAGCTCCTTGGCGCAACCCGGGGTTCTTTCCTCTAGCCTTTTGGCGTGTTCCGGGGACTCTTTCCCCTGCCTATTGGCACAATCCGGGGTGTCCCCCTGCCTTTCGGTCCTTCTGAGAGCTCCCACCCCCCTCTCAGGCCCCCTTCCTGCCTCTTGGCGCATCCTGTTCTCGCGCTACCCGGGTCCTCCATCGCGTTGGCGCAGCCGCGCAGCTCTCCAGGGCTGGCGTCTCCTGGTGCCCCTTCGCCTTCACGTCTCCAACAACCTTCTCCAGCATTCACCCTCCTGCTCCTCCCCCCTCCTGAGCTCTTAGGCCCCTCCTTGTGCCTCCTACGCCGAGGCCTTATGGCCAGACCGGGGGAGCCGTTCGCCAGCGGCCTCTGAGGAGATCCAGCTCCCAGATTTAGAGTTTTTGCCTGCTTCCGTCGGCGACCCCATCCGGGTCCCCTTCGTCGTGTCAGAGATCTCTGCCCTATCCTTCTCTTTTTCTAAGTCATTTGTGCTCAAGTTTGGATCCGGCTGCCCGAAGATCTCACTAGCTGCGAAGCTATCGCCAAATGGGGCCTCTCTGCAGCGTTCTGGGTCGCTCCGCTCGACCCTAAGCATATGCTCCTTCACCTCTCTTCCGATTCGGACTATGCGATAGTCCGAGCCAAGGGCACTACCAGAATGGGAACGCAGATCGCTAAAGTAGTCAAATGGTCCCCCGATTTCAACCCTAAAATTGATTCAAAAATCATATCAACCTGGATCACACTCCCCAAACTCCCCCTGGTTTGCTTCCCCGCAGCAGCACTAAAACGGATCGCCAGCTCCTTTGGGACCCTGGTTGCCATCGCCGAAGAAACTCGCAACCTCTCCAAGTACAACTACGCGAAGATATGCGTGGAGTTAGACCTCGCAAATGACCCCCCCAAAATTATTGAGATAGAGCTCGAAAATGTTACTCACAGCAAACTGCTGGTCTACGACAACAACATCATCTTCTACAAACACTGCCAGATGAGCGGCCACCTAATTTAGCACTGCTTCAGAGCTCAACCTGAACTAAAAAAGAAAAGCCCGTGCACCCCTAGCGCGACCACATTCATAGAGACTCCGCCACTATCATACACAAATCAAATCCCGAACCCCTCCCTCAGATAGAAGGCCAGCCTCGTCCCCACCCTCCTTCGCCCGACCCGGCCAGCTATGCTATCGTCCCTTTCACTCCCTCCATCCTCTCCCTCCACAACTCATTTGAACTCCTATCAGACACCCCTTCAGTTGACGCCAACAATGACCATAATGACCACAACGAGCATCCTTCCACCACCTCCGGTCAACATGATCCCCCAAGACCAGAGGCCCCACACATCACCCAAACGCCTTCATCATCCAACCCCTCATACAACCTGAGATCATCACACTACCCCCCCACGAGGCCTCTCTCTCCATCAAATCACCAGTCGACATCCCTCCACATCCTGGAGAAGACTCTGCGGAGATCAGATCTAAGAAGTTAGAAGAGCACCGACCAGGCACAGAGCCCCTTCGAGAACAATACACCCTCCCAAAGGACGCCCAAATCTCTCTTAGCCATACCTTAACTGGCAGTTCCAACCTCCCAAAGGACGCTCAAACCTCACTCAGCCATACCTTAACTGGAAGATTCTGGCAAGCCCAAGAGGCAGGATTTCTGGACTGGGATAACCCCTTATGCGCCCTGGAAGAACAAGACAACGACCCACCTATCACCGACACCAACGCCGAGGGAAGCAGTGAGCAAAGCCGGACCAACAAAGATACCGAAAACAACGAGCCCACCAGCATACTAAACAAAAAAACCTCCTCCAAGAAGAGCAAAAACAATCAAAAGTTGATGACAGCTAGGAATACAAGGTCCGTATCGAAGCATAACCACCCTCATCCCAGCCCCTCACCCAATGCTTAGCATCATCTCCTAGAATGTGAGGGGGCTCGACAACAAACCGACGATGAACAGAATGCTCAGCCTCAAAAAGACTCATCGCATTGATCTATTAATCATTATCGAACCTAAAATCTCTCAAAGTAGAATAAAAACCATTAAACTCAAGTTAGGCTTCCCACAGGCCATCGTTGGTGGCAATGACATCTAGCTCTTTCTTGCTCAAGAATTCAAATTTGGCATCATCCACGACTCTCCCCAGGCTCTCACCTGCTGGGTTGAACACCCGGCACTCAAGTCACGCTCCGTCCTCTCCGCTGTCCATGGCAGTTGCGACATCCCCGAACGTAGATTGCTCTGGGCTGACCTGATGAGGGTTCATTCCTAGGGACTTTCGTGGCTTTGTATTGGAGACTTCAACACGGTATCATGTAGAGAGGAGAAGTCAGGTGGTCGCCCTCCTCCCAAACCAACGATGGATGATTTCAACAATTTTATCTTCCTCAGACACCTCACCCCCATCCCCTTCCTCGGTAGTTCATTCACCTGGTGCAACATGCAGGAAGGCCATCGGCGATAATACTCCAGATTAGATCGAGCGTTGATCAACGAAGGCTGGACCGACATGGGCTTAATCACTAATCTCTCTCATCTGAACTCCACCGAATCTGATCACCAACAATCACACCAGCAACAAGAAAGCTTTCCGCTTCCTCGAATTTTGGCGTCACTATCCATAATTCCAGAACATCGTGGCTTCTACTTGGAACTCCGTCTCGGTCCTTGACCCGATGGCTCGTATGGCGGCTAAGCTTAAAGCCACCCGTAAGGCCCTCTCGTCCTGGAGCTTACAGGCTTACAGAGACATTTTCCAGGCTATCAGGGAGGCGGAGGACGACGTCACTCGTACGGAGTTCGCATTTGCCATTAACAGATCCTCGGAGGCCCGTGCCTCCCTCAACCTCGCCAAAGCCCTCCTTAACTCCAGGCTGAGAGTGGAGAACGAATTCTGGCCGCAAAAAGCTAGATCGACCTGGGACACCGACGACGACCGGAATACCAGGTTCTTCCATGCGTGCGTCAAAGGACGCAGGAACAAATTAAAATTACACCGGATCCTCGACGACAACGGCAACCTAGTTAACGACCAGGCTAGAATTCAGGCCGCGGCGACGAACTTCTACTCCAAGCTTTTCACCAAAGAGCGGGTCGTCCACGACGAGATGCTTTTGTCGGTTATCCTTTCCCTCATCAGCGATAACGGCAACGAGACCCTGCTTACCACCACTTCGAAGGAAGAGGTCAGAGCTGCGGTCTGGTCCATTAATGAGCACAGTGCCCCTGGGCCAGACAGTTTTAACGGAGTATTTTTCAGAGCTTGCTAGAACATCATCAAAACTGATTTAGTTGAAGCCACTATAGCCTTCCTCCAAGGGGCCAGATACCCCAAGTCAATTTCATGCGCCAACATCATCCTCATCCCCAAGAAAGACAATCCGGAGAACTTTAAAGTCTTTTATCCGATCAGTCTCTGTACCTTCACCAACAAGATTATATCCAAGATCGTCACCTCTCGGATGTCTGATCTCCTTCCCAAGATCATCTCCGAAGAGCAAAGCGGGTTTGTCAAAGGTCGCTATATAACAGACAACATCCTCCTTGCGCAAGAGATGATCACGTGCAGAAAGTTCTCGTCGAGGGGGGGAACGTGGCCATCAAACTTGATATAGAAAAAGCGTATGACCGCCTGGACTGTCAATTCATGATTTGGGTTTTCAGGGCATTTGGCTTTGCAAAAACATGGATTGACATCGTCTTCAGATCCATCAATAACGCGTGGTTCTCTACCATCATCAATGGCCAGGCTACAGGATTCTTCCGTTCTACCCACGGGGTTAGACAAGGGGATCCGCTCTCTTCCACCATTTTTATTATAGCAGCCGAAGCCCTCAGTAGAGGCCTTAATAGTATGCCCAGAATGTCCGATTTCAAACACTTCTACACCACCACCAGTTGTTCGCTTATCACTCACCTGGCATACGCCGACGATATCCTTATTTCTCCTCCGGAGACAACGGTTCGATCGACGTCGTCTTGAGCACGATCGCCAGATACACCACTTGCTCCGGCCAGCGCGTCAACAACAACAAGAGCGTCATCTACACTCATCACAAAGCAGACAGAACCCACTCTACTCTGCTCGCCAACATGACCTCCTTCAGCATGTCATACCCCCCTTCTTTTACCTTGGATTCTCGCTGGTGTACGGTAAGACTAACTCAGGTATATACGAGCTACTTGTTGACAAGATCCGTAAACTCATCGCAGGATGGCACAACGCAACCTTATTCCTAGGGGGCAAAATGATTCTCATCAAACATGTCCTTTTATCCATCCTGATGTACATCCTGGCCGTTTGCTTCCCTCCCTTGAAGGTGCTCCACTCTCTCGAATCCCTCTTCGCCAAGTTCTTTTTGGGGCCATAACGACGGCAAGGACAAACATCACTGGGCCGGATGGGAGTCGATGGCCAAACCTACTGATGAAGGAGGTCTTGGCTTCAGCAGACTTGCCCACATCGTGGACACCTGCTCCATTAAGTTATGGTGAAAGTTGTGCACCGAGTCCTCCTTATGGACGAGGTTCATGAGAGCTAGGTACTCCAGATTCTCCCATCTGTCGGAAGCGTGCACTAACAACAGATCATCATCATCGTGGCGTCGTATCGTTCGGGGTCGCAGCATCGCTAAACCTCTCATTCGTCTCCAGTTGGGAGACGGTCGCTCCCCGGCCTGTCTGGAACGGTGGTTAGGTTCAGATATCATTCATCCCAACACCCTTACTCCGCAGGGCTGCGTAATTAGAGACCTTTGGGAAGACAGTTACGGATGGAATTGAAGGAAGGTTAGAGATTGGATAGGCCAGCCGGCGACCAACCGTCTTCTTGCGGCTAATCTGCAGATTTTAGAAACATGCGACACTTGGAAATGGTCTTCCAATCCGGGTGGGACATTCATCTTGGCTTCCGTCAGACTCGTTGTCAGAGACAGAGAAGTGCCGAACATCGTTTATGCCAAATTTTGGCAGGCATGCCTTCCCATCAAATGGTCTATCCTCATCTGGCGTGCTATTCACCGAAAGATTCCGACGGATGACATCATCAGAACTATGGGATTCAGCCTCGCTTCAAAATGTCACTGCTGCGAGCAACACAAGTCAGAATCAGCAGATCACATCCTTCTTTCGGGAGATCTGGTTGCAGGCATATGGTCCAAGCTTCACAATAGTCTTGACATTGCTCAACCGACTGGGGGCTTCTACGATCTCCTGGCCTTCTGGAGCCGCTCCCACGGACATTAGATTGTAGCAGCCGCTGGTATTTGGGTTTTTTAGAAAAACATGAACAAATTCAGATATAAAGGGCGCCAAATCCACCATACACAGTTGTACAAAGAGGTCATCAGACAATGCTACAAAGTCCGGAGGCGCTGCTCTCACGTCTCCAACTCGTTCTGGGAAGCCCTGGCTTAGGCCGTCCTCCCCCCTCCTTTTTGGTGTGCGCATCTCGCACTTGTCTCTTTCTGTCATTTTGTTGCGTTTAACGCTCTTACTTGTATAGGCTTCGGCATTTTACGCCTATTTCTTCAATAAAAGTTGGGGATTTCTATTAATATATATATATATATATATATATATATATATATATATATTATATATATATATATAAATATATATATTTAAAAAATATATATATATATATATATATATATATATATATATATATATATTTGTTTTTTTTAGAAGAACCGTAACTTTATTGAAGAATAGGCGCAAAATGCCGAAGCCTATATAAGTAAGCGTGCAAAATGCGACCAGAGAAAAAGGAACAAACAACACTAGTCGCGCACAAAATGACACCAGATCTTTACGACCGCCGATAGAGGATCGCAAGAGAGCCGAAAGAAGACCTAAACAAGGACCTCCCAAAAAGTGTTGGACGCGTGAGAGCAGCGCCTCCTAGCTTTGAAAATTTGCCTGATGACCTCTCTGAATAATTACGTAGGGAGGAGTTGGCGGCCTTCATATCTGAATTTGTTCCTGTTATTCCATAAGACCCAAATTTCAGCGGCTGCGATGATTTGATGTCCGTGGCAGCCGCTCCAGCTGTCTAGGAGATCGTGGAAGCCCCCAGTCGGGGGGACGATACTTAGTCTATTGTAGAGATTGAACCATATCTGAGTCGCCAACTCCCCATGCCGATTCAGAATTGTGTTCTATACAGCAGTGGCATCTGGACGCGAGACTGAATCCAATAGATTTGATAGAGTCGTCCGTCGGTAATTTACGACGTAATGCGTGCCAGATAAGGATAGACCATTTGATGGGAATACAGGACTGCCAGAACTTAGCACAAGTGCTATCTGGCATGGCCCTTCCTCTGGCCATAATTCTAGCCGATGCCGGCGTGAAAGTCCCGCCTGGGTTAGGTGACCATATCTACGTATCGGAAGTATTAGTGACCCGCAGGTTAGCTGCAAGAAGACCGTCGGCTGCTGGCTGACCAAGCCAATCTCTGACCCTCCCCCAATTCCATCCAGAACTGTCCTTCCATAGATCTCTAATTTTGCATCCCTGCGGAGTTCGAGCATTGGGCTAGAGGTTGTCTTCTCCAAGCCACCGTTCTAGGCAGGCCGATGAATGACTGTCGCCTAACTGAAGACGAATTAATGATTCTGCGATGTTGCATCTACGAATGATACGACGCCACGACGCCGAAGATCTGTTATTAGTGACTGCCTCCGACAGATGAAAGAATCTGGAGTATCCAGCTCTTATGAACCTCGTTCATAGCGAGCTCTCCGTGCTGAGCTTCCACCACAGCTTCATGGAGCAGGCGTCCACGATGTGGGCCAGTCTACTGAATCCCAGGCCTCCTTCTATAGTGGGTTTGGCCATGGTATCCCAGTCGGCCCAGTAATGTTTGTCCTTGCCATCGCAATGACCACAGAAGAACTTGGCGAAGAAGGCTTCTAGGGAGTGTAGATACTAAAAATAAAGTTGTACCCATCAAAAAGGCAAAGAAAATCAAGTTGTGCACTCTTCAAGTGAACTGCGCAGGAAATAGATTGTGCAACAACTCAACTGCGCAGGCTGAACTACGAACTCATCCAAGTGCGCTGGCTGACGTGGCCTCGTCATCATTATCTGACAGAGAATCAGATCTTCTGACAGCTGACAGTATGAAGAACGAGGAAACTGTTCATTTATCGTACAGCACAGCGCTCGAGGACAGCTGTACATAGAGCACAATCTGCCAGACTCTCTACAGCGCAATTCAATCTAGCGCAGTCTGAAGCCAGCGCTGTTCATGTGGCGCACTCCATCATGACAACTCACAATTTACACGTGGCTTACATGCCATCAATCACTCACCATGTGGCAACCGTTTGTACACGACCAAACGTATTTCAATCAAACAATGCCACATCTCACATACATGTGGTCCACGATCGAGTAACTGCCAGCGCAGTTTGCTGCTTGCACAGTCCAATGTCTGCACAAACCATCCAGCACAATTTAGAATAACTAAAAATTAGTTATTTCCATAACTCTATAAATAGAGTTTCAAGTCTTTATTATTAAGCACAGATCATCTCAGATCAGATCAGAATCATCACCAGAGATCAGGAGTTCTTGCCAAAGCGTTGCTGCATTCTTCAAAGGCTACCGTCTTCAAAGTTTATATCGTCCAAGGGATAAATCGATCGTCATTCAGATCGGATTCCTATAGTTGTACTTTCCCAGAATTTTTGTAATCTTCTTACAAAGTTTGTGAAATAAAGATCAACTTTTGTTTTTGCAAATAAAATGACGACTCTGCTGGGGACGACTTTCACCTCCGACGAGGAAGTGACAACTCAATGTGACGTTGCGTCTATCGGAAAGACGCAGAAGACGCTGGTTGTAAAGATCAGCCAGACGGCCTACGAGGCGATGATCAACTCCAGGACCACCCCTCGCACTGTAACAACTTTTGCCACGAGCAAAGTTCACCCAGTGTGGGTCCCCAAGACTATTGTGCAGTCTACTGCCTCTACTGCTCTGCCTGATGCGTAGTCTGCTGTTTCTGCTGCCAAGACTGTTGTGCAGTCTACTGCTACTGCCCATGTGCAGTATGCTGCTCCCCTTACCAGTACACAACCTACTTCCTATGCTGCTCTGTCAAAGTGCAAGACTTCTCTTCCCCTGGCGTAGTTGGCTACAACTCTGCCTGCGCAGTCTACCACTCCAGCAACTAGAATACAACTCAAGCACTCTGGCATCAAGACTCCTGCTGCGCAAGCTGCTGTGACTGTGGCCAGAAGACCTTCTGTCAAAGCTCCTCATACGCAACCTGCCAGTGCGCCAACAACCACTCCAACCCTTGCGCAAATTGTGCCAGCGCAGTCTAAGAGGGACAGCCCTTTGGCTAACCTCTCTTCTTCTCAAAGCAAAGGGAAAAACTCTGCTCCTCTTCCCAAGCATTCTGTTGCTCCAGCGCAATCCACTGGGGGTAGTCTGTTGACTGTTCCTCCTTCACCTCAGAATAAAGAAAAAGGCCCGTTGGTCTTTTTTCAAACTTCCTCGTCCCACGACTTGGAAGACAACAGAGGGAAACGCTCTTTAGCTAACCCTTCTTCACAAAACAAAGAAAAAGGCCCTTTGGTCTTTTCTCAGTCTTCCTCGATTTTTACCTTAAAAGATCAATCTGAACGTGCCTCGGCACCAGTCAGTACAAGAACTCTCTCCAACAAGGGTTCTTCTTCCCTTCTTGCCAAAAGGAAGTGTACTGATCAATGAGGTATTCTGCCTACTCCAATAGCAAAACTCCAAGATCTTCCAACTCTCAAAATATCCCATTCAAAACAAGGAAAATTGCTGGTGTCTCAGACAGAAACCCCTGGGGGTGAGTTTGCTGATCTAAGAACTTATCTCAATCGACCAACTTCGATGAAACGCAAACAGCCAATGCCGAAGACTAACCAGCATCATAGGCAAACTTCCAGGATCAAAAATCCGGACACCTATGCTAATAAAATGAGTACTTTCCTGTACACTCAAGGGACAAAACATTTGAAGAACCGGAACCATGTTCCGAATGTTGTCAAAGAACATATCCCTCGAACTTCTTTTTGTCCCGTCATCGTTCCTGATCTCCGAGAACACCTTAAACAAAAATGGGACAACATTTCAACAACTCTAGTTCAACCACTTGGACACCATTGTAATCACAAGGTCGTCATCAAGTGTTGTTGTCAGACAACAAAATGATCTGTCTTCGATCGTCTGAACTTTATAAACTCTGAACCTATGTCAGAAGATGAAGATGAAGTTTTGTACGCTTCCGTCAACATGACTTCCCGAGACACTGGGGGTAGGAAGTGCTCCAAGCACGGCAAGCCTCTCAAGCCAAGCCAGCAGTATTTGGATCTACTCCAAGAATCTTCTGATGGAGTATTCTAACATACCCGATCCCGAAGCCGAGATGCAATCGGTCAAAGGAATCTTCAAGATCCTGCCAGTCATCTCCCTCTTTCTCACTCAGGAGATGATTCTTTCTCCGACTATGATGCATACATCGAAAGTTCTGAATAGACAGTTTCTTCTACTATACCTAGAGAAGTGACAGCTTATGTTGTCACTGAAGACCCAGATGCTTCCAGTTCAGCTTATCAAGAACAACGAATAGCTGCGCTAGAAGACAAGTTGAAGACTATGGCCGAAATGGTTGCAAGTGTGCATTCTATCATCGTGGCCCAACATACAGTACCACCGACTGTACCTGCTATAAATCCTGAGATCATAGCATCGTCGATGCCTGTCAATGCAGGACTGGGGGTAGCATCTCCTCAAGTACCTCCTGTACAGATTCAACCTACACCTAGTTAGTCAGGTGCTGGGGGTAGTGCTTACCAAGCTGTTCCTCCCCCTAACACTCTGATTTAGCCTGCTCCTTCTACATCATTGGAGGATGCTAATGAAGCCGTCAAACTCTTGCGCACTCAATTCGAGGCCTTCAAAGAGAAAGACAACTTATAGAGGTTGGGGATCAAACAACCCTACCCAGTTGAATGGAAGGAAGTCCCATTTCCTCTAAAGTACAAGATTCCAACAATCTTCATATTTGATGGCAGCACTTCTCCCAGTCAGTTCATTAACCACTTTGAGGTAATGACTGTCCAACTTCAGCCAAATGACGCTCTTCTTACCAAGGTATTCGTCGGCTGTTTAGCCGGTGTGGCATACGATTGGAACAAAAGCTTGCCCGATGGCTGTATCACCTCTTTCTCAGGTCTAAAACAAATCTTCTTGGAACGATTCTATGAGGGGATCAATGACATGACCATGTCAGCCCTTAATAAAATCAAACAAAGACACAATGAAACCGCTGAGAGTTTTATTGAAAGGTTCCGCTGAGAAGCTTTAAAAATGCCTCCTCGAACTCCGGCCGCTGTGACCATAGACACCTGCAAGACAAATCTTTTGCCTATCATCAGCATGTGGACGGGGTCAACTCAGTTCCAAGACTGGCCATCCTTCATTGTCAACGCTAAAGCAGCTGAAGTTAGTGCTGACAAATTCAAGCAGCTAGGGGTACAAATGTCTAATCCCGACCGGGATGAACATCAGACATCGGGTGGTGGTAATCGTCAGAACAACCGCAAGGAAAAAAAACTTTGAACATCAACTTGAAGAACAAAAAATCTCTGGCGGTCAACGTAGCTCCACCTACGTCTACTTCTACTCCTTCAGTACCTCCACCAAGGGAACCTCGTCCAAAAATAGAGTATTTCTTTGACGAGAATGACACCGTGAGCATCTTTGATTGCTTGATTAAAAGCAATAAGCTCCAGTTCCCAGACCCGAAGAAGCATGATAAAGTCGGTAAGACTGATCATCCTAAGTACTGTGTCTATCACAGGTTCATTGGGCATCCCGCTCGAGCATGTTATGTGCTCAAAGGCAAGATTCAAGAGCTAGTCAATGCTGGTGTTGTCACTCTACAGCAAGACGAGAAAACTGTTACCGTGAACATGGTCTCAGTTCAATTCGGTGACTTTCCTCCGCAGATGGTACAGTATGGTGTCATCCCTATCCCCAAGCTACTCTTGAGATCGAGAATCTCCCTCCTCCACGAAGCGAAGGTCTCATCTCCTTGTCTCTTGATAATGGCGAGATTATGTGGCTCCACCCTAATCTTGCTTCAGAGTTCGAAGTTCCCTCTTCCTCCAAGAAGAAAGAACGTTCTAAGGGCAAAACAAAGATCTATAATATGGTGTCTTTTGACCCCATAGTTGATGAGGAAATCCTGCTAGGCACCAGATCAGGGAAAGCCTATCTAAAGAATTATCCCGAAGCTCAGGAGAATCCTGCTTCTTCTTCTGAGCCCGCTCCAGTGCAACATGTTTCCATTGAGGATATTCCTGCTGCCTCCTCACCGGTTGTAGAACCCACTCCTCCCAAGCCGACGATAGCCGACAAAGGCAAACAACAAGTCTGCTTCGACAAACCTTTGAAGAAGTCATCTCCTTCTGGACTTGAGAAGCCTTACAACTTTGATATCTTGGCTCAATTAGCTAATACACCGGCCCAGCTGTTAATTTTCGCACTTGTGCCTCTCCAAAGAGACTCGGAAAACTCTGAGTGAAGCTCTCATTCAGGCAGAAACCTGTCTAGCCCTTTTAAGGAAGCCGAAGGCAGAGCCTGTCTCTTGCCTCCATTGTCATAGTGTGTTGGAGTTGATTCCAAACAATACCTTCATACCGGGTGACATGCTGATGAAAGACAATAGGCACGACCGTCCTCTATACTATACATGATATGTCGACTCGATGAAAGTTGATCGTATTCTGATAGATCCAGGGTCTGTCCTCAGTATTATACTGAAGAAAATGTTAGATGCATTGAAGATCCCAGTGCATAGTCTTTCCAGTATAATCACTACCATCCTTGGGTTCAATCAAGGAAGAAGTGAACCTCTGGGTAAGATTCGCCTAAAACTCCAAATAGGCAATCTCTGCAAAAGGTGACCTTCTACATCATAGACACCATGGTTGTTCTTATAATGCTCTGTTAGGGAGACCATTCCTGCATGAACATAACATTGTTCCTTCGACTCTCCATCATTGTTTTAAATATGTCGATGACAATGGAGAGGTTCAAAAGGAGGTTGCTGATCTCTATCCATTCAAAGGTGTCGAAGGATACTGCAACGATGCTTGTATATACAAGGATGAGTTCAAAAAAGTAGTATTATCTCTGGATACTGAAGAAGAACAAGAAGCAGTGTCCAATGACACTCTCATCATACCTTTCAAAGGGCGTATTTCTCGTCCTCAATCGTTCAAACCACTGGTTATTCACTTTCCAGTCCAGAAGCAACCAACTGATGATGGTCAGAATCAAAGGGAGCTCACATCTTCTGAGCCACTTGTTATTGACTTACGTCGTAACAAGGAAAAAAGGCAGCTCACCTCTTCTGAGCCACTTATTATTGATTTATCTCATAACAAGGAAAAAAGGGAGCTCACCTCTTCTGAGCCGCTTGTTATTGACCTCCGTCGTAACAGGTCCCATCCTCCTACACATTTTTCTTCTCCCCCTCTTGTAATCAATCTGACCAAGCCTGCTAAGGCTAAAGGTCCTGCTCTAAATACAGATGTATAAATCAATGAAAAAACATCTACTTTCCAGTATACTGATGTCATTTATCATGCTAAATGCTATTTGGATATGTTAGATAGCTTTCGGTCATTTACAATAGGAGTTGTACAGTCTCTTCAAACAGAAGTCTTACTCGAACACCCAGAGGATTCATACTTTGTTGTCCCTTCTCGAAAGAGAGGCGAGAGTCCAATACTTTTTAGTAATGGACCAGAACAAAAATTCAGTTATACGGATGATAGCAAAAGCAACGATATGGGGCATCTTCAACTCTGTCGTTACAGTCAATAATCAAAAGACATCATCCGGAAGATGGGTTATGACTTCAAGAATGGTCTCAACTACGGTAAGGGTAGAAGAACTCCTATCCGTACGGCTGTTTCGAAAGGAAAATCAGAGATGTACTATAGCAGGACCAAAAGAGGTCTCGGATATTCTTCACCTCTGGTTTTATCCCTAGTAGCCTCCGAGTCCGATAGTGAGGAGCGCTCTAACACTTCTGATTCCAGATCATGGGATTCTAACACCAGCATCGGTCAAGTTTATCGATTGATCGTATCTTCTAACATGGTCTCCGTTGAACTTCCAGAAGGCTATGATGAGGATGTTGAAGAAAATCCTGAAATAGATCCTTGGGCTCAACGAATTGATACCTAATGGGAACTCTGTTTCGAACAAAGAGAACCTCCTACCGAAGATCAATTAGTTCAAATTGATGTAGGAGAGAGCGGGTCACCTCGTCCAATATTCATCAGCAAGAACCTCCCAGAGGCAGATAAGCAAGAATTAATTCTTCTTATTCAAGAATACATTGATGTCTTTGCCTGGAGCTATGAAGACATGCCAGGTCTAGATCCCAAAGTTGCTACTCACAAATTGAATATCTTGCCTAATGCAAAATTAGTCAAACAGCAACAACAATGCTTCAAGCAAGAAATGATGGACGCAATCGACGACGAAGTCAAGAAGCTCATCGCTTGTGGCTTTATCCGAGAAGAACAACACCCAGATTGGGTAGCCAACGTCGTTCCAGTCCTGAAGAAAACCGAAAAAGTTTGAGTTTGTATCGACTTTCGGGATCTTAATGAAGCCTGTCCAAAAGATGAATTTCCTCTCCCTATCACGGACGTCATGATTGATATTACCTGTGGGTTCGAAAGGATATCTTTCATGGATGGATTCTCTGGATACAATCAGATTCGGATGAATCCTGAAGATGAAAAACATACTTCTTTCCGTACTCCTCGCGGAGTCTACTGCTATACCGTAATGCCATTTGGTCTCAAGAACGCTGATGCAACTTACCAATGAGCCATGAGTACCATCTTTCGAGATCATTTGTGCAAGACTGTCGAATGCTATGTGGACGATATTGCTATCAAAAGTCGTCTAAAGGAAGATCACATCCAAGACTTGAGAACTATCTTCAATCTGATGCGCCAACATCAACTCAAAATGAATCCCACCAAGTCATTCTTGGGTGTCTCTAGTGGCAAATTTCTCGACTTCGTCATTATCTCTAAGGGTATACACATGGATCCCTAGAAGATCAAAGCCATTCAAGAGATGCGTCCTCCATGCAACCAAAAAGAGCTACGAGGATTCCAAGGTCGACTTGCGTACATCAGGAGGTTCATTTCGAATCTGTCTGGACGCTGTAGACCATTTATTCAACTAATGAAGAAGGGTATATCTTTCATTTGGACCGAAGAATGTCAACGAGCATTTGACGACATAAAGCGATATCTCATGAACCCACCAGTCTTGGTGCCACCGATTTCAGGCATACCATTCTTAATGTATGTCCGTGCTATGGATCATTCATTGGGTGCTTTACTTGTCCAAAAGAACAAAAAAGGCCATGAACAAGCCATCTATTATCTCAGTCGTACTATGATTGGTGACGAACACCGTTATAGTCCGGTCGAAAAAGAATGCCTAGCTCTTATGTTTGTTGTTCAAAAGACTCGACATTACATTATTGGCCAAACTATTTATGTCACATCCTGAGTTAATCCTCTTCGAGTATTGATGAAGAAGCCTAGCACACTCAATTCTCGGTTGGATACATGGGCCATTCTGCTAGCCCAATATGACATGGTATATGTTCCTCAAAAGTCTGTTAAAGGTCAAGCACTGGCAGATTTCTTAGCAGCTCATCTTGTTCCAGAGACATCCAAACTCAATGATGAAATTCCAGACGAGACATTGGAATCAAATATGATCTCCGAAGAATTTCCTACTTGGCGTCTATTCTTTGACGGTGCATCCAGGATTGGACCCAATGGTGCCATTGTCGCAGGAGTTGGAGTTGTCCTTGTTTCTCCAAACGGGTCAGCTATTCAAAGAGCCTATTCCTTAGATGAACCTTGCTCCAACAACGTAGCAGAATATAACGCTCTTCTCATTGGCCTTCAATTAGCTAAACAACTAGACGTTGAATATCTTGAAGTTTACGATGACTCCAAGTTGGTTGTTAACCAGGTTAGAGGAACCTATGAAGTTCGCCATCAAGATCTGGTACCTTACTATGAAGCGGCAATTAACATGGCTACATTATTTAAAGCCTTCTTCATCGAATATGTTCGACGAGCTTGCAATACTGAAGCTGACGCTTTAGCTAATCTTGCAGCAGTCTTAGCCATCCCTATCAAAAGACAGCAGGTGGTGGTTATCTCTAATCGGGAATTGTTCTGTATTGAAAACAATCGTAATATTGAGTTCAGTAATCTTACTGAAGTCAATATTATCAATGAAGATTGGAGAACTCCTTTCATCGACTTCATAGTTTATGATATACTTTCTGAAGATTCTAAGGAAGCTACGAGTATTTGTCGGCGGTCTCTGCGATTCTACTACAATTAGACCACCAAAACTCTTTATCGGCAAACTTATGACAGCTTACTTTTGCGCTGTCTTGCTGGTGATGAAGCGAAGCTAGTATTGCGTGAAGCTCACGACGGTGTCTGCGGAGCACATCAACCCGGTCCTAAGCTACAGGATCGTATTCGACGCATGGGTTACTACTGGCCCTCTATGGTATCTGATGCCATCGAATATGCAAGAAAATGTCTAGCTTGTCAAATCTACGCAGATTTCATTCATCAACCGTCGAAATTCCTTCATCCGACTACTACTTCCTGGCCTTTTGAAGCTTGGGGCATGGACGTTATAGGTCCTATCAACCCTCATTCTTCTAGAAGACATCGGTTTATACTGGCAATAACCGACTACTTCTCCAAATGGGCTGAAGCTATACCATTGGCGGAAGTCAAGACCAGCAGCGTCATCAACTTCGTCAAACACCATGTCATCTATAGATTTAGTGTATCTCGAAGAATCATCCATGACAACTGACCTCAATTCATCAGCCAAAAATTTACAAGGTTCTGCGACGATCACCGGATTGACAATATCGCTTCGACAGCTTACAATCCTACTGCTAATGGCTTGGCAGAACCTTTCAACAAGACTATCATCAAGCTCCTCAAGAAGTTTTTGTCTACTAACAAACAAAACTGGAGTGAAAAGCTTGGAGAATATCTTTGGGCCTACCGTACTACAGTCCGCAACCCTACAGGTTGTACACCCTTCTCTTTGGTGTACGGCTGTGAAGCAGTTCTACCCCTAGAACTTCAAATTCCGTCTTTAAGGATTTCCATCGCCAATGAACTCACTACAGAGAACAACGACCTTCTTCAACTTCAAGAATTGGAGGCGCTCGACGAGAAACGGCTATTGGCTCAACAGCATATTGAGTTATACCAAGCCCGCATCTCGAAGACTTTCAATCGTAAAGTTAAGGTTAGAGCCTTTTAGAAAGGAGAGCTCGTTCTAACTGTCAGACGTCCTATGACTATGACTCACATGAGCAAAGGCAAGTTCGATGCGAAGTGGAAAGGGCCTTATATCGTGAGCAAAGTCTTCTCAAATGGAGCCTATCAACTCACAGAGCTGGATGGTCGAGTTGCAATGATGCCCATCAATAGCAAGTTCCTCAAAAAGTATTATGTATAAATGTAAAAGATATTGCTTGTAATCATCAGACAAGTTCATAAATAAAATTCAATTTTATTTCATCATGAATGATGGTACATAATATCAAGGAAGGTCACTATCATCCTTCTCAAAATTGGGACGAGGACCACTACCGTCCTTATCGAAGACATAGTCGGCGAAAGAGCCGAGAACATTCTTGCCCGAACCCACCAGGAACTTGTAAGCAGCCATCCTCATGGCTTCTTCTTCTTCAGTGTTCCCTGGTTCAAGAAGGAAGTCTAAAATATCCCCTGGCGGTTTGGGTGCAGATGAACCTTCACCTGCTTCTGTCTGTTCTGGCTGGGCCGGCTTGACTGGACGTTCTTCAGTAGCCGCTTCAACCATTGAGGCGATCTCAGCCTTCTTGGATGCATCTCCAGATGACATCTTTATGTTGAAAAGTGAAAGTGATCAGTCTATCTGATTTTCTGTTCTATTTATAGACAAGGATTCGTAAGACAAGGAAGCGACACATTCATTCGACGGTTCACCCGTTCATTCTATTCATCCGACGGTTCGTTCGTTCATTACACTCATCTGACGGTTCGTCCGTTCATTACATTCATCTGACGGTTCGTCCGTTCATCATATTCATCCGACGGTTCGCCCGTTCATTTATCCGACGGTTCATCCGTTCGTTCCATCCATCCGACGGTTCACCCGTTCATTCCATTCATCTGACGGTCCACCCGTTCATTACATTCACCTGATGGTTCACCCGTTCATTTAATTCATTTGACGGTTCATCCATTCATCCTGACGATTTATTTCGTTCACACATTTTGACGAATCATCCATTTCGTTCATATCAGTAACTTATTATCTTTGATTAAGTTGTCTACTTAAATAATGATATTCAACAAATTATATTCTGCCATGTCCATATTACCTCTGAGAAGATATAATGAATATAATTATTTTCCAAAATCAAGAAATATATCATGTCCTGCACCTCTGAATATATTTTCTATCGCTATTATTTATATCTGAATAAGATATACAATAAATAATAGAGCCACCAAGAAAATTTCCTTTTATTGATTGATCAAAATTGAAAGACATTACAAAATTATATGTAACCAAAAAATTAAAGATACAAAAAGTCTTTCTCATTCCGCTGGTGGAGTCATCAAGTTAGTCATCTGCTGCTTTAAAGATTGTAGTCGCTCCTCACGAGAGTCCATCACTCGCTTCCTAGCTTTCTCCATCCCAGACTTATCGTCGAAAGACGACATGGTTACTATTCTGCGAGAGATTTCATCTTGATGAGTTGCGACATACTCATCTCTTTCCTGAGTCAGAGCATCCAATTGTTGAACTGCAGCCTGAGGTTGTGTGGCCTCATCCTCCAGAGCAAGCTGAACAAGTCTCAGCTCTTCTTGAAGACGGGCAGATTCTGCTTGCAGCTCAGTAACTTTCATCTCCTTCTCTTCAGCAACAGATGCTATTGTTTCCACTTGGGAATTATACTCAGCAGACTTAGTAGAGAAAGTGTCCAAGAGAACTTGGAGATCAACCTTCGCAACTGCAACTTCTTGTGACATCTTCTCGAATTCAGCCTGTACCAAGAGCTCCATCTCCCCCCTATTAAGCTCTTTGTAGATTCTAACCGATGGCTCCAGCTCATCTAATATATGTTCAAAAAAAATAGCCTGAGCTTCGTCACCTTGACTGCGGATGGCATTGATCAGATAAGAGGTTGGACCTCTAACTGTAGAGAAACCAGCATCTTCTTTCTCTATCACCCTATCTACCAAGGGTCCCAACGAATTAAAGAAAAGGTTGGTGAAGGAGCTAATGATAAATCGGTTAGTAGCCAGAGCACCAGGTGTAGTGGCTACTCCAATTGACGACGAAGCAGCAGGTACCTGGGATAGACGTTCAGCTTTTTGTATATGAATGGAGGGCTCTATGGATAGAGGAGCTATCGTAGAGCTAGCTGCCCCTTCCAAATGTTCTTCTGCAAAATCAAATGAACCTTATCATTGTTTGTTGCTGTCATTAGCAACTAATTGAAAAGGATCAAAAGTAGAGGCAATCTTACCATGGCTTGGTCTAGCGACAAGTCTGTCATCTGCTGGTACAGGTTCCACCCTCACAGAAGTAGCCTCAGACATTACTGCCTAGCTACTACCCGCCTCGGAGCCGCCCAAAATAGGTCGGCTACCACTAGCTATCACCGTTATGGGCACTATATTTGTACATGTAGGAGAAACTGGAAAAGATTCAAGTTCTGCATAGATAAAAAATAGAGATGTCAGCTTATTTAATATGTGAAAAGAAGATTGATAATCTCATTTAATACCTTTGGGATCAGCAGTAGTAGTTTCCTCAGGTGCTACTTCTTTACCTGCATTCTTTTCTGGAGACATATGCACCTCAGCATCCTCTTCAGGATTCAGCGTGTCATCAACAGCTTCCGAGGATACATGGACATTAGCGTCCTCTTCTGGATTACAGTATCATCAACAGCTTCTGTTGATGTGTTTTCATTATCTTCACTGTTCTCTGGCGCTTCTTTGCTGTCAGTTGCGACGATCGGATCTACATCATCCTGCAGGCCGAAGTCGCAATCATTCAATGCATCGATTATTAAACGATCTTCTTCTTTACGGAGTGTTCCTGGTGTAGCAGAAAGCTGTGTGGTTTCCACTGCGAGTGAAGGAGATCGCAAAACTTCATCTTCTCTCTCCATAATGTCTTTCCTGGGCTCTACAGCCTCATCCCTCTGTTCTGGACTAGGAGTTTCCTGCCTGGGTTCAGGGGCAGGAGTAGGAGATGACATTGTAACTCCGGCAATAGCACTAGCTACGACCGATGACATAGGTCGAGGAGTGACTACCTTCTTTCTCCGGAAGACTATCTTCTTTCTATGTAGAGTCCTCTCTGGACTCTCTACATCTATAACATTGTCTTGCCTTTGGATAGAGGTCGTGGTCGCCGCCTCTTTTCTTTGAGTTGATTCGGCCTGTTGCCGAGATTGTGATCGGGTCGTGACCCTTTCTGATGGTTCCAAGATAAGTTTCTTCTTCGCAACTAGAGAAGAAGTTTCTTCTCTCCTTCTCTTCCTCTCCTTGGCGGGAGATTTGACAACTTTCAAAGAGATGCGCAATGGTTCGTTGACTTCTTCCGGGAAGTTGGCTTCCTTTGAAGCTTCCAACGGCACATCGGCCGGTTCACGCTCTTCTTCGTTGCCGGGAGCCACCACAATAGTTGTTCCCTTCTTTAGTCTGGTCGCTGTCGCGAAGCTACCGGCAAGACTGAAATTTTTAGCAAAGGTGTTCGTCGATGTGTAGAAGATTGAATATGTGTACAACATCCGCGGGCCATGATCGCTCTTCGTCGGCATCGAGAACATTATTCTTGTATCTCGAGCGTTATAATAAGCCCAAGCCCGGGCGCCATCGATCAAATAACCTTGTCCTTGCAGGCACGTTATGGTGTTACCCACGTGGAACTGGTCGTAACCGAATTGACGGGCAAAGCTGCTGGGAAGATATGGTTCCAAGTAACATTCATCTTCAAATCTATAAACCAAGTGCGACAGCCTAATTGTCCTCAGCCAATCAAATACTGCACGACCCAAAGGCTGCCTCCCAAGATCAACCAGATTTGTAGACATATATTCATAGCCAGTTGGAGGGGGAACACAGTAGAAATTCCATCCTTTTCCGAGATTCAGTGCTCATCTGCAATCTCTTAGGCTGGTATATATCCATTTCCTCCTAGAGAATCTCCGCAAGAAGCTTCCACTGACCGTCCCCATATCGGGGTTCATCAATGAAGGATGGTGCAGAAGTAACCATTCGAACAAATAAGTGTAAGGAAGCTCCAGTCGAGGGAAATTCTCTTTCTCTCCTTTCCCCTTGAGCATTGAATCAACAAAAAGACGAAGACCAGCGTTCACTCTACAGGTCATCGCCGATAGCAGATCCATCCGATAGCCAAAGACTAAACGGACGGCAGCAAAGAGCACGCTGCGATGGAAGCGATCTACGGTGCTCGCTCCAGGGACGACGAATCGTCGGAGCCAATATGTGAGGAAACCTGCCAGCTGGGCTTCCTTTGACATGGGCCTATAGTCCATTCTCATGAAACTTTCAATAAAATTCTCCTGTCTTGAAAGGAGGATATTGAAGTTCATCATCAACCTTGATGTCCATTTCCTTGTTTTCCTCCATCAATCCTATCACCTCACTATGGCTGAGTGGTTTGAAGAAGGTAGGGTTGCACGTATCGAGATCCTTAGTCTTCTTCTCCATGATGTGGTTAAGAAAAAGATAGGGCAACCACTTTGACGAGTAGCAAGTGCCAGAGGAACTACTCTTGTAATACATGGAGCAAATCTTATAGTGGCACAGCAGTTCTTCAAAAACGGCCAGCATATCAGCGTTCTCCCGATGAAGTCGGTCCAACTCGTCATTGGTTGGAACAAATTCTTTATAGGGGAAGTCCTCCATTGGTAAGCTCGAGATATACTTCATCTCATGAAGAGCTAGTCCAATCTCTCCACGGGGTGTCATGAAAGTCCCTGTCCTAAAATTGTACCTCTCCGCTAAAGTGAGAAACAGATGAGGGTTGGGGTGGAATTCGTATACGGTAGAGTATATCGCCTGGTATAGCTCAATCTCTTTGAGCTTCTCTTCGAACTGAACCAATATCTAATTGGTTATGCAGTTCCATCTTTTGTTATCTGGGTTCACCAGACCTGTCAATCGGATGTCCTGATCCATATATCTTCCCACAACCTTTACAAATTCATTTGCAAAGATCGGCGTTCTAACCGGCAGCAGTAGGGAGGAGTTCTCCGGTGGGATGCAGCCGGGCTTCAATCCTCGAAGCAAGGAGCTGTGATGCTCAGAGGAGCTATAGAACATATCCTTATTATTCGGTCTTTTCTTCACACAAATATTTCCTGTTCTGGCTTGCTGGAGAGGAGTAATATCCCAGTCCATCCACCTGGGATAACTCGCATGAGCATAGCGAGATAGAGGGAGGCACCTGGCAATGTCACGACCCGCACCCTAGAGTTAGGGCACGAGAAGTGGGTACGTCCAGCCTACGCCGCCGTGTCGGCGGTAGAACGCTGTCCTAGGTCTCATGCATCTAACAGTATAAGGCCAAACATTTTATACTCCCCGAATGGGGGTGATATAGCAGATACAGACTCAATCACATCTAAGGTAGAGCATGATAAGGATAGATAAAACATGAAATCCAAAAGAGGTACAACAGAGAGAAATCTAAGTGTCTAAGATACACAAATCCAAAAATACATCTCAAATATCCAAACTCAGATACAGTAATCCATAAAGTAAATACAACTCCAGACAATTGAAAATAGCTAACTAAACAACCTCTAATGTGTCTCCTCTAGGCTAGTAGGCAATCTCTAAGCTATCTGTTAAATTTATCAACGGGTCCAGTCAGGACAGGAGCGAGTACAGTACATCTCAACAATATCATAACAGGTTAGGAAATATAAACATGCTAGAGAGTAAGATACATGATCTGAAGAAATAACATGATGAAAAAGAGAGAGACTGTAAGTAAATAGCTACACTATATAGAGAACTATCAGTGACTAGTGATTCAGAGCACAAGATGGTTATGTAAATGGTACGATGTTGTACACAAGTAATCTACAGAGGTTGTACACGAGTAATCTACTGGATTGATTACATAACCACTTCTACTCTCCCGCCCCAATCAATACACAAAGATCTAGATATGATATGTTATTGCACACGAAGTATAGTCGCACACGAGATCATGTGAATACATGAATATACACGATTTCACACGATTTGTACACGAATGTCACAAATACAAGGAGTATACGATGCTCACGATAAAGTACACGAACACGAATACCCGATGTATTCGCTAAGGGAATAACATCGCACAACAAGATCCATATAGTACTAATCCGTATTTCCAACGTGTCAGCATCATGTAAAGTAATCTAAAGCAGAAAATATAATCCTAAACAAGATATAAAATGGTCAGAGAATGTACTCGCCTGGTGTCTGAATGTCCAAAGTACATATACTGTCCGAGGAGAGGTGTCTGGCTCCTAATCAGAACAGCACAAGTCACAACATGTCCAGAAGGGTAATATAAAGCACTACAATGTATTCTATATGAATCTAGGTCAAACTAGGCCAAAGTTAACCCTTGGTCAACTCTGGTCAACTGTACTAGTCAAACTAGGTCAAACTAGGTCATGTCCTAACCCAGCAAGTCTTACTAGGCCTAACCAAGACTATGCTAGCAAGCACACATCAATATAAGGCTATACAAGCCAACATACACCCAACTCTATATAGCATGCAATTATTCAATACTCAAATAGGCAAGAATTCACATTAGATATACACTAGGTAATTTATTACTTTAAGCTATACATGTCTACACATATATACACATGCATATATTGGTATTCAACATTAGGTCTATAATCATGGCATTTCAAATGGCTGTATAAATTATATATTACAATACAATATGCTAACATATATATAATATACACACATAGCTAAGTTAACTATATTCATAAATACTTATTTAAGAGGCTATGTGTGTGTATGTGAACATGGTAAAGGGGCAAGTGAGGGTTAAATGGGCATATATAGTGTATACATATCAAAGAGTGTCAAAGTGTAAGTGAACAAAGTGTCAAGTGTGAGTGTCAACATAGTGTAAGGGGTACATGAGGTAATATAGGATTTGTGTTAACATAGAATATTACATCTCATTAACTTGTATATTGCATACATTACATCTATTATTATATTATATTCATGCTTGCATTCATTCATCATTTATTTATTCTCTTGCACTACTATATGCACCATACCTTACATACTATGGAACCTACATATTCATTACAAGCCATACTTATACATGCTTACATTAGATAGGATAGTTACACCTCATACATCATTTATTTAACTATTTACTCATGCTTGCATTCTCTATTTAGTTACATAATATATATACATTAACATGGGTTAAAATCAAATAGAACATTATAGTACACACAAGGGTGCACAAAATGCATATGTCGAATAGTAACTCCTACTAATAATCAATACTGTACCAACTCAGCATGAATTAAATTCTAATATTAAAGTATGTTATAGATCTATGTGTTAGCTTTTTGAAACTTCAAACGGATCGCATTTTCGTTTCCGGAAACTCCCGAAATCGCGAAAACACCGAGAACGCATTTGTCTTTCGTACTACTAACACTCAAATAATTCTCCAGAAAGTTACAGAAATAATTAGGCCTATTAATACATGTTTTTGGAAAGCTAACTTCAATACGCTTCTTTTAAAAAAAACGGGAGTCTAAACCGAGCTTTGAGCTAGAAGTTATGACATTTCTAAGTTAGGGCTGAAATTAAAAACGTGGATAAAAATTATGATGGATTTAGATAGTTTGAGCCAAAAGAATACACAATATATATCCTAATTATCCACAACAATAATAGCAATAATAATATGAGGAACCACACTCACAAACTTGATTATATAATCATCATGAACCATTTATTACATATATAAATATAGATACACTCTCATTACAATATATATATATATATATATATATATATATATATATATATATATATATATATATATATATATATATATATACATACACAAATCTATATATGTAACATGAACACATCTATAAGAGATACATGAATGAAATGTAAAGTACTCAAGAACACATCTCTACATATTCAAATCTGAGATTTAATATGAATTAATTCATTTAATCAATATTTTAAATATAAAGTTTGTCCAAGTTTGGGGATTTTCTCCATGGACACAAGACACAACAATAATACAATAGAAATCCCTAAAGGACACATAATGGACACAAGAGGACACAAAAATAGGGACACAAAAATGGGGGTCATTCCTATGGTTAAAACTTTCCTAAATGCAAAATGGAGAAATAAAAGAGAAGGAAATATTACCTAAAGGAGAGAAAATCCAAGGAGAAAGGCTTCTTCCTTGGGAGAGCTTGAGAGCACTTGGGGAAGAAGACTTCTCAAAGAAAGGAAATAAGATGGAAGCCCTATTAGGGCCGGCCACAATGGTTATATCCCTCCTTCATTGAATATTACAAGTTTGCCCCTCCCTTAGTTACAAGTGTTTAAAACAATTTTGGTTAGGGTTTGGGGGTAAAAGGGTCAAATAAAAAACTCTAAATGGTTAACCTAATAATTAGGATTATGACTAATCTTTCTAACATGACTAATTAAAATGTGGACAATGGCTAACTAATGCATGGGTCCAACTAGAGTCTAAGTTACCCCGGGTCCCCGTTACAAGTCGGATTGAGATGAAATTCGAACCCGACTCAAATAACCCCAAAATAATATCATAAATAATAAAATAAATATCAAAATAATTCAAAGAGGTCAAATACAAAATATCCTTAGGCCAGAAATGACATTAAAATATCATAATCACATGGTTAGGTTCTAGGTCAAATAGTCTCTAGGGTTTCACTAGCAAAACGTCAAAAGCACAAGTTATTAATTTAAATAATTTTAAAATGATTTAAAATCACCAAAAATCATATCATGAATTAAATTTCATTATTAAAATAATTAAAAACATGAAATTTTAAAATTACCCTCATTTGGAAAACTGGGTGCTACAACTCTACCCGCCTTAGAAAAATTGTCCTCGAAATTTAAGATCGATAGTACTCCTTCTAGAGCCTCTAACCAACCCAATATCTAAGGTAACACTTCCTAACACTGGAATAATAATTGGACATCTAGATAGTGTCAATCTAGGAATACCTCCAACACTGCTCTGTTGACGGCGGTAATGGAACTTCAATAAAATATGGACTGGAACCTATATCTAAGGGACTGGACCTATTTTAAAGTGGTCTTAACTAAGGATGGAAAGGAACTGATCATAGGCTATAGGTATGCTCAAACTATTATCTTCCTATTAACCATCTATTAATACATTCTATTACCATAGGACGATTCATTACTAAGACATATAGGCCCCTATCTCTCATAACACATTTATACTCACCAAAAGGCTAGTACATCCTATCAAGGCTGATACTATAATCTCTCATAAATCTCATAAGCTACATGTTTATAGACACACATCCCCACATCAAGGACTAACCTATATATATCTACAACAGATACTAATGGGGTGACGTCCCTATTTCCTAACAATCAAGGTCTTAAGAAAATTTATCTAAATCATGTAATTTGAAGGAATATTATACAAGGTCAGGGCATACCATAGCAGTTGGAAGTCTCACCTAGGTACACTAATCATTCTAGGTCAAAACAGTACTATGGTATCAACACACAAACAATCTAGGGTGTCCTAATTGGAAAGGTAAGGGAACAACAATCATCAAGGTTGTAGGGCTGTCTACCATCCTATATAAAAATTGGTCATTAACAAGCAACTAAAAAATTATTAAAAGGTTACTATTCCATAAAATGGCAAAAATTAAAAATTTAGGCACAACAAATCACAAATAGATTTTTGTCTTGACACGATCTAAGTTGATCAATTTCGGGATAAAACGAGATTTGGGCAAGAAGGGAAATCAATGAAATCAATGTATGAGCACGAGCATCCAATGATAGAGATTCAGGTCATGATTAAATTTAATTCGACTGAGTACGAATACGAGGTTCATAGGCGATGAAAAGATTTCAAGGAGAATTGTCAAGGCTGTCGCGAATGAGACTCTAGGGTCAAGTTTAACTATGTCTCCATTCTCGTAGATTGATACATAAAAAGCGAACCAAAGTGCAATAGGTTGATCAGACCATCATGTACCGGTTCTGATTAGACAATATGTTAGTGGGTGGCCACCCAATAAAATATGTCATGACCAAGCTCGAAAATAGATAAGCTTGCAAAACTAAGGCTAATTTAGCAGCACAAGATATAAGGGTGGTAATGATGAAAGGAATTACATAGTCCAAGGTTCTTAACCAAACGGGTCAAGTAATCAGATAAGGTACAAGGTTAAGCATCTAAGGAGCAAAGCAGAACACCATCACATGTCAGGTCGAAAGAATTGAGTCAAGGCTGGATTTCTAATTGAAATAAGAATAAATTTAGTATAATGGTAGAGGTTATAGTTTAGCCAGTTGACCAGAAAATCATATCAAGAAAATAGAGTACAAGAAGACGGGTTTTAGTGGGACATGATATACCTACACGAAGGTGAGCTCGTCTAGGTCTTGCATATAAGATTTGTTGGAGGGTAACAGCTAGTATTACATTCCGAATATCAAAGTCACGATAAGGAACGTCAAAGGATCTCAATTAGAAAGTGGGAGTTCAAGAGGTGGTAATTAATGCACAAAAATAATGAAGATCGAGTTAGTCATCTGCTTCTGATACTCTTAAGTTCATCTGGTCATAACTTGCCAATCATATCTTTACCTCACCAGTCTCCATATAAAAATTTAACCTTTACTTAAACCCTTACCATGACTACCGTAGGTAATTCCCAATTTTCAAACACCACTCGTGAAGCACAACCCTCACATTTAGGAATCAACATTAACCATTTATTTAAATTTCCAAGTTCTTTCACCTTGTCTTAAATTTGACCCAAAATCTCTAAATCCCGTTTACGAATTCCTTGAACTTGTTCAAATTGTTCTCCTCGTATTATTTAATTTAAATCTCTAGGCCTTACAAAACTTATCTTCCATCATAAAATCAACTTTCGTATTTTCTTCGACATACACCCTTGAATATTATTCTCCTAAAAATATTTCACAACAATCTCTAAACTTCCATAACTTTGTGTTCTCTCTATCCCTAGTCATTTCCTCGCAACATCTTGTTTAATATCCTTATTAAACACAATTAACTTCTCTTTTCCATTACTAACCTTCTACATAGCCTTAGGGTAAAACCTTCCAAGAATCAATAACCAGAATTTAGTGGTTCTCCAATCTAGGTTGACCTTGAATATCCTTATCAGTTTTGAATACACCTATAAACTATCTCATAACCCCAAAATTTTCTCTAAATGTGATTGTTTCCAGATTGGCAGTATACATCTCTTTATTCTATTCGAGACCTTTACCACATTTCTATATCAAGTTTCCATATGGAATACTCCATATTTGATTTCCTTTAGATCATCATATAATAACCAGTTACGTCTTCTCTGAGCTACATGATTTACGTCACTTCCTTAGCCTTCCCCATGCAAAAGATACGAAGATTCAAAGGTTTCGAAGTACATCTGGTAGGGATGACAAGATATGGGTAATTAATGTAATGAGACAGAGTTTAAGATAAGAGGTAAATAAGAATGCAAGAGAATAATGGCGAGAAAGAAATAATGAAGATATGTTCCTTCTCATCGGTTCAAACGAGAGGAACCCATCAAGCTTAAATTCAATAGCAAGGAATGAGGGTGAATCCAAACAAGAGAAAAAAGAATTCCAATTGAAGTTCAAAATGAGTTTCTCAGGGGTCATCCCAGAAATCTCTCAAAGAATTCTAAGTGTGATTGAGTACCTTGGATTTGAAAATATTAATCTAAATACAAAATTAAATCAACAACTACAAAATTTTATCAAAATTATCAACTAATACCAGGATTCAAAGTTCTACAATGATCCACAAAATCAAATTCAAATCAAGGAAAAAAGGTGAATCAAAACAAGGAAAAGGAGTTTAAATCGAAATTCAAAATGAGATTCTCAAGGGTCATCCCAGAAATCTCTCAAGGAATCCTAACAGTGATTGAGTATCCTCTCATCCTAACATCTTAATTTATATATCCTATAGCAGGCTCGTAATAGTACAACTAAGTCGTTGCGCTACTACGAAATCGCACTAATGCGAATCTCGACCTGCATGGGCCACCACTAAAAACGTGTCACGACCCGCACCCTAGAGTTAGGGCACGGGAAGTGGGTACGTCTAGCCTATGCCGCAGTGTCGGCGGTAGAACGCTGTCCTAGGTCTCATGCATCTAACAGTATAAGGCCAAACAGTTTATACTCCCCGAATGGGGGTGACATAGCAGATACAGACTCAATCACATCTAAGGTAGAGCATGATAAGGATAGATAAAACATGAAATCCAAAAGAGGTACAACAGAGAGAAATCTAAGTGCCTAAGATACACAAATCCAAAAATACATCTTAAATCTCCAAACTCAGATACAGTAATCCATAAAGTAAATACAACTCCAGATAATTGAAAATAGCTAACTAAACAACCTCTAATGTGTCTCCTCTAGGCTAGCAGGCAATCTCCAAGCTATCTGTAAAATTTATCAACGGGTCCAGTCAGGATAGGAGCGAGTACAATACATCTCAACAATATCATAACAGGTTAGAAAATATAAAAATGCTAGAGAGTAAGATACAAGATCTGAATAAATAACATGATAAAAAAGAGAAAGACTGTAAGTAAATAGCTATACTATATAGAGAACTAACAGTGACTAGTGATTCAGAGCACAAGATGGTTATGTAAACGGCACGATGTTGTACACGAGTAATCTACAGAGGTTATACACGAGTAATCTACTAGATTGATTACATAACCACTTCTACTCCCTCGTCCCAATCAATTCGTCCCAATCAATACACAAGGATCTAGATATGATATGTTATTGCACACGAAGTATAGTCGCACACGAGATCATGTGAATACATGAATATACACGATTTGTACACGAATGTCACGAATACAAGGAGTACACGATGCTCACGATAAAGTACACGAACACGAATACCCGATGTATCCGCTAAAGGGATAACATCGCACAACAAGATCCATATAGTACTAATTCGTGTTTCCAATGTATCAGCATCATGTAAAGTAATCTAAAGTAGGAAATATAATCCTAAACAAGATATAAAATGATCAGAGAATGTACTCGCCTGGTGTCTGAATGTCCAAAGTAAATATACTGTCCGAAGAGAGGTGTCTGGCTCCTAATCAGAACAGCACAAGTCACAACATGTCCAGAAGGGTAATATAAAGCACTACAATATATTCTACATGAATCTAGGTCAAACTAGGCCAAAATCAACCCTTGGTCAACTCTGGATAATCTATTACTTTAAGCTATACATGTCTACACATATATACACATGCATATATTGGTATTCAACATTAGGTCTATAATCATGGCATTTCAAATGGCTGTATAAACTTATATATTACAATACAATATGCTAACGTATATATAATATACACACATAGCTAAGTTAACTATATTCATAAATACTTATTTAAGAGACTATGTGTGTGTATGTGAACATGGCAAAGTGGCAAGTAAGGGTTAAATAGGCATACATAGTGTATACATATCAAAGAGTGTCAAAGTGTAAGTGAACAAAGTGTCAAGTGTGATAGTGTCAACATAGTGTAAGGGGTACATGAGGTAATATAGGATTTGTGTTAACATAGAACATTACATCTCAGTAACTTGTATATTGCATACATTACATCTATTATTACATTACATTCATGCTTGCATTTATTCATCATTCATTTATTCTCTTGCACTACTATATGCACCATATCTTACATACTATGGAACCTACATATTCATTATAAGCCATACTTATACATGCTTACATTAGATAGGATACTTACATCTCATACATCATTTATTTAATTATTTACTCATACTTGTATTCTCTATTTAGTTACATAATGTATATACATTAACATGGGTTAAAATCAAATAGAACATTATATTACACACAAGGGTGCACAAAATGCATATGCCGAATAGTAACTCCTACTAATAATCAATACTGTACCAACTCAGCATGAATTAAATTTTAGGATTAAAGTATGCTATAGATCTATGTGTTAGTTTTCTGAAACTTCAAACGGATCGCGTTTTCGTTTCCGAAAACTTTCGAAATCGCGAAAACACCGAGAACGCGTTTGTCTTTATTACAACTGACACTCAAATAATTTTCCAGAAAGTTACAGAAATAATTAGGGCTATTAATACATGTGTTTGGAAAGCTAACTTCAATACGCTTCTTTTAAAAAAAATAGGAAACTAAACCGAGCTTTGAGCTAGAAGTTATGACATTTCAAAGTTAGGGCTGAAATTAAAAACGTGGATAAAAATTATGACGGATTTAGATAGTTTGAGCCAAAAGAATACACAATATATATATCCTAATTATCCACAACAATAATAGCAATAATAATATGAGGAATCACACTCGCAAACTTGATTATATAATCATCATGAACCATTTATTACATATATAAATATAGATACACTCTCATTACAATATATATATATATATATATATATATATATATATATATATATATATATATATATATATATATATATATACACACAAATCTATATGTAACATGAACACATCTATAAGAGATACATGAATGAAATATAAAGTACTCAAGAACATATCTCTACATATTCAAATCTGAGATTTAATATGAATTAATTTATTTAATCAATATTTTAAATATAAAGTGTGTCCAAGTTTGGGGGTTTTCTCCATGGACACAAGACACAACAATAATACAATAGAAATCCCTAAAGGACACATAATGGACACAAGAGGACACAAAAATAGGGACACAACAATGGGGGTCATTCCTATGGTTAAAACTTTCCTAAATGCAAAATGGAGAAATAAAAGAGAAGAAAATATTACCTAAAGGAGAGAAAATCCAAGGAGAAAGGCTTCTTCCTTGGGAGAGCTTGAGAGCACTTGGGGAAGAAGACTTCTCAAAGAAAAGAAATGAGATGGGAGTCCTATTAGGGCCGGCCACAATGGTTATATCCCCCCTTCATTGAATATTACAAGTTTGCCCCTCCCTTAGTTACAAGTGTTTAAAACAATTTGGTTAGGGTTTGGGGGTAAAAGGGTCAAATAAAAAAGTCTAAATGGTTAACCTAATAATTAGGATTATGACTAATCTTTCTAACATGAATAATTAAAATGTGGGCCATGGCTAACTAATGCATGGGTCCAACTAGAGTCTAAGTTACCCCGGGTCCCCGTTACAAGTCGGATTGAGATAAAATTCGAATCCAACTCAAATAACCCCAAAATAATATCATAAATAATAAAATAAATATCAAAATAATTCAAAGAGGTCAAATGCAAAGTATCCTTCGGCCAGAAATAACATTAAAATATTATAATCACATGGTTAGGCTCTAGGTCAAACAATCTCTAGGGTTTCACTAGCAAAACGTCAAAACCACAAGTCATTGATTTAAATAATTTTAAAATAATTTAAAATCACCAAAAATCATATCATGAATTAAATATCATTATTAAAATAATTATAAACATGAAATTTCAAAATTACCCTCATTTGGAAAATTGGGTGCCACAGGCAATGTCTGGTAACATTATTCTTTTCTCGTCTCTCTGAAAGAGTCTTTGTTCGACTCGAGGACTTGGCTAAGAACTCTTATCAAGAGCCTCACCAAATAGAAACAGAGGTTTCTTATGAGTAACGGCGTCGGCAGTTTGTAAAGGCTGCCCGTTCATCAGACTTAGCAATATCTCATTATCCTGTGCTGTTAGAATGGCCTGTCGGGAAGATGGCAGGGCATACTGAGGAAATATCACATGGGACAGATCCTTCTTAAACTCTGGCTCAGCTAAAGTCCCTACAAAGACTTTATAATTCGGGTCTTTCCTAAGGTTGACTGCATCAAACAAAAAGACAGAATTTAGTACATGCAAAGTCAAAAGAGTCTGTTCAAAAATCAGCAAATTGCGTAAGCATCAGATTGCGCTATATGTATAGCATCAAATTGCGCTGATGTAGCCTACATGTACAAAGTATCCAGCTGCGCCAACTCATCTACTTGTGCAAGTCATCAGATTGCGCTGAACAACTTGCGCAAAGCATCAGTTTGCACTGGACAACCTTGCGCAAATCAGCAGATTGTGCTGAACAGTTACCAGCGCTTTCCACCAATTGTGCAAGAAAATAGTTTTCATAAAAATGAAAACTATTAAGTTTTATGCAACCAAAACCTTAAACAGGGTGGCGTAATACAACCAAATCTCTAAAAAGAGGAAGGTTCGAAGGTTCGACAATGTCGAAGAACCCTAAAAAGGGTTTTTGATCGAGTTCACTACCTTGCAGCGCGGGATGACTGACTTCGTGACGAGAAATGTGAGGTGCAGCCCGAGTCGAAGACTTAGCGGGGGCTTTGCCCTTCTCAGCGGTGGAGCATTTCGGAGCCATTGATGTCGAAGGAGGAGAAGGGTCGAAGATGACACAGGAGCTTTTTCTCTTTCGAACAAATAGAAACAAGTAAAGAATAACAGAAAGAAGAATGAGAGCTATTTATAGTTTTTCGAAAGTAAACAGACGCCTCAGATTGTGCCGAAGAAATAGGAACTAATTCCTCCAATTGCGCAGACAGGGTATTACTTGCGCAACTTGATTTTCAAATCAAAATTCAAAGTATTTCGAAGCTTTGAATATTTTCAAACTTCGAAAAGTTTGAAGGGGGTCTTGTAGGTCCTAAAAATCAAGTTGCACCAATCAAAAAGGCAAAAAAATCAAGTTATGCACTTTTCAAGTGAACTATACAGGAAACAGATTGTGCAACAACTCAATTGTACAGGCTGAACTGCGCACTCATCCAAGTGCGCTGGCTGACGTGGCCTCGTCATCATTATCTGATAGAGAATCAGATCTTCTAACAGCTGACAGCACGAAGAACGAGAAAACTATTCGTTTATCGTTCAGCACAGCGCTCGAGGACAGCTATGCATGCAGCGCAATCTGCCAGACTCTCTACAGAGCAATTCAATCTAGTACAGTCTGAAGCCAGCGCAGTTCATGTGGCACACTCCATCAAGACAACTGACAATTTACACGTAGCTTACATGCTATCAATCACTTACCATATGACAACCGTCTGTACACGACCAAGCGCATTTCAATCAAACAATGTCACGCGTCACATACAGGTGGTCCACGATCGAGTAACTGCCAGCGCAGTTCGCTGCTTACGCAGTCCAATGTTTGCACAATCCATCCTGCGTAATTCAGAATAACTAAATATTATTTATTTCCAGAACTCTATAAATAGAGTTTTAAGTCTTCATTATCAAGCCTAGATCATCTCAGATGAAATCAGAATCATCACCAGAGATCAGGAGTTCTTGCTAAAGCGCTGCTGCATTCTTCAGAGGCTACTGTCTTCAAAGTTCACATCGTCCAAGGGATAAAGCGATCGTCATTCAGATCTGATTCCTATAGTTGTACTTACCCAGAATTCTTGTAATCTTCTTACAAAGTTTGTGAAATAAAGATCAACTTTTTTTTGCAAACAGGGGGTGGAGGACCTTCTTGGGAGGGGAGCATACGGCCAGGATATACAACAGGATGGAAGAAAGAACGTGTTTGATAAGGATCGTCTTGCCTCGTGGGGATAATGTAGCATTGTGCCATCCCGCGATCATTTTACGGATCTTTCCAACAAGTCGGTCGAAGATTCCAGAGTTAGACTTTTCGTATACCAGCGGGCAACCCAAGTAGAGGAAAGACGGGTAGGCCATGGCGAACGAGGTCATGTTGGAGAGAACTGTAGCGCTGGTTCTGTCAGCTTTGTGATGGGTATAGATGACGCTCTTGTTTTTATTGATGCGCTGTCCGGAGCATCTAGTGTATCTAGTAAGCGTACTCTGAACCACCTCGATCGAACCGATGTCTTCAGATGAGAAAATAAGGATGTCATCTGCATACGCCAGGTGAGTGATAAGTGGACAGCCAGTGGTGGTGTGGAAGTGATGAAAACCAGGCATTCTGGGCATGCTATTAAGGCTTTTACTGAGAGCATCTGCCGACACACACACACACACACACACACACACACACACACACACACACACACACACACACACACACATATATATTTTTAAATATATTTATATATATGGATGTATTCACACACAGACACACACACACACATATATATGTATATATATATATATATATATATATATATATATATATATATATATATATATATATATATATATCTGCGCGTTAGGGTTTCCTCTTGCGCGAAGAGAGGTGCGATCCTGAGCAAAGTTTGCTGATGGCTGCTACGGCGGGGGGCTCCGCCCCCCATGGCCTTGGCGCGTCGGCGGGCGGTGGTCCTGCTGACCCGCACGGGCCGGGCGGCACAGTCCTTGGCGACCAGGCGTCGGCGGCAACCTCTGAGCGCGTGATGATGGCCGCTCCGGCGGGGGGCTCCGCCCCTCCTGGCCATGGCGAGTCGGCGGGCGGTGGCCCTGCTGATTCACGCGGGTCGGGCGGCGCAGTCATTGGCGACCAGGCTACGTCGGCGGTTGGACGGGACAGCGGTTCTCCGGCGGGGGGCTCCACCCTCAATGGTGGTTCGTCGGCGGAGGGCTCCGCCCCCTCTGGCCATGGAGGGTCGGCGGGCGGTGGCCCTGCTATGTACGACAGCCTTTCTACGGCGGGGGGTTCCACCCCACTGGGAGATGGTGCATTGATTCCTCCGACGGTGGGATCCGTCCCCGAGGCTGTGGGGGTGGGACTTTCCCGCCCCTGGAATGCGGCTTCCGGCCAACTTGGCCGACGTACGGCGGTCGTCGCTGTACCTGGGGGCGACCCGCCAGTGGCGAGGGATGTTGGAGCTGCAGTGGCTTCGGCGGGGGGATCCGCCTCATCGGTTGGTTCTGCGTCGAGGTTGGAACCTACGACAGCGGTGGTGGCCAAGTCGACGGTGGGCGGCACGGCGCGGACCTTCGCTGAGGTGGTGGGCGGATCTGCGATGACGTCGACGAGTGGTTTGTCGAGGGTTGATTTCAGACCAGCCATTGTCTCCGATGGCCGGAAGGTGGTTGTTTTTTCTCAGTCGGATATGGAGGCCCTCACGGCACCGTGTGGGCTTGACCTTATTGGCAAGTTTGCTCGGCGGAGACTCCCGGTTGAGACTATTAGAAAGGCCTTTGATTCGCAGGGTTTTAGGGGGTTGATTGAGGTGAAGGCGATCGATGATCGACACGTCCTTATACGGCCCCACGTTGAGAATGACTTTCTTTGGCTGTGGTCTAAGGACTGTTGGTTCGTTGGCCGGGTTCCGATGATGATATTCCGGTCGTCGGTGGACTTTTTTGCCGCTGAGAGAGGACCCTTGGGTTCCAATCTGGGTGGCCTTCCCCGGGCTTCCACACTGTATGTTTGATACCAATGCGGTTCTTTCCATCGCATTGGGTCTCGGCACTTCGCTCATTACTGATCGAGCTACGACATCCTTTTCTAGGCCGGGAGTGGCCAGGGTTTTGGTTGAAGTGGACGTCAGCAAACCACTTCAACATGAGGTATTTTTCCAACTGCCTGATGGTGTTCACTCGCAGCCAGTTGTATATGAGCGGAGGCCTCTATACTGTGTCTCTTGTGGCCACCATGGTCACGTTGAGAGTGCTTGTGGGCGACCCCACGTGGAGCCTTCTTCCGTGGGAGTAGCTGATAGACCGTCCATCCCCGACGGCCTTGATCCAGGCGTTGTACGTGAGGAGGATGGTCCAGTAGCTGGCCGTGGGATTAGCAGGGGTCGTCGGAGGAGACGATCAAGGCGCGAGAAAGGGAAGGGGACACGGAAGATATGGAGGCGTGTCGGGGGGCGTGATGATAGCACGGGGATCACGTAGCATGGATTGCACGGGAGTTATGATAATCGCGCGAATTTCGTTCCGCCTTCCTGGCACGTGGGGGAGTCTTCTTCGGGCCAGCTGGCTCTATGATCGGATGACGGACGGCCCATGATGGAGGGACGCAGTGCTTTAGGCTCTAGCTTGGCTGGGCAGTTGGGCCCTGAGCGGGACATTAGGATTATTGATTTATCGGATCTTCCTATTATTATCCATAGCCAGCTGGGATAGGGAGTTATAGCGGCTGATTCTGATACTGAGGATCGTAGCTTGGTGTGGGGGGGAGGCCGGGGACGGTCCTTTATCCGTTCGAGGTTATGATTCAGCCCCAGGTGATGAGATGGTCTTTCTGGCTGAGTTTAGACCTTCCACCTCTATCTCCGAGGGACGTGAAGCAGACTGGCAGATGGTTCCTTTTAAGAAGGCAGCTGGTAGGCGGAGGAAGTCGATGGCACCTCAGTCGGATCGACTTCTTCGTTCACATGCTTCCCGGGTTAGGCGGGACCCTCAGAGGGTCCATGGTTACATTCCTTATTTGGAATATTCGGGGGACGGCGAACAGAGCTACTTTATCCCGTCTCAGGTCCTTTTGTAGGACCAACTCTATTCAGGTTCTTGCCGTTATTGAACCCAAGGTGATATCCTCTAAGCTTCTTTCTTATCAGCTGAGGATGGGTTTTGATGTTAGCTTTTGCAATGATAAGGGCAATATTTGGATTTTCTGTAAGTCGGGTCTTGGGATCAATTGTATTAATTCCTGTGACCAGGCTATCACAGTGCAGCTTTCTTTGAGTTGTTTTTCAGTACCGGTGCGGTTGTCGATTGTTCATGGTGCTGGGAATTGACAGGTGAGGAGGAATATATGGAGGCATCTTCTGGACGTCCAAGCCAGGGACATTGCCTTGCCCTGGGCGGTGGGCGGGGACTTCAATATCATTGCTTCTTCGGATGAGAAATTTGGAGGCCGGCCTCCAGACACGAGGGCCATTACGGACTTCCTTGACTTCCAGTTGGCTGCCGGGCTTTCCGATGTTGGTTTCAGAGGTAGCATCTATACTTGGGTGAACGGGCAGACGGGGCTTGATCGTCAGGGATCCTGACTTGATTGGCTACTCGTGACAGGGAGTTGGCTGGATGGTATCCAGGTTTCTTACGAGCATCTTAATCGGGCTGAATCTGATCATTCTTCTCTTTTGATATCCTGCCAGCCAGCTTCTTTCCTTCAGCACAGAGGATTCTATTTTCTTGACTTTTGGACTTCTCATCCAGATTTTCTTTCGATTGTGGCTCGGGCGTGGAATTCATGTTGGCATTATGATGCGCTTGAGCGGTTGGGTATGCGTTTGAGGACGACGGGGCATGTTCTGGCTGGATGGAGCAGAGCTACTTTTGGAGATGTTTTTCAGGAGGTCCGTCAGGCCGAGGACGTTGCATTGGCGGCGGAGCAGGAGTATGAGCTTCATCCTTCGGAGAGGGGGAGGGCTTCCTGGATGGAGGCCGTTGCCAGATTAAAGCAAAAGGTCTTGGTTGAGGAGTCTTTCTGGAAACAAAAAGCCAGATTGAGATGGGACCTGGAAGGAGATAAGAATACTCGTTTTTTCCATGAGTGCACCAGAAGCAGGCAAAGAAAGGCAGGTATTCAGAAAATTATTCGGGCTGATGGATCCGAAACTGGGTCTATTGCGGAGGTAGTGACGGAGGCGTCTTTATTCTTCTCGAAGTTGTTTAGAGCGGAGCCTATTTCTGATGAGGACGCCTTCCTCGATGTCATCCCTAGCATTATTTCTATAGAGGACAATTCTGATCTTGTTCGTCGCCCTGACAGAGCAGAGCTGTTGGAAATTGTTCGGGGGATGGACCCGGCTAGTGGCGCCGGTCCGGATGGCTTTTCTGGGAGATTTTTCTCAGTTTGTTGGGACATTATCGCTACTGACGTGGAGGAAGCCGTTGGTTCGTTTTTCTTGGGTGCACGTCTTCCGGTTTCCGTCTCGGATACCTTCTTATTTTTTATCCCCAAAGTCGAGCATCCGAGGAGCCTTTCTGATTTCCGCCCTATTAGCCTTTGCAATTTCTGTAACAAAATTATTTCCAAGATTATTGCTTGCAGGTTGCTGGATTACCTTCCCAAAATTATTTCTCCTGAGCAAAGTGCTTTTGTCCAGGGGAGAGAGATTGTGGACAACATCATTATTGCTCAGGATATGGTGGCATCTATGAGGGAACCCAACCATAGTAGAAATGTTGCTATTAAGCTGGATATGCAGAAGGCCTATGACAGAGTCAATTGGCATTTCCTCCTGAGGGCTCTTCGGAGATTTGGTTTTAATGATGTCTTCTGTGATCTTATTTATCGTCTCCTGGCTGATACCCGGTATGCCGTGCTTCTAAATGGCGCTCCTACTGCTTTTTTCTCGACGTCTAGAGGGATCCGGCAGGAGGACCCTCTATCCCTGGCTCTCTTTATTATTGCTGCGGAGGTACTCTCTCGGAACCTCAAGCTTCTTCAAGAATCAAATAGGAGATCTTTATTTCACACTCCGATTGGGGGACCGTGTATCTCGTACTTGGCTTATGCGGATGATGTTCTTATTTTCACTTCGGGGGATATTGCTGGATTGCGTGCTCTCCAGCAAGTTCTGTATAGTTATGAGGCTGTTTCTGGACAGAAGATCAATTATTCCAAATCTGCCTTTTATACTGCGATACCATTGAGTAAGGATCGCGCTCGGACTATCTCTTCTCTATTCGGATTTAGTCCCGGTATGTTGTTGTTTACTTATTTGGGGTGCCCGTTAACTTACGGAAGAAGGAATGCGGGGATGTTTAGCTATTTGCTGGATAAAATCCGGGCGAAGCTGACGGGTTGGCAGAACAAGATACTTTCTCCTGGGGGTAAGTTGGTCCTTATTAAGAATGTACTTTCATCTATCCCTGTGTACACATTGGCTGCATGTTGTCCTCCCCGGGCCGTTCTTAGGGCGATTGAGAGGATGTTTACAGCTTTTTTCTGGGGTAGTAAGGATGGGGTGGCTAAGAGGAGTTGGATGGCGTGGCGGTTCTTTACTCGGACTAAGTCCGAAGGAGGCCTCGGGATCAAGTGCCTAAATGATATTATGGATGCCTTTTCTATGAAGCTTTGGTGGAAGCTGAGGCATGGGAAGGGCCTTTGGGTGGAGCTTCTTAAATCGAAATATTTTCGTAATCGGCATCCATGTGAGGCGTTAATGACTTCCAAGTGCTCCCATATTTGGCGACGGATTTTGAGGAGAAGGAAATTGGCGGAACCGCTTATTTCGTTTAAACTTGGGCGTGGTGAGGGTTCAGCGAGGTATGAGTCTTGGATTCCGGGAGGCCCTCGGTTGGATAGTGTTGTTATACCTAGGGCTGTGAAACGATTCAAACCGTTCGCATTCGGCTCGTGTTCGGCTCGGTCCAAGCTCGGTTTAAGCTCGTTCGTGGACTAATCGATACCGAGTTCGACCATAGGTTGTTCGACTCGATCTTGTTCACAAACAGGCTCGAGCTCGGTTCGGTCTCTCATATTAGGACTTTTTCTATATGTAATGCCTTTTTTTAATAGATAGAAATATATTTTGTCTTAGACATTTTATTCATTTTTCTGTTCTTTATATGATGGTAAATTTATAATGTAAAGAGCATAAATAATTCAATAAAAAAAGTCTTTAAAACTTGAGAGAAACAGTGTGATAGTCTATACAACATCTCCTATAAATACTTACTACTAGGGCTGTAAAATAATACAAACCGTTCGCATTCGGCTCGTGTTCGGCTCGGTCTAAGCTCGGCTCGAATCAAACTCGTTCGATAGTTAAGTCAAACCAAGCTTGAACACTCTTTGTTCGAGCTCGTTCGTTCGATTTTCACCCCTAGTTATACCATCGGCTGAGGGAGAGACTTCAGGGACCAGGCGCGGCATGGGGAGACGGACTCGGGGGTGGAATCGAACACAGGCGAGAGAGTCTGCTGATGTCGGCCGGACGGACACTGGTGAGCTTCGGAGGTCGGCTAGATTGGCCGGGAGAAGGGTGGTTCTTTCCCAACGTCCGGTGATTGTTCGGGCTCTTTCGGATAGGGGAAGAAAGATCAGAGATTCTAGGGCGAGGAACTCTGACAATGGTGGTCCGGTTATTCGATCTTTTTGGACAGACACTGGTTGGGATCTGCCTTTGTTTTCGGAACAGTTTGGAGTAGAGGCAGCGGGACGGCTCAGAGAGACGAATCTGACATGTACTTTCGTTCCTGATTCTCTGGTATGGGGTGAGCGGAAAGGTTCTTTCACGCTGGCTGCAGCTTGGAGATGTTGTCGGATCTCTCACCCTACTTCATCACTCTTCTCTAATATTTGGGGCAAGTGTATTCCGACGAAGTGGAGCATTCTGATGTGGCGGGTCTGTCACAACCGGCTTCCTACTGATGACATTCTTCAGACGATTGGCTTCCATCTGGCGTCCAGGTGTCATTGCTGTCAGGTCAGAAAAGGGGAGGACCTTAAGCATATATTTTTCTACGGGGATCTTGCTATGACGGTTTGGTCTGCTTTTCGGGGTTTCTTCAAGGCACGGATGCATAGTGACTTTCTGGTATTTCTTCAAAGGTGGTGGCGGGGTCAGGGCAGTCATCATCGAAGATCACTGGCTGGTGCGATCATTTGGGTGCTTTGGAAGAACAGGAATAAGCATAGATATGAAGGACATGGTGCTGGGCCGGAATTCTTGGTTCGGGAGGTGAAGAGACAGTTTCAGAAGTCTCTTTCGAGTTGTCGTCATCTCCCGTCTATTCCATACTGGGCTTTAGAGTAGTGTTTTTATTCCATTTTCTTTCTTTTTTCTTGTTACCATGAGGTCGGATGTACCCATTACCCTCTTTTTCAATAAAGGTAACGGTTTTAATATATATATATATATATATATATATATATATATATATATATATGTTAGGAAGGGAAAACAAAAGAAAGGAAAAGAAAAACAAGTCACAGCTTTCCCCATGACCCGACTCCCTTATATACTTACAGCAAGCCCATACTCATTGACCACCAAAACTGACCACAAAGCCTTTATATAGAGACCGAGAGAGAGAGAGAGAGAGAGAGTGAGAGAGAGATAAAATCGAAAAGAAAATAGAAAAACCCTAACCTCTTCACACCTCCGCACACCCCAACCGTGCGCCGCCCTACCTAGTCCCGTGTGCGCCGCGCAGGTGGCCGGCCGACCGACCGTCGCCCCGTACGCGGCGGCAGCAGCAGCAATAACGACAACATCATGAGCAGCAACAGTCGCATCAACATACAACTTCGTGACCATATTTTCGTCTCTACGGTTCGTCGTTTCACGAACCGTCTTCGTAGTATGTTCACAACCTATACGCCTTTATATTCCTTCAAATATTTCATTTTATTTCCCTCCACGTTTGACGAAAAATGAGTTCCAAAATCGAGAAAAAAACTCGATATTTGGATGTTTGAAATTGTCCCAACGTCTCATGTTTGCCATCGATTTACGACCAGTATGTTGCGAGTTTTGAAAATCGATTTGAATAGACTTATAGACAACCTATAGAAGATTAAAACCCTACTTTTAGATTTAACTTACATCTACTATATTGCAAGTAATTCATTTGTGAAGTTTAGGAAAAATCTGTTTTCGAAAACTGAAATTTAGGAAAATTTCCTAATACGGCGTGCGCCCCAACAAACCGGGCGACGTGGTCACAACCCATGATCATCGAAAGATGTGTATGGATGTTGTCAATATGTGGGAGTCGGATGAACTCAATTTTGTTGTGTATGCACGACGAAATTGAGGCGTATCCGTCGAGATACCCCATATCGGTCCCTTTGCAAACTAGCCCATAACTTCGTGCACGTTTGTCATCCTAAGATGAAACTTATGCCAACAGGACCATGTCATTTTTCTGGTCCTGCATGCCATGTTTGGTCCGATTCTGAGAAGGTCGATCGGAACACTATTTTGGCAGGCCTACGACCCGATCCAACGGACGAAATTATGCATGGCCCATCTGAATCCAACTTTGGACATACAGTTAGATTTGTATCATCAAACCAGACCCGTATACATATAGTTTGATGACTTAAGAGACTGAAGATACTAGCACGCTTTTCGGTGCAAAGCGGATCCAACGGCGGACATCATTTTGACCAAAAATTACGATTTTGCCTCTGTGTCCAGAATTGGACTTTTGGGTAGAAATTTTTGGAAATTTCTTTTATACCAAACTTGTTGGTGATGTTTGTTTCAACAATCGGAGACTGTTGCACGAGTTGACTTTTGTGGCACTAGGTGGTTGAGTATCGTTGGTTTTGCGTGCTACACTAGCCAACTGGGCCATTCCAACCCAATAGGATTATCGGTTTCAACAACTAAGGACCCCAGGCGAGTACACTTCTGATAGTTTTCATATTTGATAACTTCTATGATTCGTGTATGTAGTATTTGTCTTACATTGATTTTTACTAATTCTAGACACGATGATCTCACGAGGTAGTAGTTATGGATTATTTACATGTTGTTCGTGACCAATATATTCTCTTGTTCGTGACTTGTTTGGATCAATGAGTACCAGTCAGGCGGAGAAGTACATTAGTAGACATGTAAATATACCCAGAAACATCCTCCGTGTCTTTCGTGGAGAATAGCAGCCGCACACTTCACGTGCAGGATACTGGATTTATTCCTTAGTCGTTTACACGTGCAGGATACTGGATTTATATTTAATATTGTACTTAGTATTACTTACATTGTGTTTAAAAAATAATATATATATAAAATTATTATATTTGAGTTAAATACTGGGTTTAGATTTGGGCTGAAGTAAATGATTTTATTTATAGTTTACTTGGGCTTTTAAAATAGTTGGGTTATATAAGTATATATATGGGTATATAAACATGCATATGTATGGGATTAGAAGAGTTATCATTATTTTGGCTTCGACCAACATCTCTCCTTGTTACTCATTTCATTTTGAATTGATACTTGAATGACATACCCTTACACTTCTCCTATCTTGATCACCTTGGGATTTGTTTGAATTATCTTTCCTGCCTAGGTCGTATTACTTATTTATTTGCATAATATAATCTTTTCTAAAGGTCAATACTCTATTTTTATCCATTGACTTTTGAGCTTAACGTGATCCAATCATCCATATATTTATTTCGACACAATTTTGTTGGAATTCAATATACATATAATTTTTTTCCTCGAATCTTCAAATATTGGAGAAATGGAAATTAAATCTGTATTTCTTTTGTCTTGGATCATTTTCTTCTTAATCGATCGTATGATTTTCAAATGGATACTTTTACTTCAAGTAAAGATACTAGACATTTTCTATCATGATCGAGTTGTTTGAAACTTCTTTGAAAAACTCTTATAGACAGAGTTTGAAATAATATTTGATGACCTATAATGGCAAGGCAGTAGCGCGCTGTCGGCACTTATTGAATTATCGAGACTGCGAGTTCACTGCAGCCAGTAGCGCACTGGCGTGACATGACCCCTAAGTTGAAGTAATTTCAAGTAATATTAGATTATCGAATATTATAAAAAAAAACTATGCCTTGTTTGTCCTATTTCATCTTTGAGCTATTATGTCAACATAGGATAGAGTTGATAGAGTATTTGATATCGTATCCTTACTTGAGTCGTGGAACCAAGAGTTAATTGAAGCCATATGTACACTGGCGAGGCATAAATTCGCAGTAAAGTGACTTTGGATAGGCTTATGATTTTCGAATACCATAGAGGCTATGTCTTTGTTGGCATATGACTATTAAGTTTCCAAATTGATTTGTGCCTTATTTCTAGTTACCATCTTCTCAATAAACTGGTTGTTCTTCCTTTCTTCCTTATCCTTTAATTTTTGAATCATCGTTTTTTTATCTATTTTGATTTTTCTCCCACTAGGTTCCTAAACATATTGTTCTAAAACTCGCGCCTAAATGATTATGGATAAATAGTTAACCGTATCGAAAACGATTTTGATTTGATCCTTCTTAAAACGATTTCGATCGCGACTAGACTACTTTTAATCGATCGAGTCAATTAGCATCATTCCTAGATTTTGAATCTATAATCGTGCCTAAATAATTTTGCTTAACTAGTCGATCGTGCCAAAATGATTTCAATTTTAATCGTTGTTAAACAATTTTGACCGTGACTAAACTAATTGACTGTAGTCATAATCGTGCCTATATTTTAAATCAATTATTACTAATGTTTAAATTTATCCCATTGTGATCATGACTATTTTGATCATATTCATGCTCGTGCTAACTTTTAATTTGATCATGCTTGGATGGCTTGCATGACTAATCTTGGTTGTGACTACATCTTAGTTGTATCTAAGTGACTTTAAACATGTTTAGACCTTGTCAAAAAAAAAATTGATCGCTGACCATGCCTACATAATATCAGTTAGTGGTTAATCGTGCCTAATGACTTTTCTCGTTTAACTAATGCTATTTTGAATTCTATCCTTAAACATGCTTATAACTTGACCTCGATTAGATCCTTGGCCGTACAATTTGGTCATATTTTAATCGTGTCTAAACAATCAATCATGCTAAACCAAATTCTTTGATCATCTTTAAAAAAGAATTTGATCGTGACTCAATCATAATATATTTATATCATGCCAAACCACATTTTCTTTCAGTTTTATCCGCGATTACGCGTGACTAATTTGATCATGAATCATATCATTCTTTCGATTATATTAATTGCCGTTCTCATTCATATCGATTAAAATTTTCGTTTCTTGGTTATGTTGTTAGTCTTACCTATTCGTGCCCTTTGAACTCGAGGACATAATTTATTTCTAAGGTGGGTCGATTTGTAAGCCCATTCCCCGAAATTTTGAAAAAATTTTTCTTGAAAAATAAATTTTTATTTAAATTCTATTATGGATGGTTCCGAAATAAATGGAGTTTTGCCAAAGTTCTTTTAAAGAGATTTTATATCTACAAAAACAACTTTTGAGGATTAAAGATTATTATCAATTATTTCTACAATATATATATATGTTTGAATGGTGTCAAATATTACCATATATTCCTATGGTGACAAATTATTAGATAAAGATTTGCTAAATTTGTTGGGCCTATGCAAATACATTTTAAAAGTATTTGATAATACTTAGTGTCTATTCAAAGTTATTTATCAAGTATTATATTTAGTTTCGGTTAAAAGTATTTTAAATATTATTAATAAAATCTAGCATTATTTTTAAATCATTATGGATTGATTCTTGATTTATTGGATTGAATATTTATTTAAACCTTGGAAAGATTTGATCATCCTTGCCATTCCCCAACTTGGATTCTCCATCTTCTATATAAAAGGGAGCCCTCCCTTTCTCCACAACCATAATTTCCCAAATCCCCACAGAATCCCCAATTTCTTAAAACCCTAACCCTAATTTCCAAAATTTCTAAACCAATTTCCTAATCTAATCCCTAACCCTAATTCCCAAATCTAATTCCTAATCCCTAATCCTAAATCCCCTATTCACTGACTTTCATAATTTTATTTATTTATTCATTTACTTTATTTTATTTATCGTAGATGGAAGTAATTTTTCGTCAATACTTTGTTTTATGGTTAATTCTTTTATCAAAACTTGTTTTAAATTAAATACTTTGAGAGCATTTTAGGGCCTTTACAGTTTCAAGACTTTTCTTTCTCTTCTCGTACATTTGATCGATATTTCCTTATCATAAATTCATACTACCTTTCAACAACCTACCAAGTCCGCTTACCCTAGTAGTCCGTAAATTCGAGGACTAATTTATTTCTTAGGTGGGTAGATTTGTAATTCCTCTTCTCGAAATTTTGAATAAAATAATATATTATTATTATTTATTTATTGACATAAATAGGGATTTATGAATATTTTTCTAAAATTATTATCATTATAGAAGGCCTTAGTCATAGTTAAGTTTTGGAGTGTAAGACAACCGAAAATTTTGGCACGGGTAGTGTAGTCGTGTGCTTTGACTAGTGTTTTAGCTATAGTGGGAGGCCGAGCCATAAGTGTATCCCAACTAGAAAAACTAGGCCAAGTTGTGACATGATCTATATAAATCATTTAATTATTTATTATTGAGATTATTAACTTCTAGGAAATTCGGTTGTACCCAACTAGTTCGGACTGGACCAAAATCAAGCCCAAGCCCATGTAGACATGTTATACGTCCAAAGAGTTCCATGTAGATAATTATGGGTGTGATTTAATTAGTGTATTTATTTTAGTGGATAAATAACTAATTTTATATAAATGAGTATTATATATAATATATATGTATTTGGTATAAAATTGATATTTTGTTTTGGAGTACATGATAACATTTTCTTAGAAAGTGTCTTTTTATATTGTTGGAATTGTTAGGCTATATATATACTTTTATATATATGTACGTATATTTATAGTATACGAAGATTAGGCTTTATGCGTATATTAATAGATTTTATTTATATAAATTTCATAAAAGATATAAGTACAATTAGTTAGTTATTCGTATTTATTTTATTTATAATATTTCTATAAATATTTCTTATATTAAACTAAAGTGTACATGCATAAATATATTATTTTATATGTATATATATTTTTTTATTTTTTTTATTTTTTTTATTTTATATGTATATATATATATATATATATATATATATATATATATATATATATATATATATATAAGAAAAGAAAGAAAAATATATATATACGTGCATAAATATATATATATACGTGCATAAATATATATATACGTGCATAAATATATATATATATATATATATATATATATATATATATATATATATATATATATATATTATATATATATATTTGTTAGGAAAGGAAAAGAAAAGAAAAGAAAAACAAGTCACAGCTTTCCCCAAGTCCCGACCCCCTTATATACTTACAGCAAGCCCATACTCGTTGACCCCCAAAACCGACCGCACAGCCTTTATATATATATATAGAGAGAGAGAGAGATAAAATCGGAGAGAAAATAGCAAAACCCTAACCCTATTCACACCTCCGCACACCGCAACCGTATGCCACCCAACCTAGTCGTGCGCGCACCATCGCAGGTGGCCGGTCGACCGACAGTCGTCCTGTATGCGGCGGCGACAACAATCATAACGACAACATCAACAGTAGTTACATCAACGGCACAACTTCGCAGCCATATTTCTGTCTCTACGGTTCATCGTTTCAGGAACCGTATTCGTAGGTATGTCCACATCCTGCACACCTTTATATTGCTTCAAATAGTTCATTTTATTTCACTTCTCGTGCGACGAAAAATGAGTTGCAAAATCGAGGAAAAAACTCGATATTTGGACATTAGAAACTGTCCCAACATCCCCTATTTGTGGTCGATTTGCGATCAGTATGTTATGTGTTTTGAAAATCGGTTTGAATAGACTTGTAGATAACCTATAGGAGATTAAAACCCTTCTTATAGATTTAATTTACATCCACTATACTGAAAGTAATTCGTTTGTGATGTTTACGAAAAATCTATTTTCGAAAACTAAAATTTAGGAAAAAAATTTGATATGGCGTGCACCCCAACAAACCTGGCGACGTAGTCGTAACCCATGAGCATCGAAAGACACGTATTGATGTTATCGACATGTGGGAGTCTACGGAACTCAATTTCGTTGTCTACGTGCGACGAAATCGAGGCGTATCCGTCGAGATACCCCGTATCGGTCCTTTTGCAAACTTGCCTATAACTTCGTACACGTTCGTCATCCTGAGATGAAACTTGCACCAACAGGTTAGTATCATTTTTTTGGTCCTACATGCCAAGTTTGTTCGATCCTGAGAAGGTCGACTGGAACGCTATTTTGGCGGAACCGCGACCCGATCCAACGGAAGAAATTGTACACGACCCATCGGAATCCAACTTTGGACGTACGGTTGGGTACGTAGCGTCAAACCGGACCTGTATAAATATAGTATGATAATTTAGGAGACTGAAGACAGTGGCTTGCTTTTCGGTGCAATGCGGGTCCAACGACGGACATCGTTTTGATCCAAAATTACGATTTTGCCCCTGTGTCCAGAATTGGACTTTTGGGTAGGCATTCTTAGACATTTTTTTTATACCAAACTCGTTGGTGATGTTTGTTTCAGCAATCGGAGACTGTTGTGCGAGTTGACTTTTGTGGCACTAGGTGGTTGAGTACCGTTGGTTTTGCGTGCTACACTAGCCAGCTGGGCCATTCCTAACCAAATGGGATTATCGGTTTCAACAGATAAGGACTCCAAGCGAATACACTTCTGATAGTTTTAATATTTGATAACTTCTATGATTTGGGTATGTAGTATTTGTCTTACAGTAATTTTTACTAATTTTTGACACGATGATCACACGAGGTAGTAGTTATGGATTCTTTACATATTGTTTTTGACCAATATATTCTTGTGTTCGTGACCTGTTTGGATCCATGAGTACCATTCAAGCCGAAAGTACATTAGTTGACATGTAAATATACCCAGAAACATCTCCTGTATCTTTCATGGAGAATAGCAGCCGCACACTTCACGTGCAGGGTGCCGGATTTAACCCTTAGTCGTTTACATGTCGAAAGTATATTTCAACTCACTAGTGAGATGCAGTCTTGCTATATTATAGTTCATGTTTCAGTCGTTTATTATAGTTACTTCCTTGTCATGAATGCCATGCTCTCCTACTTTGACTCACATGTTTTATGTCATGATTCTCTGGTTATCCACTCATCTTGTATTTCAGTATTATTTATTGTTTTATAGATTTTGTCAATTATTGAAACTGCTGTTAGAATGTACACGTTCCATTCCTGACTAGAATCCAACATTTTTCAGGTTAGCCGTGGCTTCTCTTAGTATTAGGAGATACGAGTATATGCTGAGGTCAACCATAGAAGACTAGTTAGATGTATGGTAGTTCTATAATTGTAAAACTTTACATTCTTCTTTAAAATGTAAAACTTCTAAATTTTGTAAAGTTGATTTAGTCTTGTGAATGAGCAATAAAGTTATTCTTCATGTGATTTTAGAGTATTATGGCTAGACAATGTTCTACCGTCGACACTGCGGCGTATGCTGGCTTGAACACGTACTCGTATCCCTAAAAGCGGGTGCGGGTCGTGACAAGCCTCTTGATTGCAATCACTCTGAACTTCTAGATCGTACCGCACTGGAAAATCGACTAGAGGATTGTAGCTGGCTTAGGATTTGAAAATAAAAGATTTGGAAGAACATAGTAGGCTTAGAGAGAAGAGAAGAGAAGGTGAATTGGTGTATTGAAATTGTAGAAATTCTTCTCTATTTATGGGATTTCCGAAGGGAGAAGTCGGACAGAATTCAGACAGAATTCTTTGAGAGAATCTCGGCAAATAATCGTTGCATCCGTAACTGCAGGAAGACTTGGTTCAAAATGTAACTTTCCACCAATCGAACTCTGGCCGAACTCGGGGCGAATTTGCCCTGAGTTATGTTGATACCTAATAGATGATTTTGGGTTTTGAAACTCAGGTTTTTGGCTTTCGAATGTTCAAGCAGTTAAGAATTGGATTTTTGGTGATGGGCTAATTTTCAAAACAAAGGGTTTTTTTTGAAATTTTTGTGTGTAGCCTATTTGCCAATACAACTCAGTTTACATTGTATTTCCTAGACTCAATAAAGTATGAAAAATATATTGAATAAATAAAAATATAGACGCAATGACAAACACGACTCCAAGTCTTGAACGGTAGTAGTAGCAATTATAGCAGTTCATCCAAGTAGCCCTTATATCGAGACTAGGTTAGATCAATTATCAAAATCAGGTTTGACCATAACCAATGGGCAAATGGACGTGCCGCAAAATCACGATTTGGTCAAAATTTATCACCATTATGCATAACCATGACCAAAATGGTAAATCACCGGTCAAATCTAAGTTCATCAAAATAAATAAAATAATAAGCAAATTTATGAGTATATAGAAAAAATATTTGTTGTAGATCTTAGTGTTAGCTTTCGAAAACTTCAAACGGATGGCAAAACGGAGTTCGGGATCTCCCTGAATCTCGAAAATAGTATGACGTGTCAATTTTTGGACAACCGACACTCATATAATTTTCTAGAAGTTCATACATAGAATTCCATAAAACAAATTACATATGTGGAAAATTAACCTCGATATGCTTCTAACAAAAAAATAACGCACGAAAATAACGTCAGAGTTGATCGCAATCGATCCACAAAGTTAAAGGATCTCTAAGATCAAACCACAAAGGAGGCTGGAATTAAATAATTGAATATACATGTGTATATATAAGGATAGAGAGGCGCTTCAACTTGGGCGCCGACAGGTGGGCCCGCCCAGGAGGGTGACTGGGTAATTTAATTGCAAAAAATTATTTAAAAATCGGTTTAACACCAAATATATTCAAACATAAATTCCAAAAAATTGTAGAAAATATTTCTAGGTGTTTAGAGCCTATATAAAAGGTTTGGTCTCAAAATATCATCAATGACCCCACAGTAAATCCCAAAAGTCTATGAAAAAAATTCTATGGGTTTTAAAAAATTCCCAAAATTAATAAAAATCCTAGAATATTCTATAAAATAATTCTAGTCATCTAGAGCCCAAATAAAAATATTTTGTCTCAAAATAATCCTGAATGACTTTACAGTAAATCCTAAAATTCCTTAAAAGTAATAAATTATTAGATATTAAATACCTAAAGGTATCCAAAAGTTCTAAAAAAATATAAAATAGATAAATAATATATCTAGGGCTACTTGGAGACCATATTGACCATAAGTTACCTAATTTTACTATACTTCACATATAGGCTTAGGTAGGACCTCATTGTTATCCAAAATCGAATTTTTAGTTAACATTTTCTAACATAAATATTTAAAGTAAACAAAATTTTGTAAATTTTGAAGCAATGGTTACAAATCGACCCACCATAGAAATTTTTATCCTCAAAATTTTAAATGATGTGAATAGACACGATTAAGAATATAATCAAGAAAATGATAGGTTAATGATCAAAATTAGATAAGCATAATCGTGGATATAATTGAAACCTAAGATAAGATGTGATTGACACGATCATAGAATCATAATCTAGGTATGATTATGAATCTGGTGGAATAGAATCAAAATAGGTCTAAATGATTTTTAGGAAACCTAATAACGATACAAAAATAGAAAAATAAGAAAGAAATGTTCAAGAAATGAAAGGATAATGTAAGCCCCTAGAAGTTTAGAGTTATTTTCTTCATTTTATTTATTTAGTATAGATATCAATAGACATTTTTCCACTATTATTTATGATCATAATATGTACTTTTACGTAGCTTTGATTTTTTAAGCAAAAGAAATGCTGATCTCTAGAAACTTTCATCATGAGTTTTGATTTAGACGAGTTTTACATCACTTTGATATATCATGTCCCACTCAAATGTGCTCTCTTGTATTCTATTTTCGTCGTGCAACTTTTGGGTCAATATATGCCTAAAGGTTATCGACCATAAAACTTGTCGTACTTTCCAACTTGATTTCGGGACTCAATATCGATCCATCCTAAATGATCCAATATATGATTTTGACTATTTTTGAGCCTACTTCACACATACCTTTCGTGTCCCAATTAATTGAGTTCCCATGTGCTACTTATTTTTAAATGGCACATAAGACCCGTTTTTAGCCATTTCGGTGTTTATTTCTCTTAGAAATAATTCCGGGACTCAACCCTAGTCAACCTAGCCTAGTGGAGACCACTCTAGGGTGCCAACTATGGAAGAACACTATGAAATTGATTTAAATCATTTTATGAGCAACTACGTGCTCAAATCTCCACTACTTTGACCAAAGTCAAATATCATATCCAATTAAGGAAACCCTTTCCGCTCAAATTTAAATTGATTGATTGGTGTACCAAATAAACTCCAAATGTAATCAAACCAAATCTAATATTTCAATAAATCAAAGGAGAGCAAAGCCTTATATAAAAAAAACCCCTTCATAGGAGCCCACTTTTCGTCCCCAGCACAAAATCCGCCCACCTCCTTCAATAGACCGACGTCCACCAAGCCAAGGTCGACCACCACTTCCATCACTTATTCTTCAACTTCTAAGTCATCTACCACATCTCACACACCCATCTCGACTTTATCCACCTTCCTAGCAACTCTCGGGAGCACCACGACGCTTTTGGAGAGAGATCGAAGCCCTCGAAGGCACCGAAACCCGTTGTTTGTTCTAAAATTCCAGCAGCTGGTTGGTGTTTTGTAAAACAGGTTAAAAATAGTTTTACTCATCGTTTTTGCCTCAAACCAAGTTTAATGTATATAACTATATGTATACTTTCATTCCAATAGCTAACTCACACCACTCCACTCCGTTTGGCCATGGCGTCCGTTACACCGAAACGTGTCCAGATTTGACAAATTTTGGTGCAGAGACTTTCCCGACTACTTCGAACCCTGTTTGGTCTCAAACAAAACTTTGGTAAAGCCTATAACATCTATATCTATCATATAGAATCATTGTTAATTAATATTTTTAACTATTTCATGATGTTATGCTATCACTTTGCTTCTATCAAATTTCGGACACCGACACACCTATCAAAATCAATCTTTTTGACTCCAAACTTTTGTAGCATTTAAATATGACATAAATCTAATAATTTTAGATAAATAATAATATTTAACCCAAATTATTCTGATTTATTCAAGAATAAATTTTTATATTTTTCCATGAATTATCTCTTTTGAATTGAATTTCTATGTGGCATGTTGTGTTGATACTTTAATAGAGTAATTTAGCAGATTTTCTAAAAAGATATTTATATAGAATATATTCAGAATTTAATAGGATATAATTAAAAATGTATATTTTTAATATATAATATTATATAATTGGCTGCCAAATATAGATTATTGTATCTTTAAATGGTTTAGACTAGTTGACTAATTTTTGTGACTAGTTTAGCCTAATAAGATAAGTATATATATGGTAATTATTGTGTGATATTTATTTAGGTTATTTATATTTTCTAGGAATTCGTGATCACTTGTCTACGTAGGTTGAAGCCTGGCCGATACTTTATAACTTTTTCAAAAATACAGGCATGATACCTTGCTACATTTCGTGTACTGTTAAAATACATGATTTTTGTTATGCTAGAAGTAGATGTGTTAGTAGAGTGTTTCCATATATGACATGGATGCCATCGATGTGGTTATCGATGCTCGTGTGCATTTGTTTGACTTGCGTGTCTAGGAGACGTACCCGGATTGTGTGAAGTTGTTTCTAAATGACTTATATGCCTTAACACGTATCGGACACGTCACAGTGAGTGAGAATAAATTTTGTTGGCACGAGATTACGTACTCGTCTCGCTATCGATACGGGCGGTTCATGTGACGATTCATATATTAGTTAGATTGAGTCTAGTTAGAGACTTGCAGAGAGATGTGGATTGCCTGAGTCATGGACGTGAATTAAGCAAGATATGGTAGAAGAAGACTATTAGTAGGCGTACATGATTACCCTATCCTTACTTTTGCCCTGGTATAGGCTATACTAGTGGATATTCCATTATCGTCTACGAAGTAGTCTCCAGATTGGACGAGAATATGCTAGTATATTTACAATATTAGTGGATGAAAATATCACTCCTTACCTACCCATACGGCCCAAAGTAGTCTTCGACGTGCATTCACATAGTTGGTTAGATTACCCAGTTACGATTTTGTTCGTATTATGGCGTATGATAGTGTCTTGTCGCAAAATAGTGTGCCATCACTTGTCCTTGTCTGGTTGTAAGGGTGGTTCACTACTTTGATGGCGAGATACTGGACAATGTTGTGATCTGAGCTATTTATTCATGTATTTATTTCAGTTCATATTGTAGCTTGTACTTTTTTATCTTGTTACGTCTCTATGGGAACCTGGTAATCTTTCAGGTATTGGCTATGCAGTTAGTATATAGTAGTTGGACAGGTGTTGATTGATGCATCCAAATTTCATGTATATATAGTTGGTATTTTATTTCATTCTTCCTACTTTGTCGTCAATGATTTACTCTGCTATTTTAGCCTATTATTTGCAAGCTTACATTTTTTTCTCGAGCTTGTTCGAATATATATATTACTGGTGGCCAACTTTAATATATTATGTTCATTCTTTACATTCCTTCCTTATTGTGGATTGAGATATAGTTTAGCTACCTTATATTTAGTATACTTGACAGCGTAGTACAACTGGGTAAGTCCATTGAATTGGGAACTTATTCTAGTTCGTATTAGCTGACATGTTTGCATTTCAGTTCCTTTGTATTTTTAGAAATAGGATGTGATATGTTTTTGTGGTGGCCCATATAGGTCTCGAATATATCGATTCGATTACGTTACTGTATTGGACGAGCCTACGATAGGATAATATATTAGGATCTCAATCCCCGACTGTCATTGAATTTCCTTTGACTTCTACTATAGCCTTTGAACCTCGTATTTGTAATCGAATATACCTCTCTTAAACTCCTTGTGACGAATTCTCGTCTTTTTCTGTTTCGGAAAGACGAACCTTTGTGCTTAATGTTCTATTTTAATTACATTGTGTGATATGAGTAAGATGGATAGAACATTTCAGTGAGCAATTATTAAGAACGAGAGAGGTAGAGATATGCACCTATACTAGATGGACCGAGTAGGTAGGAGTGGCATTCTTCTGTTATAAAAATTATTACTTGAAGAATATTGGAAGCCATGCTTGACGGTACTAGGTAAGTTGCTAAGGTGGGTAGAATTTATAGACATTTTCCTAAGATAGAATTATAATAGAGTACAGTATAGGACTTAACCCTAATGAGAGACCTTAGAACCATTAGACTTTACCCTGCTAGCCTTTGCCAAAGCTAGATAGAGTCATGAATAGAAGTTTACTTGATTCACATTAGTTGATAGGAAAATATGGAAGACCCCTCGATCATAAAGATTGTAGTGAGTAAGAATACAACTTAGAGGAAGACACAGTTGGATTTAGATTTGATTGTAGTTATTCATCAATCAGGAGTGCCAACTTGAAGGAATATAGCAAATAGAGCCCGAGGATTCCGTGAGGATAAAATGATTTGCTGAAGCATGATGTTCATGGCTAGATCAAAACTTATTATTGAAGTCATATTATACCGAATTTTGAGAAAATTATATGTGAAAGATATAGGAATCATGAATACAATGCATATGTTATGGAAAAAAAATTTCTTGGATAAGTAGCCTAAGGGACCTACTATAGAGAGATTACCATAGATTGATAATATTAGAGTGATATGTGATCTATGGGTATAAAATAGAGTAGGTAGGGTTGAGATGGATTGGATAGCCATCTTTATAATTGTTGAGACTTTCCTTTAAATGACCTAACTGAAACCAAGAATAGAAAGTCACCAATAACATATATTATGTCAAGGTTATTCGACCTAAGTATTTGTTTGACTCAGGCTCAACTTTTACTTGGCAGGAAGGTTTTATAAGGGTTAGGCGTGCTTGTATGAATTGTATAGCATGCTTATAGTTAGAAGTTAGATCATTGATTATACTGCTAAGAGACTTTGATAAAATAACTTATAGAAGTAGAGTATAGAGTTAAGAGATGACTGAGTTTAAGGATCGATTATGATTTTCCTATGTCCTATGGTTGGTCATAACTAAGGACCTGCGAGTAGAGTTAGAAAATCTTAACTTAGGTAGTAGACTGGAAAACCGTTCTTCAATACATGTTAGATAGGAAACTTAGAGGAATTGTAACTAGAATAGTTGTGTTTGAATTAAGGAGTCGTAGGGGATAGAAAAAGGGAAGAGTCATTGGAGCAAAACTATGTTTAGGATGAATAATTGGAGTAGAGCAATGACAAAATCGCAAGAAATCATTTTTAGGAGAATGGAAATTGTGAAGTGCCAACTGAGATAAAGATTACGATAAAGACTACCTATTATGACATGGCAAAGATTTCGGTGAAGATATGTCTTAAGCGAGTAGTGTGGTCATAAACCCAACCTAGAAGTTTAGTATCAAATAAAGGAGGAGGAGCCTAGCTCGAAAAAATAGATGATATAATTTTTGTGATAAATAAAGGTGAAATTAGAAAAAAAATATTGTGACAAGCATATATGGTGATAGGAATCTAGGATCATAGATTATTGAGGCTGATGATCAAGATTATGATATTGAAAAGACAGACAAGAAACGGAACGTCATGAAATAAGAATGAAAGAAAAAACTCTAGATAGATATTTGAGGGTAAAATAGAAGTAGAGCATCCTTAGTTAGATTAATAGATGGGATCTAAGGCTTGAGTTGTAAATGATAGTTGGAGAAAAAAGTTGTTATAGACGGAGGAAAATGTCAAGGAATTGCATACTATGCCAAAATTTCAAGAATCGAGGACTGTAAAGACCTTGGCAGATTTTATTGGACGATAAATTTGATGAAGCTAATGGAATGGGTTAGATTCTGGCTTAAGATCGACTAATCACATTTTAGGAATCATATGTTACCTTAGGGAACCTGACTAGATAAGTTATACCATAATATGACTTAGTGTTTTCTTTAGCCTGTTTGATTGTCTTATTATCCTAAGTGATCAGAGGTTGTAGCCTTAGACCGTATCGTTAACCTTTCATTTTGTAATTTCTATTCTATGTTCGCAATCACAGTTTCGTCATTTGGCAGTACAAATTATTTTAATTATGTGGTTGAGGAAGATCCTGTTCTCTTTCTAGGAGCGCCATAAATTTTAAAATCAAATCCTTGATTTTTTATATATCTCCTTATGCCTAATATTATCTCACCATAGGTATCAAATTCGTTCTATTCCAATTTTCTTGTCCTTGACCCCTAGGTGCGTACCTAAACATGCCTTATTCTTGTGCAACATTACTCCATGAACTTGTTACAATTTTATTATCATGATCTACAAATTTCTCTCTTCATAAGGTACTTCTATTTGTTTTCTCGTCATCAATACCGTACAAAGATCGAACTCCGCTGGACCCCCATTCAGTTATGGCAGATTAAGTAAATTCCTACTATCTTGAAGAGACCTGGACTATATAGGAATATTGTTGAGTTAGTAATAGTATCTTCTTATAGAGTTGTCAACCAATAGCACCATGACAGTACTTATGACTCTTTAGTAAGCCCTTGAATTTATTCCATGATACCTAAGTTTGAATTCCTTATAGGAAGTGATACCATCCCCGGCCTTAATTTTGTGTTATCATCACATAAGTTAGGATGGATCTAGAGCTAAGACTACCTTATTTCCTGGTAGGTAAACTTTTAATACCATTGGTACTACTGTCCTCTAGAAATCGTATTTGATTAGTTTCTTTTACAGCATATTTCATGTTTAATTTTGAGGGTAGCATGGAAGACTATTCTGACAGCCAAGAGTACATCTTCAGCAGAGGGTTTCCCGTACCAAACAAAGGAGCTCCGACTTGTCACTTTTGGGGCAAGAAGGAACATGATTAGAGGGATTACAAGAAGAAGCTAGGATTGTGCCATTGATTATTTATAAGTATTAATATTATGTTTTGTATATTATTGTATGCTTCTAGGGCAAAATTTTCTAAGGTGGGTAGGTCGTAAGCCCCCCTAAATTTTAAAGTTATTTTCTTTATTTATTTATTAATATTATTTAGTATAGTTATTATAGATATTTTTCTACTATTATTTATGGTCATAATATACAGTTTTACGCAACTTTGATTTCTGAAGCACAAGAAATGCCAATCTCTAGAAACTTCCATCATGAGTTTTGATCTAGACGAGTTTAACTTCACTTTAATATATCATGTTCCACTCAAATGTGTTCTCTTGTATTCTACTTTTGTCGTGCAACTTTTGGGTCAATTTAGGTCAGAAGGTTATCTACCATAAAACTTGTCGTACTTTCCAACCTGATTTCGGGACTCGATATATTTATCCAACCTAAACGATCCAATATATGATTTCAAATATTTTTGGGCCTACTACACACATGACTATGGTGTCCCACTCAATTGAGTTTCCATGTGCTACTTATTTTCAAATGGCACATAAGACCCGTTTTTATCCATTTCAGTGTTTATTTCTTTTAGAAATAATTTTGGGACTTAGCCCTAGTCAACATAGCCTTGTGGGGACCACTCTAGGGTGCCAACTCATAAAAAAAAATATTAAATTGATTTAAATTAATTTATGAGCACCCACGTGCTCAAATCTCAACTACTTTGACTAAAGTCAAACAACTCATCCAATTTATGAAACCCTTTCCACTCAAATTTAAATTAATTGATTGGAGGACCAAATAACTCCAAATCTAATAAAACCAAACGCTATATTTCCATAAATCAAAGAAAAGCAAACCCTTATATAAATAAACCTCCATTGAAGCCCACTTTTCTTCCCCACACCAAATCTGCCCACCTCCTTCAGTAGGTCGACGCCCACCAAGCCAAGGCCGACAACCACTTCCATCACCTATTCAATTCTACTTCTAAGCTATCTACCACCTCTCACACACCCCTCTCGAATTCCTCCACCGTCATAGAAACTCTCGGGAGAACCATGATGCTTTCGGAGAGAGAGATCCAAGCCATCGAAGACACGAAAACTCGCCATTTGTTCTACGATTCCAACAACAGGTTGGTGTTTTATAAAATAGGTTAAAAATAGTTTTCCTCATCTATTTCACCTCAAACTAAGTTTAATGGATTCCCTACAAGTCTACTTTCATTTCCAATCTCTCATTCACACGTTCAACTCCGTTTGGCCATGACGTCCGTTGCACCGAAACGTGACCAAATTTGACAAATTTTGGTGCAGAGGCTTTTCCGGTGACTTCGAACCCCGTTTGATCTAAATAAAACCTTGGTAAGGTCTCTAACATCTATATCTATCATTTAAAATCATTTTTCATGAATATTTTCAACTATTTCATGATGTTATGCTTTCACTTTGCTTCTATCAAATTTGGGACAACGACACACCTCTCAAAATCAATCTTTTTGACTCCAAAATTTTGTAGGATTTAAATATGATATAAATCTAATAATTTTAGATAAAAGAAATCATATTTAACCCTAATTATTCTTATTTATTACAGAATTAATAATTTTTATATTTTTTAATAAATTATCGCTTTCGAATTGGATTTCTATGTGGCATGTTGTGTTGATACTTTAATAGAGTGATTTAGCATATTTTTCTAAAAACATATTTATATAGAATATATTAAGAATTTAATATGATATTTTCCAGAAAAATAAAAGTGTATATTTTTAGTGTATAATATTATATAAAGGGTTGGCAAATATAGATTATTGTATCTTTAAAAGGTTTAGACTAGTGGACTAATTTTTGTGACTAGTTAAGCCTAATAAGGTAAGTATATATATGGTAAGTATGGTGTGATGTTTATTTAGTTTATTTATATCTTGTAGGAGTTTGTGATCACTTGTCTACAGAGGTTGAAGCCAGACCGATACTTTATTCCTTTGTCGAAAATACGGGCAAGATATCTTGCTACTTTTCTTATGCTATTAAAATACATGGTTTGTTGTTGTGCTAGAAGTAGATGTGTTAGTAGGGTGTGTCCAAGTATGACTTAGGTGCCATCAATGTGGTTATCAATGCTCGTGTGCGTACGTTTGACTTACATATCTGGGATACCTACTCGGATTGTGTGAAGTTATTTCTAAATGAATTATATGGCTTGACATGTATCGTACATGGCACAGTGAGTGAGATTACACTGTGTTGTCACAAGCTTACTTACTCGGCCCGTTACCGTTACGGACTGTTTGTGTGTCTGTTCATATATTGGTTAGATTGACTCCAGTTAGAGACTTGCACAGAGATGTGGATTGCCCGAGTTATAGATGTGACTTGAGCAAAACATGGGAGGGGAAGACTATTAGTATGCATACGAGATTACCCTATCCTCACTAGCCTCACTTTTTCCCTGGTATTGGCTATACTAGTGGATATTCCATTGTCGTATATGGACTAGTCTCTAGATTGGCTAGGATTATGCTAGTATATTCACAATATTAGTTGACGCTAATATTACTCCTTACCTACCCATATGGCCAAAAGTAGTCTTCGCGTGCATTAACATAGTTGGTTAGATTACTCAGTTATGATTCAGTTAGTATTATGGCGTCAGATAGTGTCTTGTCGCAAAATAGTGTGCCACCCCTTGTTCTTGTCTGGTTGTAGGGGTGGTTCACTACTTTGATGGCGAGATACTGGACCGTGTTGTGATTTGAGCTATTTATTCATGTATTTATTTTATTTTATATTGTAGCTTGTACTTTTGTATCTTGTTATGTCCCTTTGAGGACTTGTTGATCTCTCTGAGTATTGGTTGTGCAGTTAGTATATAGTAGTTGGACATGTATTGATTGCTACATCGAGATTTTAGGTATATATAGTTGGTATTTTTATTTCATTCTTCCTACTTTGTCGTCCATGATTTACTCTGTTATTTTAGCCTATTATTTGTAAGCTTACATTTTTTTTTCTCAATCTTGTTCGAACATATATATTACTGGTGGCCAACTTTAATATATTATGTTAATTCTTGACATTCCTTCCTTATCGTGGATTGAGATATTATTTAGCTAGCTTATATTTAGTATACTTGACAACGTAGTACAACTGGGGTAAGTCCATTAAATTGGGAACTTCTTCTAGTTAGTATTAGCTGGCATGCTTGGATTTCAGTTCTTATGTATTTTTGGAACTAGGCATGAGAGATAAGAACTGAATCAAATTTTTTAGTGAGAGTGCATGAAATAACGAACCATGAAAATCAATAGTCATATACAAAAAGGAATGTATTCTCTATAATATTCGAAAACCATATGTTTATATAAAGTCATTTTACCAAAAATTTATGCCTCTCCAGTGTACATCTGGCTGCAGTAAACCCTTATTTTCATGACTCAAATATGATATGGAATCGAATATTCTATTAACTTTAACCAATAGACATAATAATTCAAAGATCAAATAGGGCAACTAGGACATTATTTTAATAATATTCGATAACCTACGCTTACCTGAAATTATATCAACTTAGGGGTCATGCCTTGCCAGTGTGCTGCTGGCAACAGTGAACTCGCAATCAAGATAATTCAGATAAATGGCGACAGTGAGCATCTGTCTTGCCGTTGTAAGTTTATTGAATAATCTTTCAAACTTTGTTCATATGAGTTTTTTTTTAAAGGAGCTTCTAGAAATTCAAGACCCAAGATAATTATGATAGGAAAAGTGTAAGTATCTATCCTTGAAATAAAAGTATCAATTTTTGAAAATCATATGATTGATTAAGAAGAAAACGATTGAAGACAAGAAAAATCTAAATCATATATATCTTGAATTTCAGCAAAACGGACTCGAAATTAATATATGTATAATTAAATCGGGTCAGGCTCAAACTCAATGGTGGAACTAAAATATTCTCGTAGAAAAACAATTACTTATGGCCGATGGAAAATAAATAAGTAATACGGACTTGCGATATGATGATGATATTTAGAGAGGGCAGAAAATTAAATTGCACAAATGATCAAGATTAGGAATTGAACCTAGGAAGTCCTAATTTATCAGGTGAATTGGCTACCCACCTTTGATCTACCATCGTATCAAAGTGCAGTAGTATATCCTTCTATGGAAATTCCTCAAATATCTAATAGGGTTTAGAATTCAATAAATCCCTACCTAAATTACATGGCCTATATAGTAACCTTAACTACCCAACAATCAAATCGAGTAAGGACTTCCCTATGGTATACCTAGTCCTAGCCATTCTCTTAAATGTGAATGAGCACTTCCTAATCGCAGGTTCGCAGTAGTATGACTAATATAGATACTGCTATGAGTTCGCACAATTTTACGAAAATAGACCTGTGTGGGCCACCAAAAAAACTTGCCATGACCGGCTCCCGCTTTTCGAAATATGAGTACGTAGCCAAGTCCAGCCTATGCCGCAGCATCGACGGTAGTAAGCTGTCTAGGCCTAATGCCAATCTTAATACAATAAATCATATATAATTGCTCATTCACAATAATTATTCAAATTATAAATCAAATAATACTTAAAAAAGACATTAAAAAAACACGCTAAATTTTTAAATAAAAGAACTGTCTAAAATATCTAGAATCTAAGGCCGGCCTCCAAGATCCCTACCTCTCCAAAAGGTCCAAAGTGCATAAGACAGCAAGCATGGCAAGTCACCTGCAACGATCCAGTCAGGAAAGAAGCAAATTACAACCATATTGCAATAATGTATCTAAATACAAAATAAGCTAGACACGTAGAGATGCAGTAGAAAATAATGAAACATGTATATGAGCTGAAAACAATAAACATGTACACGAAACCACTAGCAAGAATTTGGACGAACAAGACAACTAGCGATGAACATGTACAAGTAAACAGACAGTGTGTTTGAAATACTTTTCGATATGTGAACGGCTTGGGTTAATACGATACATCATAGATGGCTATCCCCAATAAAAGGGTACGACTAACCCATATGTGAGGTGCATGACTTTGCTATCCACAATAACATTCATTGAGATTTGTTCACATTCCTACTGAACTTTTTCCCTTTCGACTCACTAAATAATCAATAAATGAGCAATAATACAACAAGCCTGTTGTGTCACAATCGTGTCTCAACTGGATACTCAATGAAACACGATAAAGAATATCATTATAATGTAATAGAACATAAAGCAATATTGTACTTGCATAAATTCCTGAACGAACATGTTTCACAAGTTGCTGACAAGATAAACTCTGACCTAGAAGCTATCAAACTATACCATACCATCGTACCGCGAATACGTACACGAATAACCACGAGTTAGATCTAAAATCTCATTCGAAAAGTCTAGAAAGTGGCTCATGGGTTAACCTAATTAATTCTATTTAATTCTGAAATAAATTATCTAAAATATTAGTTTAATCCAATTATATTCTGAAATAAAATTTAAACATTAATTTGGCTTTAGAAAGTCACGGTTCCCAATTCGTGACCCGTAGTACGTAAATCTAGGCGTACCATTGACTAACTAGTCAAACGTTATGAACTTCATGATTTGAGGGTGAATTTTAGTAAATTGAAGTACCCTGAGGGCACTGGATTTGACCATGCCACAAATCACGAATTGGTCAAAAGTTATCGCCGTTATGGCTAACCATGACCAAATTGGTAAATCGCCGATCAAATCTGAATTCAATAAAATAAATAAAATAATAAACAAATTTATGAATTTGTTGAAAGATTATATGTTTTTTAACTTTGTGTCAGTTTTCCAAAACTTCAAACGGATCACAAAACGGAGTTCGCAATCTCCCGAAATCTCCAAACAGTACGACGCGTCAATTTTTGGACAACCGAAACTTAAATAATTCTCCAAAAATTCATACATAGAATTCCAGAAAACAAATTACATATTTGGAAAATTAAACTCGATACTTTCTAGCAAAAAAAAATGATGCACGAAAAGGACGTCATAGTTGATCGCAATTGCTACACGAAGTTGAAGGATCTCTAAGATCAAACCACAAAGGAGGCTGGAATTAAATAATAGGATTTCTGAATATACATGTGTATATATAGGGGGAGAGAGGCGGTTCAACTTGGGCGCCGACAGGTGGGCCTGCCTGGGTGGGTCACATGGTAATTACTTTTTTAATTACAAAAAAATTATTTAAAAATTACTTTAACTCCAAATAAAGTGAAATAAATCCCAAAAAAAATATAGAAAAACCCCAAAAAATTCTAAAAAATATTTCTATATGTTTAGAGCCTAACTAAAAAGTTTGGTCTCAAAATATCATCGTGCGACCCCATAGTAAATCCTAAAAGTCTATGGAAAAATAAATTCTATGGTTTTAATTATCAAAAAATCCCTAAAAATTCTATAACATTCAGAAAAATCCTAGAATATTCTAGAAAATATTTCTAATCATCTAGAGTCGAAAATATTTGGTCAAAATAACCCCGAATGACTTTACAGTAAATTCTGAAAGTCTTCAAAAATAATAATTCATTAGATATTAAATACCTAAAAATATCCAAAATTTTTAGAAAAAATAGATAAATAATATATCTAGGTCTACATGGAGACCACAATGGCCATAAGTTACCTTATTTTACCATACTTCATCTATAGGCTTAGATACGACCTCCTTGGGATCCTAAAACCAAATCCTTAGTCAAAATTTTCTAACATAAATATTTAAAATAAACAAAAAATTAAAAATTTGGGAACAGGGGTTACACATGGATATAGGGTGCACACACCCATGAAAGTTCTTAGCTAAAGGGTGACGGAAGAGGGATGTATACCTATGGGAAACGTACTCATTCCCGTTTGCTCGTGCGAGTGCAACAGTCCTCTAGGTGGTGCACCGCTGTCACAAAAGTGTGCCCATGCCTGAAGGACTCACGATGCAGCATGTGAAGGGGAAGCACACCGACATGCAGCATGTCAACAGCGATCTAGCCGCTGCAGCGAAGGTAGCTGCAACGACAGCAACAACAGCTCCGTCTCTCCACCTTGGGTGGTTGCCAGGGATGTAGGGAGGGGCTGTGGTGGTCGGTCGAGGGTGGCACAGCAGCCGATAAAAGCAGCAACAACGACAAGGCTTAGTAGTTATAGCTAGCTGTTGTAGAAGCTCAAAAAGTATGAACATCATCATGTACTACTCTTAATTGGTGCCAGCACTCAAATAGTCAAATAACGCCAGACAACAGATGGGGCGTAACATCAATTGGTGCTGGACTTCAAATGGCGCTGGCTGACACGTGGTAAGCTTCCTTGAGAAGCTGAAACAGTTTTCATCATGACTGACAGCACGTCAGTCGAGAAAAATCTGTTTGAATCCCGAACGTACAACGCTCGAGGAAATTATGTCAGATTTGTCATAATGACTGACAGCTACCTTGCGCCATTCGCAGTTGGCGCGAGGTATTCAATAAATTACGTAGGGTGTATTAAAACAACAAATAGCGCTCGGTACCGTTCGACAGTGGCGCTATCCGATTAAATCATCCAAAAGCAGTTAGATGACGTTGTGCACATGCCACTAATCTTGAAGAACGTGTACGTAACATTGCCCACGACCAAGCGCATCTCTATCAGAGAATGCCATGCGTCCAAGCTGTTAAACCAACCGTTCGTACAATTGGATGAATGGCGCACCAAATACAGTATGCGCCAATCAGGATAACTACTTAACGGTTATCTCTAAACTCTATAAATAGAGTTTCAAATCACTTTTAAAGGTTTGCTAATGATCATAATCTCCTGAGCACTTGCTGCAGCACTCTCCAAAGCCTTTCTTCTTCGACATCGCATCGTCTAGGGGATAAAGTGATCGTCTTCTAATCAGATTCCTACAGTTGTACTTCCCCAGAAATCAACCTGTACTCTTGTACACACTCTTCTCAGTTTATAATCAAACAACTTTTGTTTTTATAAACAAAATGGCGGCTATGCTGGGGACCACTTTCTCCTCCGATGAGAAAGTGACAACTCAATGCGATGTTGTGTCGGTCGACACGACGCAGAAGACTTTGGTCGTAAAAGTCAACCAAACTGCCTACGAAGCCGTGATTGGCGTAGGGGGTGCCAAGTGTGCCACCACTGTTGCTGCCAAGAATAGGGCACACATTGTTTGGACTCCAAAGTCCTCCAGTGCACCAATCACAACTTTTATGCCAAGCTTGGAGAAAAGCTTTGTAGCTACTTCCTCTTTCTCGCCAATTCTTAAATTGGTAGAGAGTGCTTCAACCACTACCCTGGCACCAATCAGTGGACAGCGCCAAATGGCTACTTCCTCTTCCTCACCAATTCTGAAATTGGTAGAGGGTGCGCCAGTCATGACCCTGGTGCCAATCAAGGGACAGCGCCCTATGGCTGCTCCCTCTTCCTGCCTAGTTCTAAAATTAGTGAAGAGTGCACCAACCACTGCCCTGGCACAGAATAAAAGAAATGCCTTATGGCCAATCCTCACTCCTCTCCAGTTCTAAACTTGGTGGAGAAGTTACATATCACTGCCCCTGCACAAAGGAAAGTGCCCTATGGCCAATCCTTATCCTTCCCTAGCCCTAGACTCGGTAGAAAATGCATCTGATTGTGCCTATGTGCCAATCAATGCGAGAACAATTCTGAGTAGAAAGTCTATTTCTGTTGGTAGAGACAATCAAATCAATGCCAAGAAGCTAGACTCTGCTCGAAGTCAATTTTCTGCTGCTCATCTGCGTCGCGCAAAATGTGCTGGAATAGTATGCGCAGAACAACAGGGCATCATGCCTGCCCCTTATGGCCAATACCAATCAAGACAGGACCAGAATCTTCCTACTTTGTGCATTTAAAGAACTAAACAGGGTAAACTGAGGGTGTCTCAGACAGGCAGCTAGGTGGTGCAGAACCCTGATATGCGTACTTACCTTAACCAGCGTAGAACAACATCAAGCCTGCTTCAAGAGCAATATACGCCACCTACTAAGTTACGTACAGAGAGAGTTTTCCAAATCAAAAATCCTCTCACTTATGCCAATAAGCTCAGTACTTTCTTGTACACATAGGGGACAAGGCATCTCAAGAATCGGAATCATGTTCCTAACATCATCAAGGAATATGTACCTCCGACTTCTCCTTATCCTGTCATTGTAACTGATCTTCGTAAACTTCTTGTATAAAATGGAAGGTCGTAGGACCATCTCATCCACCTGTAACTCTACACCAGGAACATTACTGTAATCATCATCATGAAATAGTGATCAAATGTTGCTGTTAATCAGCAAAATGGTCTGTCTTCGACCATTTAAACTACACTCGGACTCCTGAACTCATTATGGTGGATGATGATGAGTTGCAATATGCTTCGATCAACATGACGTCCCGAAGTACCAGGGGTAGAAAACATCCAAGATGTAATACATCCCGTAGTCCCAGTCAATAATACCTTGATCGTATCCGTGACTCCGGTGAAGGAGTCTACCAAAATACCAGATCAAGAAGCTGAGACCTACTCGGTCAATCGCTCTTTTTTTCGACCAAGAAATAATCTGTCAAAGAAATCTTCTTGATTCTGACCAAGATTTTCTCGATCAAAGGAATCTTTCCACTCTTCATCCTGGAGGTAGTTCCCTGGATGACTTTGACATCAATAGTGAGAGCTCTGAGCGGACTATCTTTTCTACTAGCTCATCATCGATAGCCAGAGAAGTGACTGCCTATTTTACTAATGAAGGACAAGATGCGTCCAGCTTCGACAGTCAAGAACAGAGGATTGTTGTATTAGAGACTAACTTGAAAACCATGGCTAAAATGGTTGCAAGTATGCATGCTGTGATCGTAGCATAACATATTATTCCACCGGTTGAGAATCTAATTCTAACCCTAGAACATGTAGCAGCATCTGCCCCTGTCAACACTGGCCTGAGAGTACAATCTTTCCATAATGCTGCTATACCCGCTCAGGCTACTCCAAGTCAATCTGGTGGTAGGGGTGGTGCTTATCATACAGTTCCGCCTCCTTACACATCGAATCATTCTAATGCTCCCCAAGCCTCGAGATATCCCCTAGAGGCAGTAAAGCTTTTACGTAACCAGTTCGAAGCCTTCAACCAGAAGGATGGCCTGCAGAAGCTAGGGATCAAGCAACCTTACCCTGTAGAGTGGAAGAAAGTTCCATTTCCACCTAAGTACAATCCACCAACTATCATGCTGTTTGACGGCAGCTCATCTCCGAGTCAGTATCTCAATCACTTCGAGGTAATGACTAATCAGCTCCAACCGAATGATGCTCTACTCACTAGAGTATTCGTCGGGTGCTTGGCGGGTGCGGCCTATCACTAGTATCGTAGTTTGCCAGATGGTTGTATAACATCTTTTACAGGATTCAAGCAAATGTTCCCGGAACGATTCTGTGAGGGATAAAACGACATGATTATGTCAGCCCTCATCAAAATCAAACAACGGCCTAATGAAACTAATGAATGTTTCATTGAACGCTTCCGTCGTAAGGCACTCAAAATTCCTCGGGGTACTCCAGATGCACTAATTATAGATACATGCAAATCATACTTCTTACCTATAATAAGCATGTGGACTGGGCCCATACAATTCCAAGACTAGGCCTCCTTCATAGTAAGTACCAGGGCAGCCAAAGACAGTGCTAACAAGTTCAAACCACTAGGCATCCAGATGCCTAATCTGGACAAAGATGAATATTCTGAAACAAATAGCGATGGTCGTCAGAGCAACAGCAAAGACAAAGAAGCTTTAGCCATCAATGTGAAAGGTAAAGAAGCTCTAGCCATCAATGTGGGTCAGTCAACACCTACAACGACGGCACCCCCACAGAGAGCACCACGTCTTAAGGAGGAGTATTCCGTTGATGGAGATAACATCATGAGCATATTCGATTATCTCATCAAGAGCAACAAACTTCAACTCCCGGAAGCAAAACGGCCAGACGAAGTAGGTAAGACTGACAATCCTAAATACTGTGTCTATCACATGTTCTTAGGACATCCGACTAGGGCGTGCTATATATTTAAAGGGAAGATCCAGAAACTGATCAATGCCAAGGTAATTACCCTTCAACGAGATGAAAAAATGGTGACTGCCAATGTCGTCGCTCTATAATTTGGCGACTTTCCTGCTCAACTTGTGCAGAATGGAGTCGTCCCCATTCTGAAAGCCACTCTGGAGATTGTCAGCCTTCCGACAGCACGAAGTGACGATCTTGTACCCTTGTCGACCGACAAAGAGGAGATCATATAGATTCACCTGGTTCCCCTACAAAGAGGAGATCATTTGGTTGCTGACTTTGAGTCAAAGACACCTGGTTCCCCTACGAAGTTAAGAAAAGCGACCAAATACAAGTCGTGTCATATGTCATCACTGGGTGATCACCTTCCACCTTTGGATGCTATCCTCATCCCAGCAGCAGCTTTGTCTTCTTCTGCTGAAGCAGTGACACCAAAGCCAAAAATAATTACTGGCCAATATTCCATCTATATAGTCAACAGTCCCAAGAACTGATGACAAAGATGGGATACGATCTACAGAAATCCCCTGGCTTAAATGATGGAAAAGGGTCTCCTGTACACCTTTCCCTACGTCTTCAACACAATCAGTCCCTTGTTGGTCTAGGATTTTGGACAAACCCATCATGTCTTCAAAAGAAGTCTTTCAGAGGCCAGACTAGGATAAAAAATTGTAACATAGTGTCCTTCGTACCAGTACTAGAATAAGAAGCCATGATTGGTACAAAATCTGGGAAGCTCCATCTCAGAAACTATCCAGAGGGACAAAAGAATGCAAGCACTCCTTCTCTAATCTCTGATGCCCCTCCAGCATCTTTTGTACCTGCTGTCAATATTCTTTCGGCATCATTGCCTCAAGCAGAACCGGTTCCTCATAAACCAACAGCAGTTGACAAAGGCAAACGGCCAGCTCGCTTCGATAAAATATTGAAGAAAACTCCACCTTTTAGACTTAAAAAGTCGTATAACTTAGACATATTGGCTCAACAAGACAATACTCCGGCAAGGTTATCAATTTTCGAACTCCTGCGTCTCTCAAGAGAAACCCGAGAGATGTTAAGTGAAGCTTTAATGCAAGCAAACGCTTGTCTGGCCCATCTTAAGAAACAAGATGAAGAACCAATGGCATGTTCTTATTGCCGTAGTGTGATGGAGCTGATCCCTAATATCACCTTCACTCAAGATGGTATCCTCCTGGAGGACAGTCGACCTGACCGACCTCTCTACGATAAAGGATATGTCGATACCATGAAGGTCGCAGTCTAGTCGACCCAGGATCTACACTTAATATTATGCCAAAGACTCTATTGGATGCGCTGAAGATCCCAGTCCATAATCTTTTTGCAATAATGACGACTATTCTATGGTTCAATTCTGGAAGAAACAAACCATTGGGAAAGATTCACCCAAAAGTCCAAATAGGGAATCTCCGTACGAAGGTCACTTTCGATGTGATTGCCAATCACGTCTCCTACAACGTCTTGTTGGGAAGATCGTAGTTGCATGAACATAACATCGTGCCATTTACTCTCTATCAATGCTTCAAGTATGTTGATGACAATAGAGAAGTTCGAAAGAAAGTGGCTGATCTTAACCCCTTTTGAGGCATTGAAGCATATTTTACAGACTCCAGAATGTATAAAGATGAGTTCATAAAGGTTGTACTAGCCATGGACACCGAAGAAGGACGTCAAGAGAATCTAGATGATGTCCTATTATTCCAGTCAAGGGACGTACTTTTCGTCCCTTATATTCTCAAATACTAACCATCAATCTCTTTCCTTCTGTCAAGCATCCTCTTGCTGAAAAGACGAAGCATAGGGTGCTCACCTCTTATGAGCCTCTTGTTATCGACCTTCGTCGTAACAAACCTTCTCCTTCTCCTCCTTTGGTTATCAATCATAGCAAGCCATCGACTAAGATCAAGAGCACTGTTGTAAATGATGATGTAGTTATTAATAAAGTAGCATCTCATTTGCTGTATACTGATGTCGATTATTATACTTGATGTTATCTAGAAATCCTGGATAACTTCGAACCTCTTACATTAGGGGCAGTTCAAACTCTTCAAGATGAAGTATCACAGGAATCAATGCAAGATTCATTCTTTTTGGTTCCCTCCAGGAAGAAAGATAAACATCCTATTCTCTTCAGCAAAGGGTTGAATTAAAATGCTACATCCTATAGCGATGCTGAAAATGACAATATTAGGTGACTTCAACTACATCGTTATAGTTAATAATCGAAGAATATCATCCAAACGAATGGCTACAACTTCAAAATTGGCCTCAACGATGGTAGGGGAAGGCAAACTCCTATTTGTATACCTGCTCCAAAATAAAAGTCGATACAATATTACAACAGACCAAATCATGGTTTAGGCTATACCTCGTCGATCGTGACCCCAGACGCTTGTGAGTCTGACAAAGAAGAGTGATCTAATTCTTCTAACTCTGCCTCATGGGATTTAAACACCAGCATAGGTCTCGTCCATTGAATGACTTTATCTTCCAATATGGTGACCGCCAAGTTCTCAGAAGATGATGACAACTTTGCTGAAGTCCCTTAATCTGATCCTTGGGTACAAATGATGGATACTCAATAGGAACTTCGCTTCGAAAACTCGAACCACCTACCGAAGATCAGTTGGTTCAGGTCGATGTCAGAGACGAAGCTTCCCCAAGGCTAATCTTCATCAGCAAAAGTCTCCCTGAAGTGGATAAACGAGAACTGATCTAGCTATGAGGATATACCGGGATTAGATCCTCATATCGCTACCCACAACCTCAATATCCTGCCAAATACGAAGCCAGTTAAATAAGAACAACGTCAATTCCGACCTGACATGATGGACGTTATAGAAGTTGAAGTCCAGAAGCTCATCGCTTGCGACTTTGTCAGAGTAGAACAAGATCCCGACTGGGTTGCTAATGTCGTCCCAGTTATGAAGAAAATATGAAAGGTCCAAGACTGCATCGACTTTAGATACCTTAATGAAGCTTGTCCCAAGGATGAGTTCCCTCTTCCGATCACTGATGTCATGATCGATAACATTTGCGGGTTCGAGTGAATGTCTTTCACGGACGGGTTTTTTGGATATAATCAAATCAGGATGAACCCCGAAGATGAAAAACATACATCTTTCTGCACTCCTCTAGGAGTCTATTGTTACACATTCTTGCCATTTGGTCTCAAGAACGCTGGTACAACCTATCAGTGGGCCATGAGCACTATTTTTCGTAAACATTTACGGAAGATAGTCGAATGCTATATCGACGATACTGCTATCAAATTTGTCTAAAGGAAGATCACATCCAAGACTTAAGAACTATCTTCGATCTAATGTGCTAGCATCAACTCAAGATGAATCCCACCATGTCATTCCTGGGAGTATTTAGTGGCAAATTTCTCGGATTCGTTATTACCTCTAAGGGTATACACGTTGACCCCGAGAAAGTCAAAGCCATTCAAGGGATGCGTCCTCCATGCAACCTAAAAGAGGTACGAGAATTCCACGGGCGGCTTGCTTACCTCAGGAGATTCATCTCAAATCTCTCTGGATGCTATAGACCGTTCACTCAATTAATGAGGAAAGGTGTGTTTTTTGTTTGGACTAACAAATGCCGGCAAGCATTTGAAGACATAAAGCGATACTTAATGAACCATCCAGTCCTAGTGCCTCCAGTCACAGGAATACCCTTTCTGATGTATTTTCGAGCAATAGATCATTCTCTGGGTGCCCTACTAGCACAAAAGAATAAGAAAGGTCATGAGAAAGCCATCTATTATCTCAGTCGTACGATGATCGATGCTGAACATCGATACAGCCTAGTAGAAAAAGAATGTTTAGCCCCGATGTTTGTTGTCCAGAAAATACGATATTATATCATGGGTCAAACCATTCATGTCATCTCCAGAGTTAACCCTCTCCGAATCTTGATAAAGAAACCCAGTACTCAATTCCAGACTCACTATACGGGCCATATTACTGGCACAAAATGATTATGGTCTATGTTCCATAAAATTCCGTTAAGGGTCAAGCCCTAGCTAATTTTCTGGCTGCTCATCCGATCCCTAAGACATCTAAACTCTATGACAAAATTTCTGATGAAACTCTGTAGTACAACACGACTTTAGAAAGAATCTTCGCTTGGCATCTATTTTTCGATGGTGTGTCCAGAATCAGACCCAAAGGTACTATCGTCGTTGGAGTTGGAATCGTTCTGGTATCTCCAGAAGGACTAACCATTCAGAGAGCTTATTTTTTTGATGAGCCGTGTTCCAATAATGTTGCTGAATACAACGCTCTACTCATCAGTCTTTAATTAACCAAACAATTAGATATCGAATACCTTGAAGTCTATGGAGACTCTAAACTGATTATCAATCAGGTTAGAGGCACGTATGAAGTTCAGCATCCGGATCTCGTTCCATGTCATGAAGCAGCAGTCAAACTTGCTACATAATTCAAAGGCTTCTTTATTGAACATGTATGTCGAACATGCAATACAGAAGTTGATTCACTTGCTAATCCAGCGGCAGTATTAGCGATCACTATGAAAAGACAACAAATGATCGTCATCACTAACAGGGAATTATTCTGTATCGAGAATAATTTGCATCTGGAATCAAGCAATTCGGTCAAAGTTTGCACTACAAGTGAAGACGAAAATGCGATCTGTTTAAAGTTTCGAAAAGCTAACACAAAGGGCTACGACATACTTTAATCCTAGAATTTAGTGAATGCCCAATTGGTACAGTATTGGTTTTAAGTAGAAGAGTGACTATACGATATATGCATTTTGTGTAACCGATGAGCCTATGTAGTATGGATATTAAATGAATATAGAGTATGTAATGCATGATATGTTAGATGAATGAAATGATATATATATGATATATATTCTCTTTACATTAATGTATATATATGGTTGAATGCAAGCATGTAGGAATGCAATTAATATAATGCATATAAACAATGCATGAATGAAAGAATGATATACAATATATGCATAAAAGTATATAATGAATGCTAGATATGAATACAAGATATATATGTAATGATAGATATGAATGCATAATGTATAAATATTGTAATACAATATATAATGATAACATGGATGGTAATTTAGAGTATATGATGCAAGCATGAATGAATGGAGGAAATACATGTATATATGTAATATAGAATATAATATATGAATGCAAGCATTAAAGATAATATATTGTATCCATATATGATGTATTCAACTTAAAGATAATGTAATATATGAAAGGAATGAATGATAATATATAACATGATATGTAAGGTAATGCAAGGTATGAAATATATGATGTGTGCATAATTATATGTCTCTATGTTAATGTATGAAATGATATGAATATACAATGTATGCATATGTATAAAACATGTAGGTAATTTATAGATGCATGAATGAAATGAATGTTTGCAATATGTTAATATAAATACAAGTATCTAATATTCATGAATGAAAGTATAATATAATACAAGTATACATGTATGTATCATGTAAATGTAATATACATGATATTTATTTATGTATGTATACAAGGTAAGTATGTATGTATGTATTTCTATAAACTGAGTTAACCTATAACCTTTTACACATATGCATTCATACACCCTTTGACATCATGTATCCCATGTCACATACACCTACCTATCACTAAATTTTAGAACATTAACACATATCCTTTCACATACATGCCAAACACACACATACTCACTTACTCCTTTACCTCTCTTTCTCTATATATATATCTATGTATGTGCCTATATATATAGCTTTCCTATATATATCTATATATGTGAATATATAAATATGAATAATATATATACATTATATGACTAGGTTTGTGTACCTTGTTAGCTTATGGTTTAGTTTTGTGCTTGGTTTAGCAAGTGACTTAGGCTATGAGTTAGTAGCTATCTTGGATACTTGATTTGCATATACTTAGTTTGTTTAGACCTAGAATAACTTATTTGACCTAATTTAGACTTGTTAGACCTAGTTTGACCATAGTTGACCTAGGTTTGACTTTCAGGGTTGACCAAGTTGACCAAGAGTTGACTTTGGTCTAGATTGACATAGAATCATATAGAATGCATAGTAGAACTTTATATTGCCATTTTGGACTTGTTGTGACTTGTGCTGTTCTGATTAGGAGCCAGACACCTCTCCTTGGACAGTATATTTACTTTGGACATTTAGACATCAGGCGAGTACATTCTCTGATCATTTTATATCCTGTTAGAATTATTTTTCTGCTTTAGATTATTTTACTTGATGCTGTCACGTTGGTAACATGGATTAGTACTATATGGATCCTTTCTTGAGATGTTATCCCCTCAGGGAGCATCGGATACTACATGTTCTGTGCGTCTCACTTACATTGTGTATCACTATGCTTCATGGTTTATTGATCACTTGTGACATGTACTCTCATGATCACAGAGTCTTCCTTGAATCACCCATTTATGGGCATTCCCAGAATTATCCATTTATGTGCCTACCATGTATCACCCTTTGTGGGCCATTGCATGGATCATAACATAACCTGGCTGGATCCTTGTGTATTGATTTGGGTATAAAAGAGTAGAAGTAGACATGTGAATAATATCCAAGTAGTGTAGTTCCCAGAATTACTCCATAGTATAGTTCCCAGAATCTCCTATGCCATTCACATGTTTATATTGTACTCTGACTCACTAGCCACTGTTAGTTCTCTACTTATAGTAGATATTTCTATTACAGTTCTATCTCTGTTTACATTCTGTACTTTCTTTCAGTTTTCTGTATCTTACTCTACTGCATGATTATATTTTCTAACCTACTATGATCTGTTTAGATGTATTGTGCTCGCTCCTGTCCTGACTGGACCTGTTGATAAATTTTATAGATAGCCTGTAGGTTGCCTGCTAGCCTAGAGGAGACACAGTAGAGGTTGTATAGTTAGTTATTTTAGTTGTATTGAGTTGCATTTATTCTATGGATTACTGTATTGAGCTTTGAGATGTTTTCTGGGTTTGTGTATCTTAGACACTTAGACTTCTATCTGCTGTATTTATTTTGGATTTTATGTTTTACCTATCTTATATCTTGCTCTACCTTAGTTGTGATTGAAACTGTATTCTGCTATGTCACCTTCATTCGGAGTGTATATATTGTACAAGTAACTTATATTGTTAGATGATTGACCTAGGACAGCGTTCTACCACCGACACTGCGGCATAGGCTGGACGTACCCACTTCTCGTGCCCTTACTCTAGGGTGCGGGTCATGACACATTTTTAGTGGTGGCCCATGCAGGTCGAGTTTATGTAGTGGTATTCGAACTAGAGTATCACTACAGCCTGCAGTAGGATTAAGATATTTTTGAGGGTACTCAATCACACTAGAAAAACTCTTAATCAGATTCATTTTATCTAAATTTGCTGTTTATTGTCTTCCCTTGAATATAAACTGTCCTCCTTTGAATTTTTGCTTCATTCCCATTAATTGCTTTTGTTTTGATCTGTCTTTATGATGGTTATGGAGGCATGATCTCATCGCTCCGGTACGGAGAATACTATCGAGAGGCTGGCCACCTCTCGTCTTGTTCATCAGGGCCTTGAGACCGTAGCTCCTGTTGTGTCGACTTAGGTTGGCATTTCTGCTACATTGGAGGTGCACCTCTGTCTGTACAGAGACTTTTTCTCGTTATTCCCGATTTCTCTCAGCAGCAGTGGTTCATGCAGCATCATCAGCAGACCAGAGAAAACCAGCAGGGCGAGCTATCGTCAGGACAGTCGAGGATGCACAAACCATTAGAGATCTTGCTGCAAGTTTCATTCTTCTCTATTCCATTCCCACAATTGTCTCTTATAACTATCTTAAAATTCGATTCCATCTGTTCCTTGTTGACTGATCAATTTGTTCTGTTGTTTCTGTATTATGTTTGCTTTTTTTCTTCTGAGAAAAAAATTATATGGGCTAGGTCACCTCAGTTATGGGATCTAGAATCTTCGATTGTCATGTTAGCTGGCATAGTGAGGACATATAGTCAGATTTTGGACCTATTTCTCGGGTGCAGAAATTTAAGGTTTTTGCCGTCGCATGCGACAATGCGGAAATTTTAAATATGATGAACCTAGAGGTATGTACCTTAGTCAAGGACTCTGTGATTATCGTAGCCTTGCTTACTAGTATGACGAGGATTTGGAGCACCATGATTTTGGATAGACGCATATGATTATCAGATTGTACCTTAAATGCTCTTGAACAAGTTTTCTCTACTTTTGTTCAGTCTTTCCAAAAAAAAATAATTGTTTTGTTTGTTTTGTTTTTCATTATTTAACTTAGGAGTAGGAGTAGCTTTAGCTGTATTATAAATCTTTGTGTAACTTCTTACTATGAATCTCTTCTTAAAATAATGAATCGATGATTTTGCTAGACCTTATCATAGATTTGATATTATAGCTCTGGTTTCCAAATGGTTCCTTCTTTTAAACAGATAAGCAGAACAGATTTTATCGTTATTTATTTCTTGCTATTATTCTTGTATTAAATAATAATAATAATAATAAAACTGTCCTTATTACATCAATCACCTGCTTTGCAATCTTGGTAGGAATCTAAATGTTGGTCTTGTTATAGAATTTGATTTTTTTATTGGGACATGAGAATATAAATAGTGGACACAGACACGTTGTCTGACACGTATGCATGCTACACTTTGATTATCAACCCATCTAAATGCATATTAATATGTTGTTGATGTTTAAATTCTCAAAACCCCAATATTCTGATACAGTACAGTATCAGAGACTGGTTCTCTGCTTTTCCAGTTTAAATTCGTAATTTAAATATAAATTTCATGTTATTAGTTTTATTTACATCACTACACATGTATCTTATACACAAGGTTTCAATTCTTAAAGAAATTGGTTGAGTTTTGTGTTTGAACTTGTCAAATCTGAAACTGTGTGCATATTAACCCTTAATACTATATTTTAAATATTAGTTCAAATTGCTGTTTTTAAATGTAATATTTTGAGGTATATACATTGCTATATGTAGGGATATAATGTTAGGTTTCATATTTTTACATGTTAGGTTGTGATAAACATTAGGTTGGTTTGATATTCGAATTTCTCCAAAATCCTAAAACTGAATACATGTTAACATTTTTCACATTGATTTTAAATATTTAGTTCAATTTCAGATTTAATATGTAATGTTAAACTTAACTGAATGATTGAACCCTTCATTTTAAGTTATAACCCCTATACTCTTGACACTCTACACTAATGTATACTAATGTTCACAACTGCCATGTAAACCTAACCCTTCATCTCTATGTTATGTTCATATATCTATATAGGTATATGTATATAGTTTATGCATACATGTTATAATGTATATAGATACATAACTAAATCTCTACCTCCCTATACATATAGATATATGTATATATATGGTAGCCATGCATGTTAGGAGTAAACAGGCTGTGCATTGTAGATTGTTTAACCAATATGCCATGAGTAGTGTAACTTGATAGCTATTATTTTGAAACCCAAATCCTCATATACACTTTCATGTATATTTCACACACACACACACACATGTCTACTATCTAATCCTATGAATATGTCCACATATACCCATACACACACTAACCACATAACCTTTACATAATGCTAACTTTTCCCCTTCTAACTCTCTCTCTATATATATTGTGATTGAATTTTAATGCTCGACATTTGTGCTTTAAATTTTGATTTTGATTATGCCTTAAAGCCTTGATGATTTGTTATTTCTGTATTTTTTCCAGTTTAACACCCCTGATTGCTTGTAAGTTTTGATATCCTATGATTGTTTTGGTCTAGTGTAACTAGTATACCTAGATGAGACTTACACTACCACCGCATGCCATGAGCCTATATGCCATTATTTTAAATTGTATGATTTAGGTAAGTTCTGAGACTTTGATTGTTGGGGACGAGACTCTAGAAGAAGTATGACAATCTTAATTTCGAGGACAAAATTTTCTAAGGAGGGTAGACTTGTAACACTCACTTTTCTAAAAAGAGGCTAATTTTGAACTTTTGTAAAAGTTTATTATTTAATAATAGGATTTATGATTTATGGGAATTTTTAATTAATTTAATACTATTTAAAATTGGTGAATTATAATTTTGATGTGTTAGCTAGTGAACTCTAGAATTGTTGAGCCTAGAGACTAACCATGACCATGGGGACCTAACCATGTGATTAGAATGACTATTTACAACTTTTAGGCTAAGGGTATTTTGGTCATTTTGTGACTTTTGAATTATTTAGGATTTTGATTAATTGGTGAATTTTAGATTATTTTAATAATATTTAAATTGATGTATTATGATTTTGGTCATTTTTCATATTTTAATATTTTGGGAAAAATTTATATTTTTAATATTATTTTATTGGATTTGTTTAGTTGGATTTGAGTTTCGTCTCGTTCCGACTTGTATTGTGACCCGGGTAGCTTAAACTCTAGATGGGACCCAATATTAAGTTAAGTATGGCTCACAAAACCCAACATTTAAGTTAGTTAATTAAACTAATTTTTATCATGTTAGAATGGTTAAGTTAGAGACTCAAAACTAGATCATTTTGACCCCAAACTTGAACCTAGTCTAGACTTAACCATATGAGACTAGAGAGGGGCAATTAGGACATTTCCCATTATCCCTAATGGACTCTTTATGGCAGCCACCTTTAGGGGAGAATGATTCACTTCATTCATTACAATCTTGCCTCTTTTATTTTTCTTTTGTTCTTCCCCAATTTTAGAGAGCCTTCCCATTGATTTGATCTCTAAATCAAATCATTCCTTCACCAAACCTTCCCTCAATCATTCCCATTCTCTAAGGGAAGGGTGCTACCAAGGATTGGAAGAGGAGTGCAAGGAGGAGTGTATACTTTGAGGGATCTTCGTATCGGAGCCGTGTCCTAAAGGATTTCATTGGGATTTCACTCCCAATAGGTAAAACCCATCCTCTAAATCGATTTCTCTTGCATATAAATTAGTTTTGAATTCGTAGGATCCATCCTCATGCATGTGTCACATTTAGATTAAAATTTGAGACCATTTAGAGCTCTCTTGAGGATTTTAGATATGTGTCTTGTGTCCTACTTGATAGATCCCAAATTTGGACACCACATGTATATGTATGTATGATAATAGTTTAAATAGATATTTAAATTCGGTTTTAGAATGGTTAGAGAGTGGATTGATCTTAGTTAGGATGGTTAGAATGGGTTTCATTTGGATACCTACGTTGGTATCCAAGTATCTTGGTCAACCCAAATTCGTCATAATATTCATCCACGTTTTTATTAACCAAAACAACTTAGAAATGTCATAACTTTTACCTAATACTCCGATTTATCTCCCTTTTTTTTAAAAGAACCATATAAGTTAGCTTTCCAAATATATATTTTAATAAGCCATATTCATTCTGAAACTTTCTGTAAAATTATTTGAGTGTCAGCTGTACGAAAGACGAACGCATTTTGGTGTTTTTTGCGATTTCGGGAGCTTCCGGACACGAAAATGCGATCCGTTTAAAGTTTCGGAAAGCTAACACAAAAGCTATGACATACTTTAATCCTAAAATTTAGTGAATGCCCAATTGTTACATTATTGGTTTTAAGTAGAAGAGTGACTATAAGATATATGCATTTTGTGTAACCTATGAGCCTATGTAGTATGAATATTAAATGGATATAGAGTATGTAATGCATGATATGTTAGATGAATGAAATGATATATATATGATATATATTCTCTTTATATTAATGTATATATATGGTTGAATGCAAGCATGTAGGAATGCAATTAATATAATACATATAAGCAATGCATGAATGAAAGAATGATATACAATATATGCATGAAAGTATATAACAGATGCTAGATATGAATGCAAGATATATATGTAATGATAGATATGAATGCATAATATATAAATATTGTAATGTAATATATAATGATAACATGTATGGTAATGTAGAGTATATGATGCAAGCATGAATGAATGGAGGAAATACATGTATATATGTAATATATGAATGCAAGCATGCAAGATAATGTATTGTATCCATATATGCTGTATTAAACTTAAAGATAATGTAATATATAAAACGAATGAATGATAATATATAACATGATATGTAAGGTAATACAAGGTATGAAATATATGATGTGTGCATGTTTGTATGTCTCTATGTTAATATATGAAATGATATGAATATACAATGTATGCATATGTATAAAACATGTAGGTAATGCATAGATGCATGAATGAAATGAATGTTTGCAATATGTTAATATAAATACAAGTATCTAATATACATGAATGTAAGTATAATATAATACAAGTATACATGTATGTATCTTGTATATGTAATATACATGATATGTATGTATGCATGTATACAAGGTAAGTATGTATGTATGTATTTCTATAAACTGAGTTAACCTATAACCTTTTACACATATGTATTCATACACCCTTTGACATCATGTATTCCATGTCACATACACCTACCTATCACTAAATTTTAGAACATTAACACATATCCTTTCACACACATGCCAAACACATACATACTCACTTACTCTTTTGCCTCTCTTTCTCTCTCTATATATATATGTATGTGCCTATATATATCGCTTTCCTATATATATCTATATATATGAATATGTGAATGTGAATAATATATATACATTATATGACTAAGTTTGTGTGCCTTGTTAGCTTATGGTTTAGTTTTGTGCTTGGTTTAGCAAGTGACTTAGGCTATGAGTTAGTAGCTATCTTGGATACTTGATTTGCATATACTTAGTTTGTTTAGACCTAGAATAACTTGTTTGACCTAATTTAGACTTGTTAGACCTAGTTTGACCATAGTTGACCTAGGTTTGACTTTCAGGGTTGGCCAAGTTGACCAAGAGTAGACTTTGGTCTAGATTGACCTAGAATCATATAGAATGCATAGTAGAACTTCATATTGCCATTTTGGACTTGTTGTGACTTGTACTTTTCTGATTAGGAGCCAGACACCTCTCCTCAGACAGTATATTTACTTTGGACATTCAGACATCAGGCGAGTACATTCTCTGATCATTTCATATCCTGTTAGAATTATTTTTCTGCTTTAGAATACTTTACTTGATGCTGTCACGTTGGAAACACGGATTAGTACTATATGGATCCTTTCTTGAGATGTTATCCCCTCAGGGAGCATCGGATACTACATGTTCTGTGCGTCTCACTTACATTGTGTATCACTATGCTTCATGGTTCATTGATCACTTGTGACATGTACTCTCATGATCACATAGTCTTCCTTGAATTACCTACATATGGGCATTCCCAGAATCACCCATTTATGGGCCTACCATGTATCACCCCTTGTGGGCTATTGCATGGATCATAACATAACCTGGCTGAATCCTTGTTTATTAATTGGGGTACGGGGAAGTAGAAGTAGACATGTGAATAATATCCAAGTGGTGTAGTTCCCAGAATCACTCCATAGTATAGTTCCCAGAATCTCCTATGCCATTCACATGTTTATATTGTACTCTGACTCACTAGCCACTGTTAATTCTCTACTTATAGTAGATATTTCTATTACAGTTCTCTCTCTGTTTACATTTTGTACTTTCTTTCAGTTTTCTGTATCTTACTCTACTGCATGATTATATTTTCTAACCTGCTATGATCTGTTGAGATGTATTGTGCTCGCTCCTGTCTTGACTGGACCTGTTGATAAATTTTACAAATAGTCTGGAGGTTGCCTGCTAGCCTAGAGGAGACACAGTAGAGGTTGTATAGTTAGTTATTTCAGTTGTATTGAGTTGCATTTATTCTATGGATTACTGTATTGAACTTTGAGATATTTTCTTGGTTTGTGTATCTTAGACACTTAGACTTCTATCTGCTGTATTTATTTTGGATTTTATGTTTTACCTATCTTATATCTTGTTCTACCTTAGTTGTGATTGAAACTGTATTTTGCTATGTCACCTCCATTCGGAGTGTATATACTGTACAGGTACCTTATATTGTTAGATGATCAACCTAGGACAGCGTTCTACCACCGACACTGCGGCGTAGACTGGACGTACCCACTTCTTGTGACCTTACTCTAGGGTACGGGTCGTGACAATGAGTGCAGACCTCTAATATGCACGATACTAACTCTCCAGATATGCAAAATATGGTAAGTGGTTGATGGTTATATTGGTGAGTCAATAATTGCGGTCTGAACTATGGTCCGGTGAAACCTATAATGCAACATGGTAGATAATAAAATTTGAGTCACGTGAACAACTTGTAGAAGTCTGAACCAAGGGGACATGGTATCTAGTGAAGGGTCTGCACACTGCCTATAAAGGTTGATCAAACATGACTGAACTTAACACAAAGAGAACTTAACTAAAATAGAAACTGGACCAATATAGGCTAACAACATGTCAATAATCCTATACAACAATGACCTATAGACACCAACCAAACCCATACCCCATATGCAAATACCATCTGCAATCTATATGTATATAGACCTCTCAGTCTTAGGTGAACTGCAACTATACTCAAGGACAGGCTCTGGTCATGGGTGCCTCACCGAAAAAGGTAAGCAAAAAAATAACAATCATCAAGGCTGTAAGGCATACTAACATCCTATATGTAACTGGTTGGTATTATAATAATAAGGAAATCATCTACAATGGGTTACTATTCTAATACCAATACTAACTATCATCTCTAGGGTACAGACACTGTACAAGTCATCACATCATTACACTATAAAAGAACTACATATGAATAAGCTCTACAAAACTAAAATATCCCTACTCCTAAGTTATTTATGATGGAATACAATTTTTTTATAACAACAGAAGGGTATAATCATATGCGTCTGTCCAAAATCATGTAACTCAGAGTCTTCGTTATGGTAGTGAGCAAGGCTACGATAATCATAGAGTCCTTGACTAAGGCACATACCTCTAGAACCATGGTATTTAAAATTTTTATATTGCCGCATGCTTGGCAGCAAAAACCTTAAATTCCCATACACGAGAAATACGTCCTAAATCCGACTATATGTCCTAACTATGCCAGCTAACATGACTATCGAAGATTCTAGATTCCATAACTGAGGTGACCTAGCACATATGATTTATCTTGGCAGAAAATTAAATCGACAATGAACACCAAGAATCAGATTTATCTACGAACAAGAATGATAAGCAAGATCTGTTGGAACTGAATTTCGAGATGGTTAAAATATGGCAAGGAACGAAATTGAGATGGACAGAACCTACGATAAGCTCTCCTACTGCCTGTGCACTCTCTCAGCCGATGATCAGATCCTCTGCAAAGTAAACACCTACCCAGCCTCTTCCGGCATTCGCCCCAATCGTGCCCTGGTTTCCTACAGAAAGGGCAACTGGTAATCTGCTTCTATCTAGGGGTCTATTGTGTCTGTAACGGTGGTCCCCTCGACTGCTCTGTCGGAGTCCTAGCTCCTGCTGCTACCTGAGTCATTGTTGTCTGGCTCCTGGAATACTCCCTACACCGGTGCTCCGCTGAACCACAAAGTAAACACCTGCCAAGCCTCTTCCTGCAGTCGTTCCACCCATAGCCTGCCTTCTTGCAGAAGTTGCACCTTGCGTCCTGCTGCTGTCTAGATGCATGGTAGAAATATGCACGTCCCTGACCCTGAAGCTGCTGCTGAACAGACCTCTGCTGATATTAATGCTGAATCTGGCCACCCAGTGGCTGAGCAGCCACCAGCTCCATTGTCACCCTGACCAACTGGTAGGTATCGTGTACGCTCTGTCGAAGATCAGCAGACTGACTCTGCCGCATCTGCTGTTGAGTCTCCAGGAATTGCTGGAAAAGGGTAAACATCTGAGCCACTGCCCCTGAAGGTGACTGCTGCTGGAATGTATCCGGAATGACGGGGGAAGACCTCCAGACATGTTGAGGTACACTCCTAAAAGATGCAAACGCTCTTATATGAGCAGAAACAGGAGGTGCTGTGGTCCCAGCATCCTCAATCGGTCAAGGGGTGGTAGACCTCTCACCAGCGTCTGTTGGGCCAGAGCAATGCGATCGTGTCTCAACCATCCTGGATACACAGATCAACAAAAACCAATTACTGAGAATGAGTCGAAATATCAAAGGAGGAAAGTTAAAAAAAAATTTAAGAGAAGACGATAAGTAGCCAATTTAGATAAAAGGAATCTGATAAGGAGTTTTTCCTAGTGTGATTGAGTACCCTCAAAAATATCATAATCCTACTGCAGGCTGTAGTGATACTCTAGTTCGAATACTACTACATAAACCTTACGTGCATGGGCCACCACTAGAAACGTGTCATGACCCGCACCCTAGAGTTAGGGCATGAGACGTGGGTACGTCTAGCCTACGCCGCAGTGTCGACGGTAGAACGCTGTCATAGGTCAACATCTAACAATATAAAGGTACCTGTACATTATATACTCTCCGAATGGAGGTGACATAGCAGATATAGTCTCAATCACAACTAAGGTATAGCATGATAAAAGATAGATAGATAGATAGATAACCAGAATGAAAGCACAGAGATAAAATCCAGAAGTCTAAGTGTCTAAATAAGTACATAACCCAAATCATCTCAGAATCTCAATATACAGTAATCCAGAAAAGATAAAGACATCCTAATCTAGGGGAGTGTCATCAACTGCTAGTGGATCCTGCTGCTGGTCCAGGTCCAAGCAATCATCTAGGGTCGTACCGTAATAAGTAGGGCAGAACGCCTCAGCCTCGTCCTCTGTAATATTTCAACAGGTCCAGTCAGGACAGGAGCGAGCACAGTACATCTCAATAAAATCATAACAGGTTAGAAAATATAAACGTGCTAGAGAGTGAGATACAGGAAACTGAAGAACAACATGATGTAAAAAGAGAGAGACTGTAAGTAAATAGCTACACCATATAGAGAACTAACAGTGACTAGTGATTCAGAGCACAAGATGGTTATGTAAACGGCACGATGTTGTACACGAGTAATCTAAAGAGGGCGTACACGAGTAATCTACTGGATTGATTACATAACAACTTCTACTCCCCCGCCCCAATCAATACACAAGGTTCTAGCCAAGTTATGTTATTGTACATGAAGGTCATATGAATACATGAATATACACGATTTCATACGTTTTGTATACGAATGTTAGGAATACACGGAGTACACGATGCTCACGATAAAGCACACGAACACGAAATACCCGATGTATCTGCTAAGGGGATAACATCGCACGACAAGATCCATATAGTACTAATCCGTGTTTCCAACGTGTCAGCATCATGTAAAGTAATCTAAAGCAGGAAATATAATCCTAAACAAGATATGAAATGATCAGAGATTATACTCGCCTGTATCCTGAGTATCTAAAGAATATCTACTGTCCGAGGAGTGGTGTCTGTCTCCTATAGAACAGTACAAGTCACTATGAGTCTAAAATAATAAGAAGATGCAATTCAATGAATTCTACATGAATCTAGGTCAATCTAGACCAAAGTCAACTTTTGGTCAACTCTGGTCAACCCTAGAAGTCAAACTAGGTCTACTAGGTCAAACCTAAGTCAAACAAGTCTATACTAGTCTAACTAGTCCATTCTAGGTCTACTCAAGACTAAACAAGTCTAACTAACTCTATACTAGGCCAACAGACACACCCATAGGCCATGAGCCCTAGTCTAGGCTATCCCATGCCTATAACCAAACCACATCACATACACACATCTCAATAATGTATCTAATATAATATAGTACACTCATATATATATAGGATATATTAAAATGTGAATCTCACATACACATATATATATGTATGTACACATATACCTAGAGAATAGGAAAGTAAAATGTGATTGTGTACATGTGTGTGTGTGACATAGAGAAAAACAGTGAGTGTTAAATGGTATGAACTTGTGTGTGTGTGTGGGCAAATAGGAAATTAGAAAACAGGGCAATGAAGGGTGTTTAGTGAACCTGTGTACAGTGTCAAATGGAAATCAGGGAATACATTGATCAATAGAAAATATCAGTGAAGAAATCATGTAACCCTGTGTACAATGTGTTCCTGGAATCAGTTCATTTGCAAAATAGTGTACATTGTGTTCATAGGAAAACAATGAACTATTCTAGTAAAATCTGGAAAAACAGTGAGGTAACATTTGTGTGTGTGTGAGAATACAAGAGAGTGTCAAGGGGTCATGTAGGTGTATGAGTGACAAGAGATAACTGTGTGTGTATGAGTGAGTCATGAGGAAAATCAGTGTTAGGAAATGTGAATTAGATACTTGTGTGTGTGTGTATATGGAATGAGTGTGTGAGGGTTAACATGGAAACAGTGATATAGTATTAGGGGATATGTAGTGTAAACAGGGAATGGAAAAATAGTGAGCATTAGAAAAATTAGTGTAATATATATTGTGTTCATGTGTCAAAGGAATATCAGTGAAGTGTTAAAGAAAAAATAGTGGCATAGCAGTGTATAATATCCAGAAATTAGTGATATATAATAGGAAGGGAAATCAGTTCTCAGCTATGGGGAGGGAATGGAAATGAATTCAGTCTCTCAGGTTTGATGAGTTCCAACCCAAAGACAGTTTCATATGTGAATACTCTAGTGTGAATCGATACCAGGTATGGGAATGACAGTGAACGAAACATTTAAATCAATTAACCAATTCCCAAGCATTTAATCAAACCTAAACTTCAAAATCAATTTCAGGTATATAAAAGAGAACAATGTATCAGTCGAATACAATCTTGAACCCAATGAATTATCTAAAATCCCATTACCATATCAAAAAGTCTAATTCGAATGTAATCATGAATTAAACATGAACTACAAATATGTGGGAATCATTGACAGTTGAAAACCATCAATTAAAATGGGATTTAAAAGTTCAGAAGTTCTGAAATAACCAATGTATCAGTAACATGTATCAGTCGAATGCAATTTTTCAAATTTCGAATCCCCATCCACATGACAAACCCAATCTCAAATGTAAATCCAATCTATCAGAGATTAGCAACATATAAAGGATCAAAATTATCAATTTAAATCATAATTTAAACATTAAAATTGGAATTAAAACACTGAATCAAACAATCAGAACGTACACGCACAGTGCACGCCCAGTGCACACATGATTTCGTGTCCGACATGACACAAGGACCCACGAAACTTTGGGAGCCTCGTGTCAGTGTCTGCCCGCACCCGCGTGTCAATTTATACGTGTCCACGTGGCATGTACAACACACAATAGACCCAGAGTAGCAAGGGAAGTGGCACTGCGCGTGCGTGTGTTGCACCCCGTGTGTACCCGTATCCAATACAATACGACACGACACCAATACAACCTCAGTACACCATAAAACCATAAGCGAGCCTAAACCCTAATTTTCTGTTCAAACCAAATTGGAAAACAGGGATGAAATGCCCAGTGTTGTATTTTATCGAACACCTATGTGTATCCACTGATACGTGTCCGATACGGACACGTATTTGACACGAAACCTATAAGTAGCTATACCTACAGTTAGGTAGACCTAGAGCTTCCTATTTATGCAATTAAAATACTATTTTATGGAGTTGATTCGAATTTACCTAGGGGTTTGAAATGGCTCAAAAAGCTCCAATGTGAGTTGTTCCTCAAGCTACCCAAACTCCTTCAAATTGGTCCTTCCCTGAAATTTCTCACCATAGCCATAGAGAGCACAGTAATTAGAATCTATTGCAAGAAATTAGAAGGAAAAAGGAGTTGAAATGGAGGAGTTATGGATTGGGGAAGAAAGGGTTTACCTCTTCTTCCAACTTGCTATTTTTTCTAAGGAGGCTAGCCCTAAGTTTGAGGAGACATTAAATAGGTGGGAATGGATAGGGTGGCCGGCCAAGTAGGTGTTGGGCTAGGGTTAGGGTTCCACTAGTGGTCTATGGGCCTCTATGGGCCTAAGCCAAAAACTATGAATTATGAAATCACAAGCCATTCTCTAACCAAATAAATTCCTATTTTCTCCAAATAATTTCTAATGAGTAGGATATCACTAACTTAGGTCAAGCAGGGGTTTCACACTCTAACCAAGTAGTCATGACCTAGGTTAGCTTCTAGGACAGTCTCCTAAGTCACCCTGAGTCAAAGTCAATAATAGAACCAAATCAATTATACTAAAAATCACTTAAAATTTTAATAATTATAGTTAATACTAAATAATCCAAATAATTCCCAAAATTTTAAAAATGACCAAAATACCCTCAACCTAGAAATATGTAGTGACACACACACACTATGCAGCTGACACACACACACATCCATGTCACCCTCACTATCACTCTCATCTCACACACACACACATATATTTACTGTTGACTGAAACCTGAGAACACATATTCACATATTTGACTGAAAACCTGAGACACACAGACACACAACCTGTCACATTATGCACTGAGACACACACACACACATGTTTACTGCTATACTAAAACCTGGGAACACTACACACATATCATGTCACACACACTATACACCATCTCATCTCTCTATCTCTATAATATATGTATATGTAATATTTATGTTGATATAATATATGTATGTAGGTAAGTTGGTATGTATATATATATATATATATATATATATATATATATATATATATATATATATATAGCTTCCTATATATATATATATATATATATATATAGCTTCCTATATATATATATATATATATATATATATATATATATAGGAAGCTATATATATATATATATATATATATATATATATATATATATATATATATATATATATATATATATATATATATATAGCTTCCTATAGATATATATTGTATGAATATTTGCTAAATTGATTATAGGCATATAGCCTATACATGATAGCCTATATATAATTCCTATGTGTATGCCTATATACATTGAGTATATATATGTATCTACATATGTAATGTGTGTTGATGACTTGTGTAGCTTTGAGATTGTATTTGAGTGCTAAACTAGGCTTGGTTAGGCTTAGTGAGACTTGATTAGACAAGGATTGGCCTAGTTGACCTAGTTTGACTAGTAAAATTGACTAGAGTTGACCAAGAGTTGACTTTAGTCTAGAATGACCTAGAATTCATATAGAATGTATTGTAAAGTTTAATATTACTATTCTGGACATGTTGTGACCTGTATTGCTCTAAATAGGACTCATCCACTCTATCTGGATATATATACTCATCGGATACTGAGGATACCAGGCGAGTACATTCTATGACCGTTTTATACTTGATAGGATTTACATTTATGCTCTAGATTACTTTACTTGATGCTGTCACGTTGTTAACACGGATTGGTACTATATGGATCCCTTCATGTGATGTTATCCCCCTCGGGAGCATCGGGTTACGGTATGTCATGTGCGTTTCAATTTCATCATGTACTCTGATGCTTTTACCATTCATGTGCACTCTTGTGATTCATGTACTCTCATGTTCACGGAGCCCCAATGTATACATTCATGTGCACCCATTTATAGGCCTTCATGTGATATCTTGTGTAATAACATAACTTGTCTGGATCCTTGTGCATTGATTGGGGTACGGGGGAGTATAAATGGTCATGTGAACAATTCCAAAGTAGAGTAATCGTGTGCAAACTCTTAGAATAATCATGTGCAAATTTAAGCCGTTCATATCTCTATCTTGTAATCTACATCACTAGTCACTGTTAGCTCTTTACTTATAGTAGATATTTCTTTACATTCATCTCTTTTACTTCATATATTCTCTAGCATTTCATGTATCTTACTCTATAGCATATTTACATATCCTGTCATATTATGAACTGCGTGAGATGTATTGTACTCGTTCCTGTCCTGACTGGACCTGTTGAAATATTACATATGACATTGAGGAGTTCTGTCCTACATACTATGCAACAGGCCTAGATGACACCTGTGAGCTGGACTCTCAGAAGGACCCAGCCCTTGTAGAGGATATTACCCCAGTAGTCTAGGCTAGTTAGCTAGACTAGTTATCTTACTTATTGTCTTGTCCTGTTTTGGATACATTATGTACTTATTTGGGGATTTTGTTATTCTGGATGTCGTGGAGATGCTATCTTAGACTAGGAGATGCTATCTTAGACTATTAGACTTCTTCTCTTATTGTATTTCATTTGGCGACTTTCATATCTATCTATTTTAGTCTACTTTCTACCTTAGCTGTGATTGAGTTGTACGTTTCTATATTGTCCTCCATTCAGAGCGTATACATTATACAGGTACCTTATAATTGTTAGTTGTATGCGACCTAGGACAGCGTTCTACCACCGATACTACGGTATAGGCTGGACGTACCCACTTCTCGTACCCCTACACTAGGTGCGGATCGTGACATCTTGGCTGGATCTCGGGAGTCGGATGACCTTCTGTTCCAACTATGCAGCTGGGGCGGGGGAACCTGGCACCTCTTTATGCAAAGTTGTTATAAGGGGTGTGGCTTTGCCCGGTTTTCGGGCCTGGAGATGAATTCTCAAAGGTTCCTCTAGCCCTGTAATGGCCTCCAGTTCGTCAGTTATGTGCTTCTTGGATTCTTCATATAGACAAACCTCCGAAGATTAATAAGAGTCAACCCCTTTGAAGGGATCGATGTCGACGAATTCCATCTTCACGAAGCCGTGCATACTGACATACTTGAAGCATTGGTAGAGTGTAGATGGCACAATCATATAGTCATGTATCCACGGACGCCCCAAGAGGATATTGTAGGACGTATCTGCGTCTATGACGTAGCAGGTAACCTCCGTCATCAGGTCTCTGATCTGACATTTCAATCGGATCTTTCTTAAGGGATAGCTCTTTCTCGAGTTGAAACTGCTAATGGCAGTGTTGGTCACCGCTAATCGGTGCATAGGGATGCTGAGGACTTGAAGCAAGCTTTTCGAGATGATGCTTATGTATCCAGTATAGTACAAGGGGCGATCATGCAAGTTGGTCTTGATTAACATGTCCTATGGGGTAAATACAATGTTGGGCATTGCATCTGCACAATTGCTGCCCTAGAGATCTGCTGATGAGGCTTCCCCTGTAGGTTTGACGTGGGCTAAGTAGGCGTCGACATTCTGGAGTGCTTCGCTCAATGCGACACGAAGATCCTTGGAGAGCCTTAGGAGCTCGTATAACGACAACTTTGTCGGCGTATTATCTAGTTGTGCTAATATGTCAAAGTTAAAAGGTCTGTCCAATCCCTGAGGTACATCCTTACGGAGCGGCCTGTCGATGTGGGTTTCTTTCGGCTTGGACCTGTCCGCCGTTAGAGGATGAGATGGCCCCGAAACATCAGTGGCAGCCAGCGTTGCTGGCTGAGGGTCTTCGACTGAACTACCCAGAGTGGACTGGACTTATGCCCCAGACCGGGTAACAACGGCTGCTACCTCCTCAGCTTCGACTGAAATTGTATGGCAGGATCTGGATTTCTTGTCCTTCTTCTTGTAGGCTGGAGATGACACTGCATGGGTAACTTCGGGCATTAAGTCTGGGTGCACCCACATGACCTCTCCTCATGATGTGGTGAGAGGTACCAAGTCAGTCATTTGGTCCCGGACGGGAAAAAGATTAGTAACCTCCATCATTGCCCGGGGGACAGGTATTACCCCATCTTGAGTATTTGTTGGGGGGAAGTCACTGAACTGAATTGATACCATGTTTGCCGCCACGGTATCTTCTTCAAAATCTAGCGACAGAGCTTTGGAGTCGATAAGACTCTTGATGTATACTACAACAAAAATACCCTTTAATGACAGCTAAAAACCGTCATTAATCACTAACCATGATGCTTTTTTTCTTAATCCAAGCGTTATGAAATCGGGTGTTATAAATGTTTTTTAAAGCGTTATAGATAAATCGTCCGAAAACGTCATTAATAGATTGAATTTCTACTACGTTCTATTTTCAAAGCGTTATGGATAGTTATGTAAAAACGTTATGAATATTTAATATGGTTGGAAGTCAAAACATTTTGAAAGCGTTATGATTGGACATTTGTATAACATTTATAACGCTCTATACTACATATTATACATTCCAAACCCTGCTCAATTCAATTCGAAAATAACCACTTAATTTGAACCATATTCACAACAAAACATTGAAATGTAACATTAATCTCCATTTCATTGTCTCAAAATAGGGTACATTCTATTGTCTCAAAATATAGTACACTTTAGCAATCATTCCACATTTCTCAGGCCATATATATATACATCTTCACAAAAATCTATAGATCAGTATCCAATATAGCTAGTGCACTTTACCTCAAAACTATCCATATATCCCACACCATAACATATAACTTAGTCACATGAAAACCTGTGTCCACAGCACATATACCCTGCAAAAGATAAAACAAGCTAGGTTTAAAAAATGTGATATAATGATGTATATATATAACTATAGGATCTTGAATGATGTATAAGTCCTGATTAAAAACACACATTAAGATCACAATTCAACATATGTTGTGGAAAACTGTTATGTGGAGTTTCTGTCAGATTCATCTTGTGTATATATAATGTAACTATCAGAAACATGTTGGCTAAGGCCTGAGGCTATTGCCTGCAGGTAGGGCAAGTGGCAGCAGGCCAGGCCAAAGCAGTAGGCTACATTAGCAGCAACAGGGGACTCATTCCCCCTTCCATCTTGACGTGCTGTAGACAAGTGGCAGCAGATGTTGGCTAAGGCCACTGATGTTGCAGATATTGGGCTAAGGCTTGAGGCTATTGCCTGCAGGTAGGGAAAGTGGCAGCAGGCCAGGCCAAAGCAGTAGGCTACATTAGCAGCAGGGGACTCATTCCCCCCTCCAGCTTGACCTACTATAGGCTCTTGGCCATAGGCCTACGCAAGCAGTGAGCCAGTGCCAGTTAATGAGTATTTGTTTTATGTTAGAGTATGACAGGTATGCAAGACCTGGGAACAAATTTAGGTCAACAACATACACATATGGACAGGTACATGGAATCTAGGAAACTTAGTGTACCCTTAGAGTATCAATGGTCGAATTGGACAGGTAGGGTATCAGAGATCTCTGCACATGAGGCAAACAAAGAACTGGGGCACAGCCTTGGGAATTACATGTGTAAGATATTAGGAGGCCACGATAAGTGATTCATCCATAAGCTGCTTTGTGTGTCAAGTTGGTATAAGTGTTAATGATAGGTATATATTGGCATGTGTTTCACCATGTGTGTCGTGTTAGAGGGGTGTTCCATAACTGAAAATCTATGTTGAGTTTGTTTATAGTTTTAAAAAAATGATGGAACTGAGAATCTATGTTGAGGTTGTTTATAATTTTAAAAAATGATGGTTTACGTTACAAGAATCAAAATGAGAATCCATGCAATTGAGAAAGATGCAAAGACAAAGATGCAAATAGTAGATAATACGAGCCAAACTTAGCGTCATTTGTCAATAGGTGGATGATAATACAAAAATGTTTTATATAAGAAATTCCCAAAAGATGCCTAAACCACTTGATCATACAAGAGATGCATAAACAGCACATGAAACATTTCCAGTTCCTTTATATAAGAAATTCCTAAAAGATGCCTAAACCACTTGATCATACAAGAAATACATAAACAGCACAAGAAACATTTTATCTTTTGTTATTAACTTAAATATGAATTGAAGTATTATTCTTATCCATAGCAGCAAAGTAGAAGAAATATAGGAAAAGCTTATGCTATTTGATTGAAAATCAAAGCTGTGATTGATGTTTCAAAATCCACAACAAGTCCACAAACCCTAACAAATCCATAACCAAAAATTGATGTTCGACAAACAGAACAGAGGGTAGGACTATCAGTCATAGTTTAGTGAGTGTCTTGATAGTGTCTTGAGTGTATTGTGTCCATGTGACACTAGGGTGTCTCGTATCAGTAATAGAAATGAGTAAAATGAGTACCTTGACCCTCATGTATCCATATGACTGGCAACGAATTCGATGAATTCGCATGGGACATCATCTAGTTTTTCCTGCGTGTATGTTGATTTTCCAGCCAATTGTTTTAGCTAAAAAGTCAAAAAATAGTTACATTAGTCTGTATAATTTTAGAAAAGTAATTAATAATTAAATTAATAAACAACTTACCTTTGACTCAAAAGTAGAAGAGAGGTCTTCCATGAGATCTCGCATATATTTTACAACAAAATATCCGCATTCATAACCTCCAGGTTGTTAAGGGACCTACTTGAAGATATTATTTGTAAGAGAAAATAATGTCCATGATTATAATAAGTCATATATTAGTTTGATTACCTTGGGTAATTTCCAAGTAGGACTTCTATTTGATCTTTTACCACCAATATATGCTGTGTTGAGGCCACTAGTAGAAAATAATTGTATATACTAACATCAGAATATACACATACAGTATTAAAATATTAACAATAATAATAATAATAATTTCACTCACGTATTGAAAAACAACTTAATATCTCCTCTCGGTTTAAAACACAGCGAGTCCAACTAGTAAACATTAAAGGTAGAGAGGTCAACAATAATTAGAATCCAATGCTTCCTACATTAAAGGGAACATGAATGGAATAAAGCACATTGGTTATTGAATAGGAAAGAAAAATCTTGCTACTTGATTAAAACTTCTTACTCCTTATAGATGAATGGAATGAAGCAAATTTAGGTTTTCTTAGCCTCTTGGAGCCTTTCTCTAACCAGATTGCTTATTGCAGGCCCGGATGCATTACTCATAGGAGTAGGGTTGAAAATTATCAAAAGCTCCCGAGAGTTGGAAATTTTTCAAGCAAAAACCTAAAGCCAAAAGAATAGTTAAATATGGTGTCAATCTCAAAATCAAAATTTCAGAATATAAATTTCATATTTCTTACCTCATGTAGGCAACAAAAGGATTCACATCTAGCATTGCATCCTATATAACTCCAGCAAAACGATTTTAGAAAGATAACAAGATGGATTAAAGCTTCCGAACATTCCTTCCTCCAATGGTATTTTAAGGTGAGGGTCGGTATCCTTAATGGTTTCTACCATCTCTCCGAAAGTGTCAATTATCTCCCTACCACAGCGAGCAACCTTCAAAGTTTGAACATTGTCAGATTCAATTGGTGTAGTACTTACCTGTTGCATATTGAATTTTTTCGACAATTTCATAAAAGATATTGACACTAGCATTAAATAATATTACCTGAAGACCACCAACAATAAACTCTTTGGGCCAAGCTACTACAGACCCAATTGCATCTTTAACAACTTCTATTTCTCCATGAAGTGGCACGGGAAGGCTCACAGTAGGTTGAAGGGCTTTCATAATTGAAACCCTAACATTATGTTCTCCTAATTCAACATTACGAATTTTCTTATTTGGTCCACACCCTTCAAAGACAATTCCCTCGGCAATAATATTTTCTTTTGTGCCCACTTCTAGCTTACATTTGGTTCCCTAAACAAAATAAGAAATATATTTCTCGATATAATTACTACATGTTATAATTAAGTTGTTGAATAAAGATTATGTATTGAATATATGAACTTACCATGCCAATGTCTGATGTAGGATATGTTATGAATTTTTGCTCGCTTAACTTTTTTTTCTGTTTCAGCTTTTCAAAGAAGATAGAAGATAAAAAAGCATATTTGAATAAACATATTAGACAAAAATAGAAGAAGAAAAGCTTATTAGACGAAATGGAACTAACTGTAATAAGCATTACCTTAAAACCATATGAAGGACTCTTGTTTCCAAGAGACTCGTGTTCATTCTTACGAGACATTATATATTTCCTATTACCACTTCCTTTGGTATTGGAAGCAACCTTCTCAGATGTTTGTGAAGCTCCTTGGGCTTGAAATTCTTTTAGCATGATCTCCAATTCTTGTCTCCGTTTACGCTCCTCTTCCAATTGGGACTTGAGCAGTTAATTTTTTTTTCATTCCCCGTTTTGGAAGCTTGAAATAGGTCGTTGGTGTCGGTCCTAATCCCAAACCCTGAATACGTCCCGAATGCTTAGGAGTGCCCAACGCCAAGGTTAGAATATCTGAAGCTCCTTCGGTCACCAAACTCCCATCTTCCTTTTGTTTGATGTATTCCTCCTATAAAAAGTACATGGTTTTAGAAATATAAGCATGTTGATAAGCAAGATTCCTCTTAATAGACTGGACGATATATACTCACCACTTTCATAGCTACGTCCTTGGTCCCATCGTCAGTAAATGTACCGTCCTTACGAACTCGTGCTTTTGTCCAAAAAAACTTCGGTCATCTATATATTGTTCTTCCAACTGTCGTCGCTATTTTAAAAGAAAAACCATGTTATAATAATATATATGTCCACATGTAAATCATGTTAACTGATATAAATATGCATTACCAGCTCCTCTTTAAGACCGGCATATCCCTTCCTGCTTAAACGATGAGGAAACTTGCCCTTGGCTCTCCGTGCACTTTGCTCCTTGCTCATTTTCTTATGATTACAACACATGAAGGTAGAGAAGAAATAAGATATATATAATAGGGACCTAGCCATCCTTGTTATGCATAAAAAAAATAATTTTGACAAGTTAACCTTAAAATATGCAGACAGTCTGCTTTTGACTAATTCCTCCCACACAGATTGTTTCAAGATCCCCGAGTACTTTGGTAGAGGGTGCTTGAGAAGCTCACGATTGCCCTCATTCGGATAAATCTAATGCTTCATGAGTTGACCTTTGAATGCCCTCCAACACCGAGCCATGGATGCTAACACAAAGGCTTGACTATTTGGATCCAAGTCAAATTTGGCCTACAACAGAAAATAAATATTCAGCATCTATACATGAGTGCATAACATGGTGCATAACATGTAAAGCATTCCAGTCTGAATAAGTTCAGACTTGAATTCAAGCATTCAATGGTGTATTGAATAAGTGAATTCAAGTCTGAACTTAGTTCAGGAAAAAGTTCACTTATCTGAATAAGTTCAGACTTGAATTCAAGCATTCAATGATGTCCAGACCTGAGCTCTCTATGTGCAGGCAATGCATATATGCAAGACCAAATTAACAACATCTAAAGCTCAAGAAAAACATATTATCAAAAGCAGGCAATGCATATATGTGCAGGCAATGCATATATGGTATGTAGATAGGTTATTTTTACTAAGGACTGTGTGTGAGTGCGTGTCCTGTGTGTGAGTGTGTCCTATGTGTGAGTGTGTGTCCTGTGTGTGAGTGTGCCCTGTATCCTGTGTGAGTGTGTGTGTGTGTCCTGTGTGTGAGTGTGTGTCCTGTGTGTGAGTGTTTCCTGTGTCCTGTGTGTGAGTGTGTGTCCTGTGTGTGAGTGTGTATCCTTTGTGTGTGTGTCCTGTATGTGAGTGTGAGTGACAGTGTGTTTAGAGATAACAGTATGACATTTGAAATTCTCAGGAACATACATTATTTTTACCTGAATAGCAGTCCATAAGCTCCTTTTAACTGATTCTGGCACTTTATGCCAATTTGGATAAGTTATTTTTACTAAGGACTTTATTGTGATGCCGCAGTAAGTGAAGAACAGTTTGGCAACTCTAGAGGGGGGTGAATAGAGTTTATATAGAAAAATAGCCAATTAAAAATAACTCTTTCACCAACAATAAATAATCAGAGTAAAGTACGAAAAATAAATGAAGAGCAGAAGAGCATACGCAAACACAGCAATTTTAACCTGGTTTCCCTCGTGGAGGACTAGTCCAGGCCTGAGAACTCTAGCTCAGGATTAAATCCACTATTTGTGAAATAGTAGTTTACAACCCGTGCCTTTTCTTCAGAAGACCACGTCAACTTCTAACAGAGGATCGCAGTGGCGATTTGCTTGGAATTGTCCAAGCGACTTCTTCGACTCTTGCACAAGAATCCTAACTGAGAGATGCTGAGCACTCGAGACTTATGAGACTTGTGGCTAGTAGATGGGAAGGGTATAGTTTATTGAGCTTGTAGGAGAGAAGAGAAGAGAAGATTGAGTGAATTGAAATGAGAGAATTCATGCCCTATTTATAGTGTTTTTAGAGGCAGAATTCGGCCAGAATTTGGGTAGGAAAATTCAAAAATTTGGCCGTTGGACAGCTAGCAACCAGCTAACCCTAAAATTAGGGTTCCTGATTTCTAGGAGACAGAGTTCGGCCCGAACTCTGTGTGGAGGCAGAGTTCGGCCCGAACTCTGTCTCTAGAGCACAGAGTGGTCCTAAGTGGGACTTGTGGGCAATTTTTGTTTTGGTGGAGCTTGGGATTTTGGGTAGGCTTATAGACTAAGTTTCAAGAGCTCAGCATAACTCAGAGTACATTTTTCTAGACTCAATAAAATGTAAAAGTACAGACTCGAAAATACACTGAGAGTCGGAAACTGAGCTGTTGTCTGTCCTGAACTGAATGCAGACGTCGTGTGTCGTATTGAATTTATACAGATATTATTTAGTCAATGTAGTCAATATTTGGTTGACTGTGACTTTGTGTCAACAATCTCCCCCATATTGATAATTGACAAAATAATAAATGTATATTTCAATATTCATACCTGGACACAGTTGGTTAAAACACAGCTCCCCCATAAACAATGCCGAGCTAGAATAAGATAGCTCCCTCGTAATCAGTGAACGGTGCCGAGCTAGAATCAATAGCTCTCCCCCGTAAATAATGCATAGAACCTGTGGCCTGATAAAAATATTTTCCCAAAAACAAACACAAGCACACCAAATATACATATTTCTCCCCCTTTTGGCAGTTAGCAATATATAGACTGCATAAGGAAAAGCATGGGAATAGCAGTATAGATAATGAAAAGTAATCCAACCACACCAAGCAGAGAAGAAATAGTATAATACTGACATAAAGTAGAATTACAAAAAATAGCATAAAATGTTATCCACCAACCAGCACATCATCAGGGTTTGAAGACATAAATCCAGTACATAAATCAAACTAAAATAACTAAAATCAAAAGACAACTAAGACCATCAGCAGTGGCAGCAGCATATCAAGCCAGTCTCCATCATGGAGCACGAGAAGGTCCTGGAACATTTGAAGGATCATGGAATGAGCGACGAGGGTCCACAAAAGCATTATCAGGATCCATATACCTCATGACCCACGGATCGTCTATACGATGACCCGCGCGATCTGGATCCCGCTCAATAGGCACATGCAGATCAGGATGACGAGCAAGCGAATACCGCATATCATGCAGAGAGTTCCCAAGGGCACTGATCTGCAAGGTGGTACGGTAATCCTGCTGCGTCCAGCGATCATCCTCAATAGCAAAGCGATCGTGAAGCATAGTCTGAAGAGACTCAAGAGTGGCAGGAGGAGGAGGTGCATCCTGACCAAAAAGAGGGGCGTCAGGCTCCTCATCAGCAGAGTGCTCAGATGACTCAGAAGCAGCGACAGGCTGAAGGAGTCGTGCCTTGGATAGAAAGGTAGGTGCAGGCATGAACGGACAAGCATCAAGTGGTATATGAAAAGCACGAAAGATCAAAGGAAGATACAGAGGATAAACCAAAGCTCGTGGTTTCCTCCTACAATGAATCATCCAGTCCATCATGGTACGTGGAAGATTGAAAGGAATGCCAAAATGAAGATGATAAAGAGCTGATATTTCAAGATAAGTGATGTCATCATGGGAACTTGTTTTGGGTAGAATGGTGTTAGAAATAATCCAATGAAGGTCAGAAAAATATGGGTTGAGATATTTAGCCGTGAGCTTGCGAGGACGTGTGTATGGAGTACACAAATCGTCCTTGAAGCTTTCAAGGGAAATTTTGTCGGGAAAACGGAACGAGCGAGCGTCAACTAGCTTTTCCTAAGAATTGGGCTCTAGAAGATCAAGATATTCGGCTAAGTCAAAGTCATCAAAAGATATATTGATACCTGCAACTCGTGAATAAATATGAAGGTCATCAAAGGTTAAGTTGCAGTAGAACATTTGAACGGCATGACGATAGATAGCAGAAGTTGTGGTAACTAGTTCATCAAGATAGAGATTATGGAATAAAGAATCATATTGAGAGAATATGGAAAAATTAATAGGATGTCCTGTGAATACCTGACGATTCCGAAAGTCACTAAACCAGTTGTTTGATGCATCTAGTGAGACAAAAAGTCTGTTGTCATAGGTGGAAGGATTTTGAGGACGAGATGTATTGAACAAAGGATGGGATGGTTGAAGTTGTTCAATGATTTGTTCAATTGATGGAGGAGAATCCGAAGAGGAAATACTCTCAACTCGAATTCTCTTCCCACGATTGAACAAGCAAGGAGCCATTAAAAGATTTTAACTAGAAAAAAAAGAATAGTACCTCAAACAAGTAATAAACAATGGAAGAGAATGGAGAGAAACCCCTTTTTCTTGATTTTAAGAAGCACTGGAGCACTCTAGATCAAAAACTAGGGTTAGGGTTTCAAGGAAAGATTTTGTATAGGTGAGAAAGGTGGTAGTAGTGAAGGAGAGAGAGATGGAATCCCGTCATAAAGTAGAGTTTTGTCTTTGGTCGGGTGAAATATTGACCATTGGATTAGAATTGATCCAACGGCAGAGCCAGATCCCGACCCTGGAACCTAAGAACCGAACTCGGCCCGAACTCTGATAGGGGCAGAGTTCGGCCCGAGTTCTGGATCAATGGTCCAGAACTTAAAGTAGGCTGAAAAGATAGAAAACTTGATTAAGTGTTGAGCAAAAAAAGATTTTGAGGATAAAAGATTGAAGAAAATAATGAAGTACATAGAGAGGTACACAAAGGTCAGAATGAACTTTAGGAAAGATCAATTAGGCAATGATAAATCAGAACAAACCATATAATAAACAAGGAAATATATTGTGATTTAGTATTTTAAATTTGCCATGGGTTAGCTGCAGGGGCCGGATCCCAGCTAGCGGTAGTCCTGAGGACTAGTGCACCGTGTCGCTTAGGCTTTTACGCCTTTTTGTCAGAAGGACCCTTTCGGCTTGTACCCATAATAAATTTGTCATAAAAGAATCAAAATATACTCGATATTTACGCAAGTAAGTCTCAACTTATAACTGCTTCATCTAAAATTCCGAGTTCACGACAAAGAAAATTGAAGCGCTCTTCGGATAATGGCTTAGTAAAGAAATCTGCTAGCTGATGATCAGTGTCAATAAATTCTAAGTTAATCGTGCCATTTTGCTGATGATCACGCAAAAAGTGATGTCTGATCTCAATGTGTTTAGTGCGTGAGTGGCAGACAGGGTTCTTAGTCAAATTGATGGCACTAGTATTGTCACAGAATAAAGGAATATGCATGAAAGATAATTTATAGTCTTCAAGGGTTTGCTTCATCCACAGAATTTGTGCACAACAACACCCAGCTGCTATGTATTCAGCTTCTGTTGTGGATAGTGCGACAGAGTTCTGCTTCTTGCTAAACCATGAGACTAAAGCCTTTCCTAACAAATGACACGTGCCGCTCGTACTTTTACGGTCGACCTTGCATCCAGCAAAGTCAGCATCAGAGTAACCGATAAGGTCAAATGATGTTGACTTGGGATACCATAGGCCCACTGTAACCGTACCCTTAAGGTATCGAAAGATACGCTTAACTGCGGTCATGTGAGATTCCTTAGGATTTGCTTGATATCTAGCACATAGGCAAATACTAAACATGATATCGGGGCGACTAGCAGTTAAATAAAGTAAGCTGCCTATCATACCTCGATACTTACGTTGATCAACGGGTTTGCCGCTCTCATCTGGTTCGAGTTTGGTTGAAGTAGCCATTGGCGTGCTAATTGGTTTGACGTTGTCAAGGTCGAACTTCTTCAGCATGTCCTTGGTATACTTCGATTGACAGATGAAAGTTCCATTTGCCAGTTGTTTTACTTGCAGACCAAGAAAGTAGTTGAGCTCTCCCATCATGCTCATCTCAAATTCCGTCTGCATACACTTGGCAAATTCTTGACAAAGAGTTTCATCAGTAGACCCAAAAATAATATCATCAACATAAATCTGAATTAATAAAATGGTGTCTTTGAAAGATTTGATAAACAGTGTAGTGTCAATTTTCCCTTTTGAAAAACCTTTCTCAAGCAAGAAACTGCTTAGCCTTTCATACCAAGCTCTGGGGGCTTGTTTAAGGCCATAAAGCACTTTCTTCAGCTTGAACACGTGGTCGGGAAATTTGTGATTTTCAAAGCCAGGGGGTTGTTTCACATAAACTTCCTCCTTAATAAAACCATTCAGGAAAGCACTTTTCACATCCATTTGAAATAATTTAAAGTTTTGAAAATTAGCAAAAGCACAAAGCATCCGAATGGATTCTAGTCTAGCAACAGGAGCATACGTCTCATCGTAGTCGATACCTTCCTCTTGGTTGTATCCTTGAGCTACTAGACGAGCTTTGTTACGTGTGACTGAACCATCTTCATTTACTTTGTTTCTAAAAACCCATTTAGTACCAATTATTGAGTGATTAACCGGTCTAGGAACGAGTTCCCATACTTGGCTTCTCTCGAATTGGTTGAGTTCTTCTTGCATAGCAGAAATCCAAAATTCATCATTAAAAGCTTCAGAAATGTTTTTAGGCTCTACTTGTGAAATGAAGGCAGTGCTAGCAACGGAGTCTCTTAGTGATGATCTAGTAGTTACTCCACATGAAACTTCTCCTATAACTAAATTTTCTGGATGAGAGGATTTGAAAGAGAATTTCTTAGGCAAACCCTCCAGAGAATTAGTTTCGGTTGAAGTATTCATTGGAGTAGAAGTTGATGGCTCAACGTCATCATCAAGAGTACTTGCTGCACTGTTGTCTTCATCAAAAGTCACATTTGTTGACTCTTCCACAATAAGTGAGCGTTTATTGAAAACTCTATATCCCTTACTCTTGGCTGCATAACCAAGAAAGATACCATCGTCAGCTTTGGCATCAAATTTGCCTAAGTTGTCTTTGGTGTTAAGGATAAAATATCTACAGCCAAAAACTTTAAAATAAGAGATATTGGGGGTTCTCCCAAACCAAAGCTCATAGGGTGTTTTCTTCGTAATGGGACGAATAAGCACCCTATTCAAAATGTGGCATGCTGTACTTACAGCCTCTGCCCAAAAATATTTCGGAAGAGAAAATTTACTCAACATGACTCTAGCCATATCGCCAAGAGTCCTATTCTTCCGCTCCACAACACCATTTTGTTGAGGAGTTCTAGGATAAGAAAATTCATGATCAAAACCATTTGCATTACAAAAACTTTCAAAATCATAATTTATGAATTCGCCTCCATGATCACTTCGGATTCGAGTAATCATGTAGCCTTTTTCGTTTTGAACTTTCTTTACAAAAATTTTGAAAGCAGAAATAGCATCGCTCTTATTAGCGAGAAAGAAAACCCATATAAATCTCGAAAAGTCATCAACAATAACAAGTGCATAAAGTTTGCCTCCAAGGCTAGCTATTCTACTAGGACCAAATAAATCCATATGAAGTAGTTGCAAGGGTCTAGTAGTACTTACAGAGTTAATAGAATGAAATGAGGATTTAGTTGCCTTGTTTAGTTCACATTCGGCACATACCGTGTCCTTTTTGAATGTGATGTCAGGCAATCCTCTCACTAGCTTCTTGGTAGAAAGCCTGGATATAGCATCCATGTTGGCATGACCAAGACGCTGGTGCCAAAGTAGTCGTTCGTCTTTGTGGGCATATAGACATCTACCTGCATTGTTAGTATTTATAGAAAGATAGAAAATGTAGATGTTGTCCTCTCTTTTCCCTTCAAAAGCAATGTCTCCTGTTGACCTATCATAGATGTAGCAACTGTTTTGTCCAAAGTTAATATCATATCCATGATCAGCAAGATGACTAATGCTGAGCAGGTTATGCTTTAACTCGGTCACTAGGCAGACATCCTTTATTACAGGAGAAGGAGGATGACCAATGATACCATTACCTATAATGTGCCCTTTGAGATTGTTACCGAAGGATACGTATCCTTCTCTCTTCATCGATAGTGATGCAAAAAGATTTGCGTCTCCCGTCATATGTCGCGAGCATCCACTATCGAGAATCCACTTACTTTCAGTTGAGGAGAGAAGGTCTACCTACATCAAGAGTAGATGTGACCTTTGGTACCCGAATTCTTGAGGGTCCTGAAAAGTTAGTCTTTGGGAACCAAGCATATATCCTTTTATCTACAAGTCTTCTAACTCTGCACTGTGGTGAGATGTGTCCATGTAATCCACAATAAGTACAGATAGCATTCTTATTTATACTAGGAGCATGAGAATAATATCTATAAGCAGCAGGATGAGGATGGACATGATGTGAAGAGTTAGCATGGTGAAGATGATTATGCATGGAATAAGTGGCATGTTGATGGTGTCTATGAGGCATAGAATGATGGTATTGTCTATGATGTGTGACATGCTGATATTGTCTAGATGGCATGGCATGATGATTTTGTCTATATGGTATATGAGGATCTTGTCTATATGGCATTGCATGATGATTTTGTCTATATGGCATGGCATGGTGCTTTTTATGTGTGGAGTGATGTTGATTGTGTCTTTGTGCATGATGAGTGTGTACTGAGTGAGAATTGTTCTTACGTGCACGTGGTTTGTGAAAGTTTGTGTATATAAATGCATGGTTATGTGCTGCATAAGATTGACGTGGTTGACTAGCATGAGTGGTGTTGTGCCCATGTGATTGGGTTTGAGGTTGAACAACCTGTTTACCCAATTTGGTTTCTAATCTTTTAGAAACAGCTTGCAGTTCATCAACCTTAATATTTAAGCCATAAATCTTAGTCATGGAAATCGTGTGTCTACTCTTTTCTTCAACAAGCAACGTGTTGAGAGTAGTGATTTCTTGAGTTTGTTGCTCAATACGTGCTTCAGCATCATGTAAGCTTAATTTAAGCTTGGATGCTTCATCAGTGTCATTTGTGGGTGATGTGTTTCTAACATTATCAAGAAGTAAAAAAATTCTTTGTATCTCATCTTCTAGACTTTTGATTTTGTCCTTGGCATGTTTATATTTACCGATGACCTTTTTATGATCATCGAGTAAATCTGTGAAAGCATCGCCAAGTCCATCAAAAGAAAAGTCATCCAGAGTTTCGTTAGATACCTTGTTGGAGGTTGCCATCAGGCACACATTTGCTGTATCTTGAGGAGAGTCCTTTTCTTCCTCAGAGTCACTCACTTCACTTTCATGCCAGATACCTGTGTTGGCATATTTCTTTGATGAGTTCTTTTTGTAAGGCTTCTCATAGCGGTTGCTCTTCTTCAGGAATGGGCAGTCTTTTCGGACATGTCCAGTTTTCTTGCAACCGTAACAAGTTGGTTCTTCTTCATCGTCTTCTTGAGGTTCCTTCTTCCTTCGATTGAAGCGAAGGAATTTCCTGAAGTTGCGAACCATGAGAGCTTGGTCTTCATCATCAGAATTATCTTCTTCGGTCTCATCATGATTAGCTCTTCGTTGATAAGCTTTAAGTGCGATCTCCCTGGTCTTCGGAGCAGGCTCTTCGAAGTCCTTGAGGTCAAGATCGTGAGTCATAAGCTTACCCATCAAGGTCTCCATTGACATTGTTGTGAGATCGTTTCCTTCTATGATGGCTGTCACCTTAGGGTTCCAAATCTTTGGTAGCCCTCTGAGCAGCTTACGAATCTTCTCGTGGTTTGAGTACTGCTTTCCAAGCGAAGATAGAGGATTGATGATGTCGAGGAATCTTGTGATCATTTGAGTGATCGTCTCACTTGGCTTCATCTTGAAAGCTTCGTATTCTTGAGTGAGACGGCTTATTTTAGATTCCTTGACCTGTGTGGTTCCTTCATGCGTCACTTCTAGAAGTCTCCATACTTCATGAGCAGTGGTGCATGTAGAGACCCTGTTGAACTCATTCCTGTCTATAGCACAGAATAAAGCATTAATAGCCCTAGCATCTAGACTTGCCTGTTTCTTCTCCTCGACAGAATATTTGTCGTGTGGTTTCTCAATGAGGTCACCATCGACAACTATTCTGGCGGGCTTTTTGTAACCGTCAGTGACGACAGTCCACAGGTCAAAGTCTAGAGACTTAAGATAGAAGCTCATCCTTGTTTTCCAATATGTGTAGTTAGTCCCATCAAATAGGGGAGGCCTATGAGTGGACTGACCTTCACCATGATTGGAAATCAAGGGTTGTGTGGTTGCCATGGATCAGCTCTTAGGATGTTAGTCCTTGTAAAGAGAACAGAGCTCTGATACCAATTGAAGAACAGTTTGGCAACTCTAGAGGGGGGTGAATAGAGTTTATATAGAAAAATAGCCAATTAAAAATAACTCTTTCACCAACAATAAATAATCAGAGTAAAGTGCGGAAAATAAATGAAGAGCAGAAGAGCATACGCAAACACAGCAATTTTAACCTGGTTTCCCTCGTGGAGGACTAGTCCAGGCCTGAGAACTCTAGCTCAGGATTAAATCCACTATTTGTGAAATAGTAGTTTACAACCCGTGCCTTTTCTTCAGAAGAGCACGTCAACTTCTAACAGAGGATCGCAGTGGCGATTTGCTAGGAATTGTCCAAGCGACTTCTTCGACTCTTGCACAAGAATCCTAACTGAGAGATACTGAGCACTCGAGACTTAGGAGACTTGTGGCTAGTAGATGGGAAGGGTATGGTTTATTGAGCTTGTAGGAGAGAAGAGAAGAGAAGATTGAGTGAATTGAAATGAGAGAATTCATGCCCTATTTATAGTGTTTTTAGAGGCAGAATTCGGCCAGAATTCGGGTAGGAAAATTCAAAAATTTGGCCGTTGGACAGCTAGCAACCAGCTAACCCTAAAATTAGGGTTCCTGATTTCTAGGGGACAGAGTTCGGCCCGAACTCTGTGTGGAGGCAGAGTTCGGCCCGAACTCTGTCTCCAGAGCATAGAGTGGTCCTAAGTGGGACTTGTGGGCAATTTTTGTTTTGGTGGAGCTTGGGATTTTGGGTAGGCTTATAGACTAAGTTTCAAGAGCTCAGCATAACTCAGAGTACATTTTTCTAGACTCAATAAAATGTAAAAGTACAGACTCGAAAATACACTGAGAGTCGGAAACTGAGCTGTTGTCTGTCCTGAACTGAATGCAGACGTCGTGTGTCGTATTGAATTTATACAGATATTATTTAGTCAATGTAGTCAATATTTGGTTGACTGTGACTTTGTGTCAACAGTAAGTTGCCAAATTAATTTTCCCTTCACCAATTGGTTGCCCAACATCGTTATAAATGATCTTTATCCTCTCTTCATCATCTTTGATTTTGTTGACTTTTTTGGATTTTGATGCCCCTCTACCTTTGTTCCAGCTACAATTTTATTCCCCGAAATCCTAACTGTGCTTTGTAGCCTGTAACAAATAAATGGCATAATTATATTCATATTAATCTTGCTAAAATGTGCTTGAAATAGCATAAAACATAAAATATGCTTGAAAACTGAGATACAACTAACAAAATCTGAGATTAAGAAAATCAAACCTGATAATTCTAACAAAATCTGAGATACACCCATTCTCAGGTTTGATATAAGTAACAAAATCTTAGATTAAGAATACCAGTTAACAATATAAAAGTAAACCCAACCACAGTTTTGATATATGAAACCCCATTCTCAGGTTTTTCAAGCCAACTCAGTTTAAACATTCAAATCAATTCTATTCTCAGGTTCAATTTGAATCTCAGTTCAATCTAAACTCAGTTCATATTAAGACAATTCTAGATCAAAATATACTACAGTTTCTCCCATATACTCTGAGATAAAAATAGACTACAGTTTTGAGAAAAAAAAAAGATTAAGACAATAAAGATGAGGGATTTCCATAAAATAGTTCTTGAAACATTTTTCAAAATAGAGTCACTAGAGTAATTTTCACTTGCAGCAACATTTCAGACTTGCAGCAACATTTCTTTAAACAATTCACTTGCTACAACATTTCAACAAGAAGATTTGGATTGTGCAATCCAAGTTCCCTCGCAATCTTCACGTAAATAGGTCGAGGGTGATTCATCAACAACATCAAATGACTCAAAATCCGGTACTTTATTGCAAGTTTCATCTGTAACAAAACAATCGACTCCCTCGTCGTTATTGTCTTCATCATAATAAGTCCTTTGTGGAGCCGATAAAACGATTGACCAATTTTCATCCAATTGATCAGGAACATAAAATACTTGCTTTACTTGAGAGGGCAAAACAAAAGAGTCAGACTTGTGGCCAACTCTACCAAGCTCGACCAATGTAAAACCAAGTTCATCCACCTTAACACCATTCTTGCTGTCAACCCAATCACACTTGAAGACGGGAATCCGGAAAGAGAAATAGTCTAGTAACCAAATCTCTTTGATAACACCGTAAAATATCATACCTGAGATGATGGGATTGTTGTCCTTTCTGCTAGCAACTTGAAAAGTCTTTGCCACTAGAGTCACTCTACTATTTTGCGTGACTCGTACGTCGTCACGATCTTGTGTTTGATAGTGACACCCGTTAATTGCATAACCTGGGAACTTAGTCACGTGATGTCGAGGTCCTTGAGCTATCCATTTTAATTCATCAGAGACATTGCTAGTTGGGTCTTCTTGTGCAGCCTCAACCTGTCATTTTTTTTTCCTAAGTTCAATATTTTATTTTCACTAAGTAGAACATAAAATATAGTAGCTTAATCAATACCCTTGATCGTAACCAACTAATAAATCTGCGATTGTGCTCATCTTCTAACCATTTTGCACTTTTCACTCTACGAGGGTGCATCTTTTTCAAGTAAGCCTCATGCTCCCTATCAAGTAATAAGTAGAATCTTGTTAATAACAAAGCGAAATATAAAAAAAGATGTGCTTGGTCCAAAGATAAAACTAAGTAAAGAGTAATATAGACATCTTTACTCGATATATGGTTGAACATCATTTGTGTTGTGCAACACATAAAGATGTGCTTGGTCCAAAGATAAGCGGTCAACTTCACAGATATTTCCTTTTTCTATAGATTTTTCTTCATTCTTCGTAGAAGGAACTCCAATGGCGGGTTGTTCTTCTAGATGTTCTGAACAAAACTCAATGGCTTCCTCTGCGATATAGCATTGTACAATACACCCATCAGGACGATTCTTATTTCTCACATAACCCTTTATCACACCCATAAACCTATAATAAATAAATAATAAAGATAAAAATAATTACACAAATATCAATCATGTTACTACATAATAAAAACCAAAGTTCAGACTAGACCAACCTCTCTGGTAGGTACATCCATCGGAAGAAAACCGGACCGCCAAGTTCGACCTCCGTGACAAGGTGCACAATTAGATGTACCATTATGTCAAAGAATGATGGTGGAAAATATTTTTCCAATAAGCACAATGTGATCACAAGATTATTTTGGATATCTTACAATTTTTGTATATTCACGACTTTGGCACAAAGGGCATTAAAGAAGAAACATACTCGTATAATAGCACATCTCACATGCTTTGGCAACACACCACGTATTGCAACAGGAAGTAGTTGTTGCATTAGAACATGACAATCATGGGATTTGAGACCATATAACTTTAGATCTTCCATTGAGACATTACATCTAAAATTCGAAGAGTAATCATCTGGGACCTTAAGGTCATGCAAAGTTTGACACACTATTCTTTTCTCTTGCCTTGATAAAGAATAACATGCAGCTGGAAGATAAATCCCATTTTTGTTATTGTGAGGTGCCAATTCTTTCCTTAAGCCCACCTCTACAAGATCTTTGCGACTATTGATCCCATCTTTTGTTTTTTCAGGAATATTTAATAGGGTCCCAATAATACTATCGCAGACATTCTTCTCAATGTGCATGACATCCAAGTTATGTCTAATAGGAAGATAACTCCATTACTCTAGCTCAAAAAAATGGATTTCTTCTTCCAACAACTTGTAACTTTGTCTTTTTGTAGTTCTTTTTTCCTCTTCTTTGGTGTCAATTTCTTTTGCCCTTCTGCTTCCTTCTTCTTCTTTGAAGTCTTCTTCTCTGATATCTTTTTCTGGAACATCTTTTTTCCCCAAGAAACGGGAATCCCCGCAACCTTTATTAATATTTGTTCCCCACTTAATGGTTCAGGATGAGTTCCGAACTCTTTGTCACCATTAAATGCCTTTCTTTGTGATCGAAAAGAATGGTTATGTGGCAAATATCTTCTGCGACCAGTATAAATGTTCTTATTGTAATGTTTCAATCTATCTGAATAAGTATTTTCGTTGCATATTGGACAAGCAAAATATCCTTTCACACAACAACCAGACAAGTTACCATATGCAGGAAAATCGTTAACAGTCTATAACAATACAGTTCTCAATGTAAAAGATTCTTGCCGATAGTCTATAACCCCGACGAGCCCTTCCACCACACCCAAACCCGACCAACCACTAACCCCCTCGCCACCACCAACAGTCCAGCACCGCCGCGTGCCGACAGCCCGGCCAACTCCAGCCAACTTCCTACCTACACAACTACCCGTCTCCGATCTTCTCCCCGACCGACACAGCACTTAGCACCACCACCATCGCCCACATCGTCACCCTCCACCGCGATCGGCCGCCCCATCTCCGGCCGGCGCCACCAACAGTATCATCATCACCACGCCGCCACCACAGAAAAGAAAAAGGGGAAGAAAACCCAATTTAAACCCTAACCTTCGTCGGAACCCCGTCCGCCACCTTCGAGAGCCCGGCCGCCTCCCGCTTCACCAACCTCCGCCGCTCCAGTCCCGGCGCTCGCAGTATGCGCCACCACCCGCAGAGACTGCGACGGCCGCCGCGCCAACACCGGAGCGCCAGCTCCGATGGAACTCCAGCGCCCTCTCCGCCTGGCCTTCGCGTCTGCCGCACCGAGCACCGCGTAGGCCGCACGGCCTCTCTTGTGCCGCCGACGATGCGGTCCACCGGAACCCTAAGTGAGTCTCCCCCTCTCTTCTTCTCGCCGCCGCCTGGATCTGGCGCCGGCGACCCAGACAGCCACCAAAATCCCCTTTCCAATCTCCTCTTCGCCGGAGCCCCGTGCAAACCCTTCGCCGTCGTCCCCCTCTCTCGTCCACCGCCCGAGCACCAGTCTCCGCCGCCCTCTTTCCGACTCGTCGCCATCACCCACACCACCAGCACCAAAACCCCCCGACTTCCTCCTCCGCGTGAACCGCCTCCAGCTCCCCATCTTTTCCGATCATCTCTCTCTCTCGCTCTCTCTCCTCTCTGACCCATCCTCTCTCTCTCGCTCCCTCCCCCATCCCCTTTTCTTTGAACCATTATTTTGTTTTGCTTCTCTCTCCTTCGGGAGCAGAGAATAGATTAGAGGTGAACGTTTAATGGATTGATTGATTTATTTTTTATTTTTTTATTTTTCTTTCTCTTTCTTTTTCATTTATTTTACTGTTAAATTGAATTATTTTCTATATTATGGTTATTATTATTATTAGCATCTGTATTTTTATTTTTATTATTATTATAGTATTATTTGTATTAAGAAGGTATGTATGTATGTAAATACATTATTAGTATTTTCTTGTATTATTATTACTATAATTATTTTAATAGTTACTACTAGTAAAACAGTTTGTGAGTATCGTTATTATTATTATTATCATCCTAATTACAGTATATATTTTTAGTATGCATGTTACTATAAGTATTATTATTATTAATATTATTGTTATTATTTTGTTTATTAATAAACAGATAGTTAACCCATTCCAAAAATTATGTTTGACTAAAAAGTAGATTTTGCCTTAAATGTTCTCTAAATTTTTGTGTATTTTTCTAAAAAGGTATTTTGATAGTAAAAATATATATTATAAGTATTTTCTAGAAATCGTATATATAATTTATCAGTTTTTCCTTGATTATTCTCCTGTCAATGATCCATCCCATTACTCCTATTCACCAACCAATTCTAGACCACTTTATGTCCACCCTAACTAACTTGACCCTTTTGGACCCAATGGAACTGACCGTGTCACTATCCGAGGTCCCCTTGTTCAGCTGTTGCACCAAAGTTGCAGATCGTGTCACCTTTATCATCGCAGCACACCAGGCGCTCTATCAGGCAAGACACCTTGCCATTAGCTGTTTATTTATTTTAGCTCATATTTCATGCATTACTTATTTTCTTTATAAACTGTGATACATGGCATAACTGTTCATTTATATTTCCTGCTGTGTATTATTTTTCTTACAAATGAAACCTAGATTTAAGGGACCACCTTGTGCGTCGCATTCATTGGCCTTGACACGTTGTAAACACGAAGTTGCGTGTCGCATGTAGAACACGAAAGTGCGTGATTGGCTGGCCACCAGTACGTACAAGCCGTGCGATAGGAATAACCGCTAATAGAGGTTGCATGCTAGTTTGACTTAGCGGTTATAGTGGTTTGTGTTGTGGATACAACACAGTAGGCATTGGGCGGGGAGGACAATTCCTTAGCGTATGGGCTTCGATGCACTTCCCTTGTGACCCGGACTCTCCGCTGGAGATACGGGGTTGATGACCCAAGATTACTGACGGCCACTGACGATTCTACGAAACGTCATGCTCTTCCTGCTGGGGCCTCTGGTGCCCAAGGGGGACTACGCCGATCCTATTCAGCCAGGGCTCATGCGTAGGAAGGATTGTTCTTAACTACATATCACATAGAACGGTTAGGTACCTTATCCGTTAGGTACGAGTACTTTTGGTTTGGATACTTGTATCTGACCGTGGCTTGGAACAATAACTTGTCGCGGATTAGTTCGTCACATCTTGTCCTTGTTTGGTTGTAGGTGTGACTTACTACTTCGATGAGAAGGTATTGAACCTTGTTGGGGTCCGGATACCATATCGGATTCTTAGCATAGAAAGATACGTCGCCGTGAATTAGTTTACCATCTCCTGTCCTTGTTTGGTTGGGGGGATGGTACGCTCGTTCAGTAGGTGCGTATTGGACTATATTATAAATTCGATTGACTTATTTATTTGAGCAATATTTATTCAGTTTATATGGCATGCTATGATGTATCTTGTTACGTCCCTCTGAGGACCTGGTTGTCTTGCCAGGTGTGTGCTATTGTCTTTCGCAGGTGCTTTTGCTCTAGCTGTGTTCGTTGCTATTTCTCGAGGATGATTGCATTTGGATCGTCTTCGCTTCGCTCGCCACTCATTTCATTTTCCATGTATTTTATTTCCTTATTTTGTTGGTAGTGGATTTGTCTCCGTCCAACATATTGTATCAAGACAAATTTATTCTCATTATATGATTTTTTATTCATTTATTCTGTGTGGATGAGATTAGTTGTAGTTTTACTGCATTTTACAGCTTATGTATTTATACGAGGCTTCCATATATTGGAGTATACTTCGTATGAATACAGCTGGCATGTCTACGTTCCTAGTCCTACGTATTTTGGGACTGGGGCGTTACAACATATGTGGCTTTCATGCCACACTTATCGAGGAACGTGTGTACGTGCTCTCCCAATTTCTTTGAAGTTGTGGGACACGTGTCACCATGCGTAGAGATCAAAACTCTAATGGGACACGTGTCATCACGCATAAAGGTTGATTTTCAATCGTGGGTGACAGTTACTTACGTTGAGACCCCATTATGTTGCTTTTTGTAACACCCAGTTTTTCAAATAAAGGTAATTTTAAAATTTTGTAATTTTAATCTTTTAATAATGATATTTAACTCATGATATAATTTTTGGTAATTTTTAAATCATTTTTAAACTATTTTAAATCATGACTTATGATTTTGGTGTTTTGATAGTGTAACACTAGAGACAGCTTGACCTAGAGCCTAGCCATGTGATTAGGGTATTTCATTTATTATTTCCAGTTCGAGGGTATTTTTGTCATTTTGAATTTAATTTAATTTAATATATATTATTTGAAATTTAATGTATTATTAAGAATGGTATGATTTTAATATTATTTAATTGATTGCCATGTATTGTGATTAGCCTAAGTTGGTTTGGATCTAACCTAGATTAGTCATAGCTAGTCTTAGCTAACCATGGTTAGTGATAGTTAGTATTAATTATATTTATTAGAATTTTTAGTGATTTTTATTATATTTAATTTTGTGCTATTTTAGACTTTGACTAGTGATGACTTATGAGACTGTCCTAGAGGCTAACCTAGGTCATAACTACTTGGTTAGGTTAAGTAACCCTAGCTTGACCAAAGTTAGTGACATCAAACCCATTAGAATTATTTTGGGAAATTAGGATTTGATTTGATTAAGAAATGGCTTGTGATTTCACAAGTCATGATTATGACTTAAAGACTTAGAGGCCCAACCCAACCTTGTGCAACCTTAACCCTAGTCCAACAGCCCATGGCCGACCACACATAGGTCATCCCACCTATTTAATCACCTCCTAGAAATTAGGGCTAGCCTCCATTAGGAATTTTCCAAGTTTGAGAAGAGGTGAGTCTCCATCTTCATTAAATCCTAGAAATTCATATTTAATTCCGTTTCCACCCAAACAAGTTGCAATAGGTTCTAATCCATCTGTTCTTACTGTTTTTGGAAGAATATTTTAGAGTTTGGACAATTTGGGGAAGTTTGGCTGTCAAGAGGAACACCCCTTTTTGGAGTTTTTTTTGGAGGATTTGCAACCTATAGGTAATTTCAATTCTACTCCATGAAATTGTTGTTTTATTTCATATCTAGGGAGCCCTAGGCCTAAGCTAACTGTAGGACAAGCAAACCCTAAGTTTTGTGTCCGATACGAGTCCGTATCAGATACGTATCAGTCTATGTGTATAGGTGTTTGGTGAAATGCCTTAAAGGGCATTTCGTTTTATTTTCAACAATGTGTTTGAATAGGAATTAGGGTTTTAACCTTGCTTATGGATTTCCATTGCACTGAGCACGTTTTGATGTCGTGTCGAGTCGCCACGGACACATGGACACGCGGTTGCACGCGCGCGCGCAGGCAGGTTGCTTGCCCTGCTGCTCGGGTGCGTTTGCTCAGTGCACACGCCACTTCGACTCATAAAACTTTACATACATGTTGTATACATGACTGACACGAGGTTCCTAGGGTTTTACGAACCCTCGTGTCGTGTCGGACACGGTGTCACGCGTGTACCATGCGTGTACTGTGCGTGTGCAGTGTGTTGAGTTGTGCACTATTTGTGTTCTTGTTTTCTTCAGTTTTAAATGGTTTAATTCATGTTATTAATTGCTAATCTAGATCCTATCATGTCAAATTATCTATGATAGATTAGGGTTACATGTTAGTTGGGATGTTAATATGGAAATGTGATTCGAAGTTGGTTGTATGGCATGTTAGCTTTTACCAGGGTTCTGATACTGAGTTCCAGTGTTTCCTAAACATTTCAATTCCTATTTTAGTAATGTCTTTCACTGTTAAATGTCTCCACATGTTGCAATTCATGTTAGCTAAGTATTTACATTCGAATTTAGGCTTTTTGGGTGTGTTAATGGAATTTGGCATGTGAAGTTGATTCAAAAACTCTGTAAACTGAGATACCGATTTCTTCCCTTTTCGAAATACTGATTTACTTTGAATGGAGTTTCTGAACATCATGAACTGGAATTCCTATTAACTAAGATTATGTTGAATCACTGTGGATGGGAATTGGCATATGTTGATTCAAATTGAATTCGAATATATGAAACCTGGGATTGGTTCCTGTCAGTTGGTTCCTTTTCCTGTCCGAAATACTATTATACCTGAGATGAATTCTTGAATTTGCTGAATTAATTTCTTGTTTCCTTAATTGTTTAACTGAGAGTGTGATCTCTGAAACCTGAAACCGAAATTGGTTTCTTTTTCCTTCTTCAACTGAGTTGGTTTCCTTCCCTCTTAACTGCGTTTCCCTCTTAAAATACTGTATTGCCTGTGGACTGAGAATGGTTTTCTAATACCTGAGATTGGGTTCCATGCTAATGTAGACTAAGATTTAATCCCTGTTTAATTATGTTTTGTACTGTAAAATGTGTTCCCACATATTGTTTGTTCATATTTCATCTTAATGTTCATTTGAATTTGATTTTGGTGTGAGAATGGAATTTGAGCTTTTGAGTTGGTTTTCGAAAACTGGTTGAACTGAGAATGGTTTAATCCTTCAACCTGGGATTCTTATTCCTATTTCCTGAATGACTTTTCCTATTTTTCCTCTCTAATCTAACTGAGATTTGAATGAATATTAATATGTTGATTTCCCTTTCCTTTTCGAAATGGTTAACTGAGAATTGGTTCTTCTAATTAAACTGAAATGGGATCCTTTCCTTCTTACTGTCCTTAACTGCTAAACTGAGATTTACTTCAGTCCTTAAATAGATTTGAGTCATGAATATATATAAATTGTTATATTCCAGTTCACTATTGTTTGTATTGGACTGAAACTGAATGGTTAATGTATTTTCCTGTTCTTTAAACATTCCACTGTTTTACTGTTTTTCCAGTTTTTTCTAATAACCTGAGATGATTTTATTTCCCTGTTTTCCCATGCCACATTGTTTTGTTAGCTCACTGTTCATTGCTACACAGGTTGCCATTCACTAAAATTCCTTCTTATAACCTGTCACTTTACTGCTACACATGTATCACTCTTTATTCATAATTTCTGTACACACTCACTGATTTCATATGTATCATTCACAGTCTTCCAGTTTTTCCCTAAAATCTGAGAATGGCTTCTTAATTTAGAACTGGACTATTTTTTCTATTCCTATTTGTATCACACGCAAATGTATTTCCTGTTGACATTAACTGATTTCCCTATACGCCATTGACACCTGTACACAGGATTACCTACACACTCTCATGTTTTCTCACACACACACACACACACATGAGCACAGGTGTAATCTTCTATATATGTATATATGCATATATACATGTATATATAATTTGAGATATATATATATATATATCCTATATATATTATATAATGTGTGTATACTATCCTATATATTAAATATATAATGTATGGGTGATATATCATAGGTAGTCTATAAGCTAATGTGTATTTTAGTTATATTATATAATACATCAATATGTGTATTCTATATTGGAGTGTATTACATTTTAGATAAATGAATGGACTTGTGTAGATGTGATTATGGTATAGTTTAGGCATGGTATTGCCTAACAGCCTATGGCCTAGGCTCTTAGCCTATGGGTGTATCTGTGTGTCAGAATAGAGTCAAGTTAGATTTGTGTAGTCTTGTTAGATCTAGAATAGACTAGTGAGACTAGTATAGACTAGTTTGACTTAGGTTTGACCTAGTTTGACTTCTAGGGTTGACCAGAGTCGACCAAGAGTTGACTTTGGTCTAGATTGACCTAGATTCATGTAGAATGCATTGTAGTGCATCTTATTACCATTCTGGACTTGTTGTGACTTGTGCTGTTCTAATAGGAGCCAGACACCACTCCTCGGACAGTATATATATTCTTTAAATTCTCAGGATACAGGCGAGTACATTCTCTGATCATTTCATATCTTATTTAGGATTATATTCCTGCTTTAGATTACTTTACATGATGCTGACACGTTAGAAACACGGATTAGTACTATATGGATCTGGTTGTGCGATGTTATCCCCCTTAGCAGATACATCGGGTATTCGTATTCGTGTACTTTATCGTGAACGTCGTGTACTCCTTGTATTTGTGACATTCGTGTACGAAACGTGTGAATCGTGTATAATCATGTATTCACATGACCTTCGTATACAATAACATAACTTAGCTAGATCCTTGTGTATTGATTGGGGCGGGGGTGTAGAAGTGGTTATGTATTCAATCCAGTAGATTACTCATGTACAAACCTCTGTAGATTATTCGTGTACAACATCGTTCCGTTTACATAACCATCTTGTGCTCTGAATCACTAGCACTATTAGTTCTCTATATGCTGTAGCTATTTACTTACAGTCTCTCTTTTTATCATGTTATTTCTTCAGATCCTGTATCCTACTCTCAAGCATGTTTATATTTCCTAACCTGTTATGATTTTGTTGAGATATACTGTACTCGCTCCCGTCCTGACTGGACCTGTTAAAAATTTTATAGTGAATGATGAGGCTCTGGTGTCTACCCCTCTTGGTGCAGCATTAGACATCACTAGTGACATGGACCTACCAGCAGTGGATGACACTCCTTAGACTAGGATGTCTTTACTTTTCTGGATCACTGTATATAGATTCTGAGATATTTTGGGATATGTATTTATTTTAGACACTTAGAATTCTGGATCGTATTTCTGTGCTTTCATTCTGGATATTTATCTATCTATCTTCATCTTGTTCTACCTTAGTTGTGATTGAGATATATTCTGTTATGTCACCCCATTCGGGGAGTATAACTGTTTATTACCTTAACTGTTAGATGTTGTGACCTAGGACAACGTTCTACCGTCGACACTACGGCGTAGGCTGGGCGTTGTTACGTCTTGTGCCCTCATAGTGGGTGCTGGTCGTGATACATTTTTACGTACAGAGGGTCTAGTCTATAAATAGACTTATTTTTTAACACAAGAAATGATCAAGAGATATACAGAGGAGGAGATTCTGAGAAAACTCATACTTTCATAGTGATATTCCCAAAAGCATTTCTTCAACTTTTTCTCAAGAACAGAGTGAAACAGAGCAGGAAAGCATTCGACTGTGGCCATCAGTGTCGTTGTGTCGATACCTTTCTGGTGACTTAGTTCTTTCAATTGTTCATCTTCCTCAAGCAGTTTTCTTTATCATCATTGTATAGTCCAAGGAACAAAGTGATCGCTCTCATATCAGACTTCCATAGTAATAATTCCCAGAAATAATTTGTACTTTTGTATTTTTTCTCGTTTTCTTTCAAAAGCCAATTTTAGGCATTTTGTTAAGTGAAACATAGGTTTTTAGTATTCAGCCATGCTGGGCCGTATAAGATCATGCGGCTTCGGTCGCAGTCTTCTTTAATCCGCATGTAGCTTGGCGGCTTTTGAGCCGCATAGATTCAATATTCGAGGCCGTATAAAGCTCATGCGACTCAGGTTATAGTCACCCTTGGTCGCATGCATTACATAGATTGAGCCGCATAAGGTTCATACGGCTCAGGTCGCAGTCCTTCTGGCCGCATGACTATGTCCTGGCTGGTGACATGACATTTTGTCTGATCATGTCTTATCTTCTATTTTTTGTCAGAGTGTCAGAGCTGTCAGTTTTGACAGAGTTTGTCAGCTTTATCAGAAGGGACGATCGTCATAGCCGCATAAGTAACTTCTTCCTTCTATGGCTCAAATTAGTCTGGTTGCTTTTTAATATATAATCCGAGATAGTGAAGATGGGCTATAGGGGCACATCGAGTCTGTCATGCGGCTCTTCTTTAAGCGGACCAATTTGGCCCAAAGTACTCATACGGTCAATTGTGATCCGTATTAATCCTATATTTTCTATGCTTCTATAACGCTGATGGTTCGTCTTTGGATAGCTTGAATGTTTGGTCTTCATCCTCGACTGGTGGGCTTAGAGATACCATGTTGGCGGATAGCGTCTTCTCGAAGTCCTGGTCGATACAGGTATCAGAGTACGGGGTGCGCCCTTGCTTGTCGCCTAACGCTGGTGGAGGGTTGGCCACTTCCACTGCTGCCTCTGGGACAGGGATGACATCGTCTTGTGCCTCAATGGCTGGACAACTCTCAGACTTAAGAGTAACCATATTGGCCATAACTGTCTTCTCTTTATAATCTAACGATTTAACATTGGCATTGATGAGTCGCTGGATTTTCCTTTTCAACATATAGCAATCTTGTGTTGAGTGGTGGACGTACTGGTGGTAATTGAAGTACTTGGGATGGTCTACCTTTCCTATTTCATCAGGACGCCTAGGTGCCGGGATGGATAGTTTGCCACTCTTCGTAAGCATCTCGAAGAGCTCCAACGTATCTTTGTCATTGAAGGAGTAATTCTCCCTCGGCCTTTGCGTTTCCATGAACTTGGGGTTCATGAATGCTGAACCTTTGGAGATATTGACGGTCATGTCCTGCTTGCCTTTTTTGTCTTTGGGGTTACTACTGGACGACCGTCTCCCCTTGTCTTCAGGCGCAGGAAAGTGTAGCCCCAGGAGCTGCGCGTCCTGGGCTCTCCTCTGTGTGGCGTCCATCTCTGTAATAAAAGGCGTCTACTCCGTACAGGGAGCACTGTACCACAATTTGATTGCGGATAGCATGTTCTCGTGGCATGAGTCCATAAGCATGTGCTCAGGCATGCCGGGCGGTAATCTGAGGGCTGCCTGGCAGAAGCGCTCGATGTATGCACGAACATGCTCCTTCTTCCTTTGGACAATCTCCACGAAGGTAGACATCGTCATGTCCATTCCTCCTTCGTAGAATCATTCCACGAACATAGTCTTCAGGTCTTCAAATAACGAGATACAATCATCCGGAAGACTGCATAACCATTCATAGGCTACTCCTTATAGGTCTCCTATGAATATGTTGGATAGGAGGGCATCATCCTTTGGTAGGTTCCCAGTTACCAAGGCAAAGTACCTCAAGTATTGTCAAGGAGCCCCTTCCCTTCGTAAGGTGTAAGCGTCTGCAGATTATATTTAGGAGGGTAGACGACATTGTCCTACTCGGCAGGGTATGGCTATCGGATACCCATCTGCTAGAGTGTTGCTTGCTTCTCCTTGGCATCATGACGAGCATACAACTCCTTGATGGCCTGCAGTATTTTGGTCGGCATTGCCGAACCTGTAGCTGATGGTGTAGACGCGGAGGGTCCTACCTGGTGGGTGGCAGGTAGCCTGCTGGATCCGTCATTGGTTGGCGGATCAAGCGCATGTGTAGAGGCAGCGGAGGCCATATTGCTCTTGAGGTCGATTATGACCGAGGACAAGGTCTTTATGTTTTCTATCAGCGTATCTAATTTTGTCTCGAGGGCTTCGATATGTTTGAGAGCTTCGTTGTTGTCTTCCTCGTTGCCATCGGCCATGAACACGGACCAAGTGTGAAGATGAGTCAAGGGAGTCGTGGATCCTTCGCTCTCTGGCTCAGACACATGAGCCACACCATCTTGAGGATACACTGTAAGAATGTGATCTTTTTCGAACTTAGTACGGTAGCTATCCCAGTCTGGGTACTGGCTATGCCGATAGAGGCATCCGTGTCATATTGCTCCTCCCCAGATCAAAACATAGGATTGTCGTGCATGGTAGGAGGCTGGCTACCTCCAGTATTTGGCATGACACCCAATGCAGATGAATGGATGCCTTGGAACACACCTGCATCGGGTACCTTAGCTTTGCTGCTCTCCGGCCTCCTCTTTGGTTTAGCGACCAACAAGAAAGGATTCTAGGAGGGCTTCTTGAAAGCTCTGGAACCCTGTACCATGTAGCACATGATGATGTGGGGTTTGTCTTCTCCATGGCTCACCGATCCCCTATTGAGCCTCTAGCGTGGGGTCGACGTGGAGTGAAGTCTATGGAAGATGGAACTCTTGCTCGATGATGGCACAGCCTCCTGCTGGCAGCAGCAGTTGATGGTAATATGGGTGCAAGTGTGCCTTGATTTAGGCATGCCCTACGCCACAAATTCTTCTTCCGCTTGGGAGAGGGTCAGATCTTCCGCCATGGTACCCCCATTATACGTACAGGAAAGCTGCAAGCAAGTACGGTCAGAGCGGGTCTGGCGGGGAAGCCTCATATCGTTTCTACGGGAATGCTGCTTGCGTGGCTCCTTCTTCGTAGGACGTACCCCCTGGCTTGGCTCTCGAAATTGTGCATCATTCGCTCTCAACGCGGGCCTCTGGTCTTCCTACTACCTCCAGCGGGTGAGTAGTATTCAGAGTCCGTTGAAGGCTCGCCTGAAGGGAAAGCGATTCTATCGAAGACAGATCTTCTTACCGGCAATGCTCCCGTCGTGAGGGGTTGGACCGGTGTATGCTTCTTTTGGCATCGTGCCTTCGTCAAATCAACCATAGAACCACCATCTTCCTCACCATACATTTCCAGGACAAAAATCGGGCGAAGGGATAAGGCTGTAGCAGCCAGAATCTTCTTCGTGGCTTCGACGTTGAGGGGGTCCTGAGATATAGTTTCCACCATCGTGCTGCTAGCTGCAGCCGCCTTAGGCCTCCAGACACGTCGAGTCTTCTTCGGTTGTACGAACCGTTTTAAAGTCTTCGACTTTTTATCAGAGAGGAGACCTTCAAAAGCTTGCTGATCGAAGCGTACAACCAGCAAGTCTTGGGAAGATCCCGGCAAGTTGTCATCAGATTGCATCACCGACTTCTCGTTGGAGGAGAAGGTAGTCCCCAGTAGAGTCGCCATTTTGTTCGACATAATAAAAGGTTGAACGAACTTTTTGCTTTATTGAACGTATAAGATATCAGTGTACAAATAAGGAAGTCCTAAACAGGATATCTAAGTACAGGGAAAAGAGATTTCTAAAAAAGTGTGACGGTGCAGATCGAGCACTGCAGTGGCTCCTTTACTCCGATGACAATCTGACGACAAATCAACCTTGCTCGGGCTCTATTGCACCTTTGATGCAACTCTGGGATAACCGATCAGGAGGCTATCTAGAGGAGAAGATCCCTTGGAGGAGGTTGTTCTTCTGTTGGTTGGTTGGTGGATTGTTCCTTCCTAGATGAAGGTTGTCGAGCTCTTTAAGTTGAAGGACAACTCCTTCTATTTATAGAGAACCGAGCACATATGCGATGTACATTAGGGTTCTTGTGATATGAAAGAATCTGCCGTCATTGCACAGTACGGTCTTCTGCTTTGCTGACACGTGACAGACATAGAGATTCTCCTCAATCAAGACCTCTAGTGGTTATCAACATAACCGAAGGAGGTGACACGTAGCGTGTGTCGATTTGCTTGCTCGGATACAGCTGAGTAAATCTTGGGATTTCATCGTAGATTTGGTGTCTAATTGATCCTCGTCTAAGATTTAAATCAATCTGATATGATATCAATCATGATTTAATCCCAATCTTTTCTGTAAGAGGTGGTTTAAACAAATCAATTGGGGTGGACCCATGCTTCCTGCGCCTCTGGTGAGGACTTAGTACTGCTGTGCTTCTGGAGCGACGAGTAAACCGTGCTTTTGGAGACGACAGAGCCTCTGTGCTTTCAGGCGATGAGTGGACTTAGCTTCGAATGATGACAAAACTTCTGTGCATTTAGAGCAACGATAAAGCTGTGTTTCGGAGTAACAGAGTCACTGTGTTGTTGGCGACGAGTAGACTTGTGCTTCAGGTTGGCGAGGTTACTGTGATTTTGGAGTGACAGGCTGACTTGCATTGGTTGTAGTAGGAGTTCCCAAGTCTCTTGTAGAGAAGTGACTTAAGCTTCTTGATCGGAGCAGATGACTGCGCCATGGGAATGGAGATGTTATGAACATATCACCATCATGTGCCTCATGTGGATGAATATAAGTAGCTGCACCTTTGAACTTTGAAGGCGTTGGCTTTGGAGGAAAGGGTATAACACCCTTGTGTCTAGGGTTGGCGTAGGCAGGTAGCTGCGCCTCTTGTATGAAGACACTAGTTTCTGAACTAAAGGAAAGGGCAGGGCCTACCACCATCTTGCTTCTGAGGTTAGTGCAGGCGAGTAGCTGCATCTCTGGCTTGAAGGCTTAGCTTCGGAATTAATGAGCGATAAATCCCGCTCTTTAAGGACTTACCTCTTAATTGCCACCGTAATATGGGAAATTCCAAGGGTCTAAGACTGACACTCATTGTGCTGAGTCTTAGGTTCATTCCATTAATACGGGAATTCTTACCGTCGGCTATATGGAGTGCACTCTGGGCCATTCTCAGTCCTATAAAAGGGGAAGTTCTCCTCTGAAGTGTCGTTGTCTTCTTCTTGGCATGCTTCACCACCATGCGAGATCCAAACTTAAATTTGAGTGGTGATCGACCTTGTATAAGTTGGCTGCTGGTTGAGGTTTTTCTCATTCATAGGAGCCATGTTCTTATAGAAGAACTTTGTGTAGAAAGAGCCATTGCTGCCCTTAAGAGGTATGTAAATGTCCTCTTAAGGGAGTTCAAATCTGGACGACATCTGGGGGATCTTCGAGGTCCTGATGACCTAGGTTATGGGTGGATAGCCAACCCGAAGAGCCACAGGTTGTGCTATGTCCTTCCCATTCAGGGCTTCGTGACCTGCTGTACTCTTTAAAGGCTCGGGCCAATGACTGCTTCCGGAAGCTGCTTTCTTTGGGCGAGTGGCTGATATGCTTCTGGGAGGCTGTGCCCATAAAAAGGTCAGAATATGCCTCGATGGAGGTCAAACTTCTGGTATGAAGAAGAAGGGCTGAGCTTTGATGAAGACTGCATCCCTTGTAGACCCCTCTAGGCTCTGTCGAATATGTACCAGATCCTTTGTACACGAACAAAATTAGTCCTTTTTGTGTAGTCTTGATGTGTCTGTACTAGACTTTGGTAGACGTGATATATAACGGACTTCTTTCCATTTCTTATGTTTGTCTTTTTAGCACTTGGGCTGAGCCTTTGTATCATCTGCTCTGTGGCGAAGGGAAGTCATCAGTTGAGATTTTTTATGCTTCTACACCTCAATCATCTCCTTGTCTTCTTGAGAAGGTACAAGTATTTTTGCTATAGAGAAGGCCGGGACATTTGAGGATAATATCTCTTCGGGAGGTGCAATCTCCGGAGCATCCTCGGTAGGTGACAGTAACATTATTCCTGTCGCGGCAAGTGGAGCCACTGGAATATTGAACTTTACGAACACTGGTTCTGAAGTAGGGACCAAAGGAGTATCCACTGGAATAGTTGGAGCTGGAATACTCGTTATTGGACCCCCTGCAAATAGAAAACTCATATATCAACACAAACGCTTGATGAATTAATATCTGGAAAGGTAGAAGCATTACCTTTCGGGGTCTGTGGGTCTTATAACGGCAATGACTGTCCTTGCACTGAAGGAATAAGTGAAGTTGCAGTTTCTTGCTGCACAACTTCGGTTATCAACAGTCTTCTCCTTGTTTTGCGCTTAAGCAGTATTGGAGGAGATCCTTGGGATCCAGAAGGTTTATCACGTACGTCTGGTCTCCTACTAGTCTCATCAGAAGGAACTCTACCTTCTTTTGGGATCGAAGAAGGGGTTGTTCCTATTCTCCTAGAAGAAATCCCTGCTTCAGCTTGTCGTGTCTAGGATCTAGTCCTCATTGCAGGCTGTTCAGTAATAACAATTGCTTCTTTTGTTTTCATCCCCGGAGCCTTAGTAAGAGAAGGAAGTTCGGCTGGGATGGATGGGGTAGATGACTTCCTGACTTTTCGTCTTTTGCTAGTCCCTTTTCCAGGAGATTTTTCTCTCCGCTTCCTGAGGAGGATTTCTAGCAGATCATTTACCTCGTCAGGGAGGCCGACAAGGGTAGCTTCAAGAGGCTCATCAGCAAGAGCATTCACTTCATCCTCTTTAAATTCTAGGGTGGTTCTGATCCCCAACCGCGATCGTTTGGCACTAACAAAACTATTAGACAAGGTGAAGCCTTCGAAAAAGGTATTGGCTGAAGTAAAAAAGTTTGTATATATATATATAACATATGTGGGCCCTTTTCAAGAGTAGCAGAGGGCATTAAGAAAGTAGCTTTAGTACCCCGGGCACTATAATACCTCCACCCTCTAGCACCATCGATCAGATATCCGGCGGCTCTTAGGCAGGTGGTTGCATTGTCGATGTGCATTTGACCATAGCCGAACTGGCGAGTAAATCGGCTATGCAGATACAGCTCCAGACAACACTCAACCCCGAATCGATATATCAAGTGAGAGGGTCTGATCATCTTCAACCACATAAAAGCAACTGGTAGTGGACGAGCAGCCATAGGCTCTAAATCCATGAGCTGGGTTGGAAAATTTGCACATTCAGGAGGAGGAGGAACATAGTAGAATCTCAACTCGGAACCCATACTAAATGCCTTTCGGCAGTCAGTAAGGGAGTTGACTTTCCATCGAGATGTGGTGTAACATCTAATAAAGTCTCCTCCTACGACACCTAGAGCAGGATCCATCAGAACGGGGTTGTGTAGTAATAACCCTCCGAACAAATAAGTATATGGCATCTCTATACAAGAAAAATCATTTCGAGTACTAGGATCCGTCATCATGGCATTTGTGAAAGAACGAAGACCTGCATTCAACCGATAGGTCATTGCAGAAAGAATGTCCATCTTGTGGACGAACACTAATCGCACAACGGCGAATAGTAAACTACGGTGGATCCTGTCAATTACACTGGCTCTGGGGACAACGAATCGTTACAGCCACAATGAAAGAAAGCTTGCCAGAGTCGCTTCTCGAGACATTTGTCGACCACCATCTCTTATATAGGTCTCGATAGGAGTATCAGCCTTAAATTCATGCCAATCTTCCTTCAGCTCATTGTCAACATCCCTTGACTTCTCTATCAATTTCTGGATAGTACTATGGTCAAGTGGTTTGAAAAAGTGAGGATCATAATCTAGGTGGTCCTGCACCTTGTCCTCCTGGATGTGGCCCAAAAATAGGTACAACAACCATTTGGACCAATAATACGTCCCCTTCACATGACTCTTATACAGAAGAGTGCAGATCATAAAATGGCATAAAAGCCCGTCGAAGACTGCTACCATTTCCTGGTTTTTTTTAGCTAGAGCGTCCAACTCTTCATTTGTTGGCACATACTCTTCATATGGATTTTTACCCATTGGCAGATGAGAGATGTATTACATCTCATGAAGGAAAAAACTTATCTCTCCATGAGGAGTCATAAAAGTGCATGTCTTATCTTTGTATCTTTCCACCAAAGCCAAAAACAGATTGGGATTGGTGCGAATACCGCTGGAAGTTCTCCAAATAGATTCATAAAGCTCTAAATCTATTAGCTCATCTCTAAACTTGTTCAAAGCCCAGATTGAAAGATGGTTCCAGCATTTGATCTTAGGACTTATCAAACCTGTCAACTGCATATTCTTGTCTGGATACTTTCCTTCAGCCTTAGCGAAAAGATTCGCGAAGAAAGGAATTCTAACTGGGATCATCAGGTATGAATCTTCAGACGACACGCAGCTCAGTTTTACGCCCATCGAGTGAGTATTACTCCTCTTTGATGAGATATAAAATATGTCCTTATTCTGGGGACCTAATCTGTGGCATATCCTCCCAACTCTGGCCTGTTGGAAAGAAGTTAGATCCTATACCATATTTCGAGGATAGCTGGCATGAGCGAAATGGGATAGGGACAGATGTCTCGTCATATCAGTGAGATATATTATTCTGTTTCCACTCTGATAGACTCGTATTTGCCGCTTTGATTTAGTCCAGCTGTCTTTCTTGATAGCCTTACCAAATAAGAAGGTTGGCTTCTTATTGGGAACCTGGTCCAAACTTACAACGTGTTCACCATTCATCAGGCGTAACAAAGTCCTGTCATCTCGAGACTTTAGCACAGCTCTTCTAGTCTCAGAAAGATCATATTGTGGGAACTTGACATGAGAAAGGTTTTCCTGATACTCTGACACCCGGAAGGCAGAAGCCAATTCTTCCGCATAAAGGTCTTCCCTTAGATCAACTGCAAAAGAAAATTTAGAGTTAAAATCTTAAAAAAGATTATTTCTTAAAGAAATACTCTGTGCCAAACATGGATGGCGCAGGATGTGAAAAGTAGTCCACAGTTGGCACATACAATCTGACAGTTCTCAAAATAGATGGTGCATCAGCTAGTTAGCGCATGACATCAGATGGCGCATCAAGTTCAAAATATGACAAATGGAGCAGAGCATTATTGTTTTGATTTTGTGCCAACACTCTGAAAGAGGTGGCGCAGCTTGTAGATGGCGCAAAGCATTGACCAAAACTCTGAAAGAGGCGGTTAATATCGGCCTTTGATCGTGCTACACGGGAATGGCACGAGCTTTCGGTTTGTCTTCCCCGATCGTTTCTCCTCACCTTCAAGAGCGGGGTTCGCCTCCTCAGCTTTCGCCGACGGCATGACGTGTTGTGGCACCATCAGTGGTGGCACATGCGAAGTGGCTCCGGCCACTTTCTTTCCTTTCTCGGCAGCGTTTCTCTTCGGGGCCATTGATCAAAAGCTTCGAAAACTTAAAGAGAGAGAAGATGAAGAGCTCGAGAAGAAGATAGTTTTGAGTAAAAGTGTTTTCTCTCTCTTCTATCAGGTTTTTATAGCCTAAAAGCTATCCGTAATAGTCATGCCAATCACACCTAAAACTCGAAGTCGGTTACAACTCTGACATGTGCTAATTACACAGAAAGGATTTTTATTCAAAGTATTCCAAAATTTGAAGTTTTTCAAATTTGAAAACATTGAAGGGGGTCTTGTAAAAGCTCAAAAAGTATGAACATCATTATGCACTACTCTTAATTGGCGCCAGCACTCAAATAGTCAAATGGCACCAGACAGCATATGGAGCATGACATCAATTGGCGCTGGACTTCAAATGGCGCTGGCTGATACGTGGCAAGCTTTCTCGAGAAGCTGAAACAGTTTTCATCATGACTGATAATACGTCAGTCGAGAAAAATCTATTTCGAATCTCGAACATGTGACGCTCGAAGACATAGTGTCAAATTTGTCATAATAACTGACAGCTGCCTTGCACCATTCGCAGTTGGCGCAAGGTAAATAACAAATTATGCAGGGTGCATTAAAACAACAAATAGCGTTCGGTACCATTCGACAGTGGCACTATTCGATCAAATCATCCAGAAGCTGTTAGATGACGTGGCACGCATGCCACTAATCTCGAAGAACGTGTACGTAACACTGCCCACGACCAAGCGCTTCTCTATCACAGAATGCCACATGTCCAAGCAGTTAAACCAACCGTTCATGCGATTGGATAAATGGCACGCCAAATGTAGTGTGCACCAACCAGGATAACTACTTAACAATTATCTCTAAACTCTACAAATAGAGTTCCAAAATACTTTCAAAGGATCGCTAATGATCATAAACTCCTGAGCACTTGCTGCAGCACTCTCCAAAGGCTTTCTTCTTTCGACATCGCATCGTCCAAAGGGGAATGAAGTGATCATCTTCTAATCAGATTCCTATTGTTGTACTTCTCCAAAAATTAACTTGTACTCTTGTACACACTCTTCTCAATTTGTAATCAAACAACTTTTGTTTTAGCAAATAGCTGTTGTCGTTAGCCTTCGTCGGTAGCCTTGGGATGGAGGTCGGCAGCGAGGCACCTCTAGTTTGTCCCCCTGGTCGATAGGAGGCGACTCTCGCCAGCCCGGGCGGTGGCAGTGGCCACAATAGCAACAAAATAAGCTGCAACAGCCTCAGTAATGACAACAGAAGTAGCAGCTACTTTCTACAACAAACAGTTGCTATAACCTGCCCTAAAAATAGGGAAGGAAGAAAAGGAAGGTTGGAGGAGGGTTAGAAGGAAGGAGAGTAAGTTTTGGGCTACTTGGTCGGCCAAGAGGGGGGAGAGTATTAATAAAGAGTGAGGGAGAGGGTGTAGTGTATGGGCAGTGAAGTATTAGGTTGAGTGTGAGAGTAGTTGTATAGGATAGTCATGTGAATGACTTGATGACTTAGGAGGATGTGCATGAAGGATGGATGGGAAGTGATAGGGTAGCCACCTTTTGGTTTAGCTAAAAATGACTTGCATTTATGGTGGGGTTGGTTTTATGTGCCATGGATTAATCCATATTTAGAGTTCATGGGTCAATCGGTTTGTCCATTGGGGTTTAAGAGTAGGTATACTAGGTTTTTAGTATTTTGTAGAGAGGGAAATAGTGTAGGTTATTTTGTAGGTGTCGTGGAAGGGTGCACATGGGTTTGGGTTGGGTACTTGGGCTAGATTGGGTTAGGTTTGGATTTGGTGTCACCATGACTAGAAATTGGGTCAATCATGATCATGGATACGTAAATAGCATGTGGGGACTCAATTGGATGGGACACATGTGTCATGTGTGCAGTAGGCTTAGTTTGGGTCATAACCATGCTTGGGGTCAAGGGAATGGGTCAAAACTATGTCGCCAAATTAAGTTGGAAGTGAATGTCGGTTCATGGAGGGTTAAAATTGGTCTTTGTGTTAGGAATGTTGTGTGACTAAAATGGAGCACAAGAAGGTGGTTTGTGTGGGACATGAAGGTCATGGGTGTAGGGGGTATTGTCTAGGTCATGTATGTAAAATTTGTTTTGAGAAAATGACTAATGTTGTGTTCCTAATTTAGAAATCATAGCAAGGTGCACCTAATGATCATAAAAAAAAGTGGGATTCTAATATGAAACAATTATTCCTAATAAAAACAAAATTAATCATAATCCTCAACTAATCCTAAAAATTTTAAATAAGGGCTTACATTAGTAGATAGCTGATTTGTAGTTATTCAGTTATTGGTGTTCGTGATGGTACGACTGGAGATATTAAAGCCAGACCGTTGTACGAATACTCTAAGAATATAAGAAAGTGTACCATGACAATATTTAGTATTTTTATATATCTCTTTTATTGTTCATAGATATTGTGGATGTAGGATAGGTGATACTTAGCGTCCGAATCATATTCGGGTGTCGATGTCGGTATGTAGATATCTAGTATCGACACTAGGTATGTCGATTACTTTATTTAAGTTTCATTAACACGATAGACCCGGGACACTAACACAATCATGATACAGAGTCTAAAGGAGATATTCGTGGTTACAGACTTCGTGCTAGGATACTGGATTGTTTACTTTTACTTGAGATTTACTTGACTTGACTTGGCTGGATAACACTAGTCTATGGGGGGAAGAATACTACCACCATATTATGCGACATATACCTACTCGTATGACCTCGATTCTGTGTTTAGGACATGGTGATTACCCTACTCGTATGCCATCGTCTCTATAGGAGAGCTTCGAGGTTACCCACTCGTATGCCCTTGGACCCATGACACGGAGCCTAAGGGTACAACCAACTGAGGACCTTGTGAGCCTCAGTGGATGGAGCCTGATATCCGAAATATGGTCTTACGTGCATATCACCTAGATGATTATGATAGTTACGCTTTAGTAGTTGTATTTTATATTACTGTTACATTGGTATATCGTTTCTTGTACCTTGATACGTCCCCGGAGGACCTGGTCGTTTCCCAGGTATAAATGAGGAAGTTTACCATGAGGTTTACAGGTCAATAGCTGAGAGTGGAGACTTACCTCCGTAGGAGGACGAGATAATTTCAGAGCATTTCTTTTGATTTATGTAGTTTACCATCCATCACATTTCTATTTCCTTTTCAGCAGATTGTTAGTTGGATATTATCTTTTACTTCTTGATGTGTTGACGGGCTATCTTTTCCCGTATATTTTATTACTCATTATTACTGAACATATTTTACTACTTTATATTATTATTAATATTATTATTATTATTATTATTATTATTATTATTATTATTGTTGTTAATATTATTATTATTATTATTATCATCATCATCATCATCATCATTATTGTCATTATAATTATTATTATTATTATTATTATTATTCTTATTATTATTATTATGGACATGGATATCTTGTGTCTTGACTATTCTATGTGGATGAGTTTAGCATTGTCCATGTAGCATGTGTTGTGTCGATTGAGGTTTAAAGTTATATTATACAACTTAGTACTCTCTAACGGGCTTGCTATATAGATTGGCCCATTGGAGATATGCTGCTGGCATGTATACGTATGTCTAGTTTTGCATATTTTTGGACTGAGGCTTTACATGTTTTCATGGTAGCCCAAACATGTCCGATCTTAAATCATATCGGTTACGTTAGGGTACCGACGTGAGCTTGCAATTAGGTTATAGAAGACACCTATGATCTTATCCACAAATTTATATTACACGCCCTCTATTTCTACATATCAACTTCGAATTTAATTACTTGACTTGCATCCTGTTTGATATCATCTTTTCTTATCTCATAAGTTTTGTTTACATGTAGTGCAATGGACCACGAGCCAACGACGAGGGTCCCGTAGATACTCCGCATGGTGTGGTAGTTACCCACATTACACAACCCTGCCACCGATTGGAGGCTTATCTATACAACATGGCAATTATATCGCTTCGCATGTTTTGAGGTTCAGGAAAGATGACATTTCGCCACTTACCTTGCCACCACGGACATAAGTACCAGTAATGCCACCCGTACCACCGATGCCATTATTTCAGTTCAAACAGTCGATGGACCTATAGAAGCAGTTTCAGACATTCTATGTGATGATACAAGCTTGACAGTAGATCCATCCACCATCCCGTCAACCATCGACGAATTCCATCATACATTTTTGCCAGCTGAAGCCATCTAAATTCTCAAGAAAGGAGAAGCCTACAAAGGTTCATGAGTGGCTCACTAATCAGCAGAAGTTAGAGGCAGTCGAGCTAGCCAAGGATCGCTGGATGATTATTGTCAGGATGCAGCTAACTGACGATATGCACTACTGGTGGCTCATGGAAGAGAAGCGACTTGGGCCGGAAAATGTCACTTGGGAGGAGTTCTCTAAGCTTTTCCAAGAGATGTACATCCTAGCCACTTTTTGAGTGAAACTTTGGGACAAGTTCCTTCATCTCATCTAAGGCAATTAACGGTAGAGGAGTACAATGTCGAGTTTCTACGACTGGGACAATTTACAGCAACACTGATCCAGATAGAGGAAGAAAAGGAGAGAAATTCTATGATGGTCTAAGTTTTGAGTTACAGAAGCTTATCGGAGCGGCTGCACCTACTAGTTATTCGGGAGTCCTTACAGCAACACTACGTTTTAAGTGAGTCTACCGGAAGGAGTCAAGCTAGAAGAGGACTCTTGTACCAGCCAAAGTAGAACAAAGAGTACTGGCAAAGAAGCCCCTGATGCACCATTAACAAAGACCAACCCAGCTATCAGCATCTACATTAACTATGTAATGCCCTGCTCTATGCGAGGTATTTGGTTGGCTTGTTGGATGTGATCAAAAAGTTAGACCATGACTTGTGTTGGAAATCAAATGAACTAAGAATGCTGCAACCCCTCTGAGTTGGCAGGATGGAGATGAGTTATAAAACATGGTTCGCTGGTGGAGCTATGTCTAGTAGAAAATATATGTGATCGGAACATGAAGACCCTTTGTGTAAGTGAGTGGAACTGTCCCTTCTCCCTACTCTTTCTTGCTTAATAAAATAGAATATTGTGTTGCTACAGTATGTCCCTAAATGTCCTATGCCTTAGTTGTTGAAAAATTGAGATGCTAATGTTGAATACTATTGAATTATAATTACTTGAACATTGAAATGTTAATGTGAATTGATGCCATAAAATGACTTGATAATCTCTCTCATAAAAATGTTGATGAACTGAATAAAACACTTGAATCATGTACACTCTGTGTAACTGTTGTAAAGATACAAATTGTTGCCTATTTTCTTATAAGAAATAAGATCAATAATAAATGTCCCTTATGAAATGAATAAAATAATATATGTTCCTTCATGAAAGGAATGATATAAGAAATATTATAATGAACTGAAGCGATGTAAAATGATGAAGCTTGGGATTGATGAGATCACCAAATAGAATGATGGTAATGATGGAAATAATTAGTCATTGAATACGACTTGGATGAGATGAAATGATTCACTGTTGCCTTTACCTTCTTTTAGTATTTTACCATGCGTTTACGTTCACGATCGAGTCGGACATGCATTCGCCTGGTTATGGACAACTTGTGCACAAGGGGTGATTGTTTCCTCGGACGGTATGCCTGGGGGCGCTAGGGCCATTACGACCTAGGGGGAATGCAAATGTACTTTAAGGGTACGTAGTATCGGGACTTTATTTTAGGCTAGCTACCTACTTTGAATGGCGCAGCTATACCCTTTGAAGTCCTATATGGTAATATCCTAAATGGCGAATTAACACTAGTGATCATGCTGTAAGGATGCATGCTAACGAATATTTTGTACATGCAGAGTAAGTATATTACATAACATGTATTTGATGCCAGTACGAGGAAGTGGACTATCGGTAAGAAATCACTAAAATGTGATATGATTATCATATATGTTAGTTTGACTTGCATGCTTAACATGTTAAATACAATACTACTAAATGTTGCCTTTCTATTAGTATTGATATAACATGTTGAACATGATAACACTAAGTTTGTTTTAATGATACTGGCTATGAACACTACTTAATTATGACATACATGTTAAACTATTGCTATAAATATGAAATATAAGAATATATGATGCCCATGAATTATTGTTGCTCCTTACATGAACTGTAAATTGATGCTAGGCACCAAATAGAAAGAGCACTCTTAATAAATGTTTACTCACATGACTACTTAGTGTTGGTTTAGACGAGTGGGCTAGTTCTGCTCGCCAATACACGATAATGTACTAACCTATGTTGTGGGCACTCTTTTTAGGTGCTTGTTCTTGGGAAGTTCAGTACACGATGATTGGATTAATCAGTCACGCGGCATTGGAGATTTGTTGGGCATGCAGAAGCCCTCCATGCAAAAGATGATGTCTTCTATTTATAAAGGGCATAATGTATTGAACATTGTAACCTTACTGTAACAGTGAGTTGTAAGCCAAGTCGGCATATTTGGTTGTAACCGAAGTCGGCATACCAGTTGTAAGTCAATGTATCAAGTATCCAATCTTAGCCTAGATGGCACGTGTTCAGTTGGCCATCGAGTAAAATGTGAGATAGGTTTAAGCTTTATATTCTACTACAAGTCTTGTACTTCATTTTAATTAACAATAAAAAGATTATATTTCTACATGCCATATTGTGACTTCAAGTTATCTGCTTATTTCTGCTAATATGAATCAATAAGGTGTTATATTCAATAAATGTGATGTATTATTATTATCTTTAATTTGTTTGCTTGTGTCGCTGCAACGTGTTCTTATTTAAAGATTATCTAGTTTGTACCGTCTTTGTCTTGTAATACTTATACGACATCATGCCCAAGCGAGGACGAATTATTCAACGTTGCTTCCATAATTAAATCAAAGATTGCTTCCGCAATTATTCTGATATTACTTTCACAATCATTCCAAGTTGTCTCAGGTCTGAAAAAGTTCTTCGACCCTCTTGGCTGCTCAATGGTTGTTCCATACAATAAGTCAAAATATATTATAATGCCCATGAATTGGATTGTTGTTGGTTTGGACACTGACGTCCCAACAATGACTCGATGCCATAGTATGCTATTTTGTGATTGATGTTCGGAATGTGGGAATAGAGAAAAGTTGCTATGTATGTTATAACATGTTTAACAATTGCATGTTATGTTGGAAAGGAATTGTGAATGGGATAATTGATAAATGAGTTCAACAGAATTGATGAGTTGACATATGTTTGGAGGCCTTGTGATTGTGAGACCCTGAGATGTTGACTTTGTGTTGTGATAAGTCTGGATCATGATTGTTTGGAATAGACTTGGGTTCAGTATTGTTGGAAATGGCTTCATTTCTGAGTGGTACATGCCTCTACCACTTCAGAATGAGATGTATTTTGACCCTTTCATAGGATATCAATGAGACTATCTGTGAGTATTGGGTAGTGTTGAAACTTAGCAGAGACTCATGCCTTGTTGATAGGTGACTCGAGTGTCCAGTGATGGTGGTGTTACGCTGGGTAACAAGAATTCTTGGAAATTGTAATGAGTGCCTTGGTTGGAAACTGTTGTGTCAGGTGATGACTCAAATTAGTTGGATCATTATTATATTATGGGCAAATGGATTTGGCAAGAGCATGTAGTGGCTTAGAACATTGAAGGATAATTATGATTGGTTGGATGCAAATCATGTGTGTCTATTACAGTTGGCTGCTAATCTGAATGTTTTAAAAATATTATTCGTGACCATGATGAATATAGAAAAATCTGTTATAACCATAATGTGTGATAGATGCTAATCCATCTTGACCATCGAAGGATAGATTCAGTTAAGTACGAGTTCGTGCTTGGTAATATGGATAGTCGTTGCATACGTGTGTGTATTCTTGAGGATTTGAATTGTATCACAAAAGTAACAAGTAGAGACTCTGAATACTTGTGCTATGCAAAGAATAGTTAATTGAAATATAAAATTATCGGATTCGACTGGAGTACTCGGCCCTTATGGGATGAGATTGTATGAATATTCGTACACGATTTTGATGGTCGAGAAACAAAGGGGATTCGAGACTAACAAATGTGTTGGATAATGTCGATAGATAAGGTGATTGTATAGATGGTTGTCAGTTGGGATATAGATTGCTGGGTTATGACCTAGTGATATGACCTTGTCATACATATCGAGATAGTATGATTGTGATATTGGTAAGACTTGTAACATGGTTTCATGACCATTAGATGGTACATGTGGATACGAAGGAGTTGGAATTAAAATTGAATTGCTGGGAATTGTATGTCAGATTAGGATTTAGACCATAATATTGCTAGATCGACCTTAGTCGATCATTGGGTAAGTCTAGAGTGAGCCTTTGTGGGAGTTAGTTCCTTGAGGATGACCATAGATAGACTTGACCCAAGATACCATGGGCTGCATAACCATTTGTCAGCATAGTCGACAATAGCGATTAGTTATTCAGATTGAGTTTATACCCATATGTTTGGATAAAGTTCCTTGAACCATCAGTTGGTTGTTGGCCCTAAGAATAAGGGATTAGTATGGTCCTAGTAGCCGTCTACTCTAGGGGAGTCATCTGAATCATTAGGTTTAGCTTTCGGTATAGGTAACCTTAGAGACATGATCGAATAATAGGGCGACCATTGGCAACCCATAGGGTGATCCTTTGGTATTAAACGAGAGACGATGATGAGTATGACCTAAGGAGGTATATGCCTCAACGTGAGCCTCAGAGATATTTGATAATTGAGAAGTTATGTGTCGGTCTTAAGCGAAAACTATAATTGTGGGGTAATACTTGAGTTGTATGCATCGAAATGTAAATTGTTCCATAAGATGAAATTGACTGCTCAAGATGGAATTGATGGATCGGTACCTAAAGTCGGTTAGCTGGATTAACAGGGAATACTATATATCATGTTGGAAAAGATAGACCGTCGCTCAAAATTTTGATTGTTGGATTCATAGTTTGAAAGAAAAAATTGAAATAAGATATTATGGGATGGATATTATGTTGGATGGAATGTTGCATGAAAATGTGTTCTTCGCTCGAGTAATTGATAATAAGTGACCCTCGGATTGGACCTTTTATAAAAGATGAATTGTCTCGGTAGGAAGTGTTGTTGGATTCGAAAAGTTATTTAACAATTGGAAATTACGGAATCATTCATGACCCTCAATGTGAATCAAAATCAAGTAACAGCTGGCTGCATTCATAATTTTAGTGAATGACAGACGAATGTATTGAAACATTGTGATAAGATATTGGAATACTTAAAAGAGATAGAAGGATTAATATTGAGATTGGAGGGAATGAAAGTGCATATTGATTATTGTGAACTCTTTGTATGGTTGGTTTCAAGTTAGACCATTGGCTTGAAAGATAGCGATTGTGGCAAACGAACGTAACAGTAAGTAATTGAAAGGATGGTGATAGATTTTGGGAATGCCTAGAACAAAATTGGATAATTAACGTGTCTAAGTTGGATTTGGGGAAGAAAGTTATACCTGTGGCTTATCAAATTGCACTAGCACGGACGTTGGCTAAAATGCATATATTTTGGGGACACCTAAAGTATGTGTATGAATCCAAATAAAGTGATAGGCTACAACCAAGATATAGCACTATAGGAAGAACATTGGTGAATCAATGATAAGTACAAATATTTTGGAAGAAGAGAAAGACGAATTGAATTATTGATGAATTAAGTAGTACAGTTGGATAACAATCTCGAGATGGTCGAGTGAGCTGAAATGGATATTGAATTAAAGTGGAATAAGGAACTTTTTGTGACTAAGTGAATTTGTAGAATGAGTTGTTCTCTTAAGTTTCGAGAACAAAACTTTTTCTGAGTGGTATATTACGTAATGCTCCGCTCCGTGCAAGGCATTTGGTTGGCTTGTATGATGCGATCAGAAAGTTAGACCGTGACTTGTGTCGGAAATCAAATAAACTAAGAATGCTAGAGCCTCTCTGAGTTGGCTGGATGGAGATGAGTTATGGAACATGGCTCGCTGGTGGGGCTATGTCTAGTATAAAATATATGTGATCGGAACATGAAGACCCTTTACGTAAATAAGTGGAACTGTCCCTTCTCCTCTACTCCTTCATGCTTAATAAAATAGAGTATTATGTTGCTATAGTATGTCCCTCATTGTCACATGCCTTAGTTGCTGAAAAATTGAAATGCTAATATTGAATATTGTTGAATGATAATTACTTGAATATTTATCTGTTAATGTAAATTGATACTATGAAATGAATTAGTAATGTTGCTTATGTAAATGCTGCTAAACTGAATGAAACAGTTGAATCATGTATACTCTGTGAAACTATTGCAAAGATGTGAAATATTGTACGTTTTCTTATAAGCAAAGAGATTAATGACAAATCTCCCTTATGAAATGAATGAAATATTATATGTTCCTTGTTGAAAGGAATGGTGCGCGAAATGTTGTAATGAACTGAAGCGATGTAAAATAATGAGGCTTGGGATCGATGAGATCACCAAGTGGAATGATTGTAATGATGGAAATAATGACTCGTTGAATATGACTTGGGTGAGATGAAATGATGCACTGTTGCCTTTAATTTATTTTAATATTTTACCATATGCTTATGTTCATGATCAAGTCGGACATGCATTCATATGGTCAAGGACAACTTGTGCATAAGGGGTGATTGTTTCTTCGGATGTATGCCTGCGGTGTTGGGGCCATTCCGACCTAGAAGGAAATGTAAACATACTTTAAGGGTACGTGGTATCGGAACAATTTTTAAGGCTAGCCACCTACTATAAATGGGCGTCGTATACCTTTCGAAGTCCTATATGGCAACATCCTAAATGGTGAATTAACACCAGTGATCATGTTGTAAGGATGTACGCTAACGAATGTTTTATGCAGGCAGTGTAAGTATATCACAAACCTATATTTGATGTAGGTACGAGGGAGTCAGCAATCGATAAGAAAATACTTAAATGTCATATGATTATCATGCTTGTTAGTTTAACTTCCTTGCTTAACATGTTAAATACAATGCTTCTAAATATTGTCTTTCCATAAGTACTTCTATAACATTTTGAACATGATAACACCAAGTATGTTTAAATGATGCCTTGCTATGAACACTTCTTAATCATGACATACATGCTAAGCTGTTGTTATAAATGTGAAATATGAGAACACATACTACACATGAATTATTGTTGCTCCTTACAAGAACTATTAAATGATGCTAGGCCCCAAATAGAAAGATCACTCTAAATAAATATTTGCTCACATGACTACTTAGTGTTAGTTTAGGCGAGTAGACTTGTTCTGCTCGCCAGTACACGACAATATATTGACCCACATTGTAGGCACTCTTTTAAGGTGCACATGCTTGGGAAGTTCAATACACAATGATTGGATTGATCAATCCCGCGGCATAGAAGATTTATTGGGCATACAGAAGCTCTCCTTGCAAAAGTTGATGTCTTCTATTTATAAAAGGTATAACATATGGAACATTGTAATCTTATTGTACCAGTGAGTTATAAGTCAAGTCGATATATTGAGTTTTAAGCCAAGTCGGCATATCCAGTTGTAAGTCAATGTATCAAGTATCCAATGATATGGGTTGTAAGCTTTGTATTCTACTGCATGCCTTGTACTTTATTTTAATTATCAATAAAGAGATTATATTTCTACATGCCTTATTGTGATTTCAAGTTATCTGCTCGTTTCTGCTACTATGAATCAATACAGTATTATATTCAGTAAGAGAGGTATATCATTATTATCTTTAATTTGTCTGCTTGTGCCGCTGTAACGTGTTTCTATTTGAAGATTATTGATTTTGTACCATTTTTGTCTTGTATAAGTACAATTCAGATATGTACGACATCACGCCCAAGTGAGGACGATCGATTCCTAGAGATTTATGTGAGGACGAATGACTCTGCAGAATCAGGACATGACAACATACATGCTATTACTGCGTATGAGAGGTCATATCAAGAGGGATTGTTGAGGCAAGCTAGGATTATGCCTGGGCTGCATGTCGGGTCAACATTCAGTGCAAGACTTCCCGTACTCACATAGAGAAGTACTGACGATGTAGCTACCAGCATCGAGACTAGTGCATCAGTCACCTAGGCCAGCGTACCCAAAACCTATAGCAGCACAGGTAGGACCTGGAGGCATGCGACCACCGGCTGTCACGCCCTGGTTTAGTAGAATCGATTATTCTCGCTAAGGCGTGATGCGACGTGAGCCTAGGTTGCGCTCGCATAAGGTGGATTCCATAACGGCCGATTACAATAGCTTGTGACGGGGTCGTCGTATGAAAGTCCCAAGCAGAGAAATTGAATAACACAAAGACATGTACAAAATGATTCTCTTTATTCATTTTGAAATAAGTTTACAATGGCATGAAGCCAAGGTTACAACTCACTCAATCTCACTTTCTCTCTTGATACAAACACTTAGGTCCCTCTTTTCTCTCAATACAATACTACATAGGTGCCAGTTCGACTTGTAACATGAATATTCTTCAGAAAGCGATGTCCATACATTATGTCCCATATAGGTGAAGACGTTAACGTGGCTCCACGCCTCGAAACACTTAGAAAATCTATGCCTTAGCGCGTCCAAGTGAGCTCCACCTCGAAGGAGCATGTACTATCACCTGCGCATGAAAATCGGAGGGTTGTCAGTACACAACCGAACTGGTGGACAAACATCTCGTAAACCCAAACAAAAACCAACACATTCATTTAATGAGTGCAACTTTTATCTATTTTTGGTCTTTCTAATCTTTCCTTAGGATCAGTTCAAAGACATAGATGCATGGCCTATTTAGTGCATCAATGTTGCATTCGTGTCGTAAAATCCCTTTGTGTGACATTACCGAGACTGTGCCTTAAAACTTTGTAACTTACACAAATATTGTGTCATGACAACGTTGTCGTGCCATAACTTAATCGTATTTCAACATCGAGGCCATTCCTTACAACTCAATGTTACTTAACCAAACTTGCATTTTTGGCCTGACTTGTCTTAGCCTATCAACAACTCAACCTATACTTATGAACTTATATGTGAACTTTGTGCCATACGACTTAATACACAATGCCACCTCTCATGCCATAGCACGAGTTTCTCCTATAGCTAAATCTTTCGCACCATATTTGAATTGCATACCGTAAAATTTCCTTCTTGACTCATTTTGTGTCGTGCTTACACTTATTTTCTTCCTTTACTCAATCGACATCGTATCTGCGAATTGTCGCTCAGCACATTGACTCAACTATATAAAAGGTCACTGGCAAGATAAGCCATCGTAGACATAGATCAGATAGATGGCGGGTCCTTCAATGTAGGTAGCGATCCCCAATTAAAGCCCCAGAATATCCTGGTGCGGTCAAATCTAGCACTGCTATATCTTCTTCCTCCTCGATCAAACTGACCCCGGTGTCCTGGCGTAATCGAGGAAGAAATCCATGTGCACAAGTTATCCATAAAATGATAAGCCATTGTGGACATAGCTCGGATAGACGGCGGGTCATTCAATGCAGGTAGTAAGCCCTAATAAAATCCTCCGAATGTCCTGGTGCAGTATAATATAGCACTGTTATATCTTCTTCCTCCTAGATCGAACTGACCCCGATATCCCTAGCGTAAATCAATCGAGGAAGAAATCCTTGTGCAGAAGCTATCCATGACCGCACACCTACGAGAACATCTAGACTCATGTAAATACATGGCCTAAATTGTGGTATGACTCGAACCATACTTAGCAACCCATGCTCAGAACCATACTTTGTAAAACATGCTCGAAACCATATTTTACAAAACGTGTATGGTTGGAGGATCCCAAACGAGGGATCGTCTCAGCGACAAACGGTCGGATGAACTTTCCATCTTTTGAAACTCAGAAAATGGCTACTGCATAGCCTTTCTGCTTAACTTGACCAAACTATGTTTCATGAAATACTACCAAGTCATATTCTATATGACGAGCCTTGAGAGCATAAAACATATGACTATATGAAGCTGTAGAACCGTAGGACCGTGCACGTGCTCAACTTGAACAACCGTGTTTTTTGAGTGCCTCAACCTGTGGCATCTTCTATGGGACTAACTGGGAGACCATGGGACATTTTTGCTATGACAAGCAGTGAGATCTTGGAACGTGCCTGCTATGACATCGAGTCGATAGCCCATGGCATACTCAACTTAACCCTATTCATGTTTTCTCTAAAGACCTAGTGCCAACTTTAAAAAGCCATCATGGAGTGATTTCTAAACAACAACTTAACCATTTCAAGTTCTATATCACCGACTCAAGACCAGGGGACTATTTTCTTAGCTATGTGGGTCATTTTTTTATTAACAAACCTACTCAGTACATGAAAACTCTATTTTATTAGTGTGAAGGCCAAGCAGAGGCAAGTTTACCGAAGTTGTCCACCTGAACTAGGAGTCGCCTCGACCGTACGAGACTTCGAGCAAGCCATTGCATGGCTAAGTCCAAATATTGTTGTGTTTTGATTCATCCAGTTTAGCTGAATAGGACGGGGCATTACACTGGTACCAGAAGGATTTTAGTCGAGGCCACCCATGGCATACAGGCAATACCATTCCAGTGGCCCAGCTGTCACCCTCGGTTTTTGTTATACGTATTTTGGTATACATGTACGTATCTCAGACCCGTATTTTGACTTGTCCAGGCTGGCTAGTCTTGGGTTTCTTGCGTTGGCATGGGTTAGTTGGCATTTCATGACTCGTGTGGTTTACTCTTGCTGGGGCATGCATCGGGTTCGGTTGGTTTCGGTCTGGTTGGGTTTGGTTTGGGTTAGTATGCAAACCCCTACCTACCACCATCCCCCATTTATTAACCCAACAATGCTTCTCCCTCCTTATTCACTTTCTATTACTACACTTTTTCTTCTTCATTTCTCCACCGACCACCCGCAGTAGGCAAGTGCAACTTACTTCAAGGAGAAACTCAATTTTGTTGTTCCATTGTCTTCCTTACGAGATTCTAAGACACTTTTATACTTAGAATTTTTAATTTCCATGGTTCATTTCATATGTAGATCTAAGTTTTAGTATTTTTGATCATCATGGTTTTGATCTACTGAACTTGGTTATTTTCAAAAATAGAGAGTTCCATGTGGTGGGAGTTTCAATTTTACGCAAGTTTGGCTTTTGAATGGCTGGACTTTATCTAGTCTTGGCCGAGATGGGGTTCCTTGAGTTCTTGTCTCCATGGCTGCAAGTCTCGGCCGTGGGGAGAAGACGAGCCTTTTTATGCACACGTTCATACGTGCCCGCGTAGTGACTTTCTTTTACGCCCACGTTTTTATGTGCCAGTGTAGCATCTCCTTCTTTACGAACACATTTTCACGTGCCCGCGTAGTGTTCCCTTTTTACGCACATGCCTTGCGTGCCCGCGTAATCTGTTCTACGCCGAGCTCATTCGAGCTCTCTTCCGCTCGAGTAGAGTCTCGCGAGCGTAGAATCTTTTTTAGAATCTCGCGTAGAGGGTTGCTCGCGTAGAGTACTTGCTCGCATAGAGGGGTCCTTTCTGAGGTCCTGTTCGCATAGAGTACTTGCTCGAGTAGAAGGGTCCTTCCTTGGTCTTGCTCGCATAAAGTCATTTTATGCTCGGGGCCCCCTAGCCTAGCGTAGTTTCTCTCGCGTAGAGGCTTTGAGCCCCCTATGCGTACACGTGTGCCTTTTGTGCTTACACCCTCTTATTATCGACTTGATAACCTTAACTTGATTGACACGATTGGACTGATAATTATACACGGCAGGGTATGACAAGTAACTGACATAACATGGCATGACATGACAAGACATGACTAGTAAGCATGATAGGAACTATTGAATGCTGTAGCGACGGCTAGCATGATATGACAAGAATGAATGGCCTGGACACCGTAGATGATTGTGTTTGTACAAATGAACCAGTAATGTCTCGTATCATGTCTATGGCTGGGACCCCTGAGTACCACGGTCAGGGGTACCTACTGAAACTGACCAAGGCTAACAACTAGAATAATCCAATAGTCATGAAAAGATTTCCAAGCTACAGGCAATCCCGTTATCTGGGCGCCCCACCTAGGATATGTAGTCTGCTATCGAGTAGGGCACATTTCCAGCACACTGTTATGTGTTGCACCCTTCAAGCTACTTAAAGGTACATGCATTTCCTGGACGATGTACCCACATGAATTCAACCCCTAATTTACATCCTGATAGCCTGGATGGTCTGCAGGGCTTGTGGCTGTTGGAACAATCTCATTGCATCTTACTAATAATTAGGCCTATGATAACCCTAGTTAGTTAATGTATCAAGCCGTACTCATTGCTTGGTCGTGATTGATTGGATGGAGTCTAACCCAGTCTAGTCTTGTCCTGATCCTGTACAAGATTGTTAGCATGACCTGAATGCTTGTATTTACTTTATCGATAAATGGTAGGAAACCAAGTTCCGTTCAGATGAAGGGTTACAACCCCGGTCCTTGTTTAGTTTACGGGTTGTAACTTGGTCATCTGAATAGTCCCATGGTTATCTTATCGTATATCATCATGATTTTCCATATTTTCAGTTTTTTATTATATAATTATGTTCTTGTGCTAATTGCTGGTTTTACTTCTTAAGTGAAGCCTCCTTTGTGACACTTGCTTTTTCTGGGATCTGACCCAGCTGGTTTTGTATGGCCACATACCGGAGTAGCTCTAGAGGATTTTCCTACCTTCCAGCCAGATGGTTACCACCAGGCGTAACCCTGGCAATGAGTGAATTTTTATTTTGGCTCTCCCACTCTATTATAAAATTATTATTTTGAGGCATTTAGCCGCCGAGCAAGTGTTAGCTCGTTTGCAACTTTACTTACTGTCTGCCTACGGGCTGTAACATAATTGATAAATCCTGGGGTTGAACATGTATGACTGAAACTCTTGCTTGTCTTTACCTTTTATACGACTAGCTTCATGATCATCCAAATATGTAATGTATGGGACGCCTTACTATTGTATATTTGGTGCTCTAACATCTTGTAACATTTACTTACTTGCTCAAGATTAAGACAATAGGCTTGTTCATGACCATAAGAGACTGATGGCTTGTAGTTAAACCCTCAGGTATCTAGACAGCCGTAACCGTATAGCGAGGTGGGTTGCACTTCAATATACGTAGTTGGCTGTGTCCGCCCCCGCTCTCCAGTATTCTAGTTCTGGGGCATGACACCAGCAGCAACATAGCGCTCTAGCACAAGGTCGTGGCCAAGCATTTGCCAAAACTGTAGAGAAAGAGGAGACTACAGGTGAAGTGATAGCAGGAACCATATTCGTAGCTTCTTTACCTACAGTCGTATTATTTTATTCATCAGTATTATATTATTTTATTGTTGCTAGTTTCGTAGCTACACATAGAGTAGCAACCTCACCTCTCTCTAATGTCGTGAGGATCTAATGGAAGGAGGGATCATTCTGATTAGTGACACTTACAAATCTTGCTCGATACTTGTTAGAGGTTGAGAGATACTGGCACATTTCTTAATCTTTTCCATGTCAGATTATGATGTTGTAATTGGTATGGATTGGATGAATCAGTACCATGCAACATCAAATTACCGGCTTGGATGGGTTATCTTCAAGCTACTGGCCATCCCGAGTTTGATTTTTTCATGGAGCCAGAGAGCAGGGTGCCCAACCTATGCTAAAAACACATATTGATGGCGGTGAGGTCGAGCATTCGAAGATTGTATCGGATTTTTTGGATATATTTTCTGATGACCTACCAGACTTACCGCCTGATCGAAAAATAGAATTCACCATTGACATAACTTCAGGGGCGGAACCTATTACAACATCAGCGTACATGTTAGCATCGAAAGAGTTAGAAGAGTTGAAGAAGCAAGTTGTTGATGTTTTTGAAAAGGGATTTATTCGAGCTAGTATATCACCATATGGAGCACCTATTTTATTTATATTGAAGAAGAGCGAGCCGGTACGCTTATGCATTGATTACAGAGATCAAAATATTGTGACAATCAAGAACAAGTATCCCTTGTCATGCATTAATAATTTGCTCGACCAATTAAATGGAGCTTGTATATTCTCGAAGATCGACCTCACATCGGGTTACCATCAGATAAGATGAGGAAGAAAGAAATACAAAAGGCAGCATTCAAGACCAAGTACGGGCACTATGAGCTTTTGGTTATGCCGTTTGGTTTAACCATTGCACCAGCAGTTTTCATGACTTTGATGAATAAGGTGTTCCAAAGGTATTTGGATAAATTTTTAGAGGTTTTTATTGACGACATCTTGATATATTCCAAGAGCCGCGAAGAGCTTAAGGAGCACCTTCGCATCATACTCGAGACATTGAGACAGGAGAGGTTGTACGTCATGATCAGTAAGTGTTAGTTTTGTGTTGATAGAGTTCTTTCCGTGGACATATTATCTCGGGGGAAGGACATTCTGTCACCCTCATTTCCCGTATTTCCCGTATTTCGTATTTATACTCGTATCTGGATTTTGGCATGTATTTTTATTTTTTGTATTTTGGGTTTTGTCATGGCTCGATTTTAATTGGTTTGGTTTGGTTTAATGTATTGGAACACCTTAGCCTATGTTCCACCCTCAACACACCACATCCCACCCTCTTTAAAACCCCACCAACCTTTTCTTCCTCCTCATAAACCTCCATTAATTTCTTTTTCTCCTTCCTCTACACAACTCTCTTCTCCTTCCTCTACACAACACAACCCATAGGCAAGTGCACCTTGCCACCATATGAGAACCCTCTTTTATTTGTCCATTTGCTAGTTTAGGACATGGTGATCAACATTAGAACATAGCATTTTATGATTTGGAGTCTCCATTGTTCTAGATCTAAGCTTTCCCTATTTTTGGTTTTGCTTGGTTTTGATCTACTTAAGTTGGATTTTTATGGGTTTTGATACTTCCATGTGGAAGAGAGTTCAATTCCACCCTGGTTGGAACTTTGGAAATCTGGATTTGGAGTTCGGAAGGCCAAGTTGTGATGCCTTGAAGTTTTAGAGCCATTGGAGCTTCTTCTCAGCCATGGAGAAGAAGACCCAGACCCTGCGTGCGTGTTTTTACGCGTACGCAGCTCTCTGCTTGCGTGCATTTGCACGTACGCAGCCCTCTGGCGTGCGTAACGTTTCGCGTACGCTGCTCTCTGGCGTGCGTGACTTTTTACGTATGCAGCTCTCCTGCGTGCGTGACTTTTCACGTATGCAGCTCTCCTGCGTGCGTGACTTTTCACGTATGCAGCTCTCCTGCGTGCGTAACATTTCCTCTCCTGCGTGCGTGACTTTTCACGTATGCAGCTCTCCTGCGTGCGTCACTTTTCACGTATGCAGCTCTCCTGCGTGCGTGACTTGTGCGTACGCTGCATCCTGAACCCCTTGCTTAACCCATTAGCTCTTGGAGTTTTGGTCTTATTTCTTTAAGCTTGGCTCTTCTATAGTCCTGTATATTGATATTTTATTAGATATTTTACGCCCATTTTATATCCTTACGCCTTTTGTCATGAACTTGATTTTACTTAATATGTTTGGAATGACTATTGTACATGGCATGGTATGACAAGGAACTAGCATAACACGACAGTGACCCGTAGTGGTGTACTCCTGACATGACCAACCTGACATGATAGTGGCCCGTCGTGGCGCACTCCTGACAAGTACCCTGACATGATTTATCTTGATAACTTAATGTTGTTGCGACGGCTAACTTAACTTGACTGGCCTTGACACCGTGGGTAGTTCTTTCTTGCTTGCTTGTTAAATCCACTTGTCCTGTATTGCATCATGTCTAGGATGCGACTCCTGAGTACCACGGTCAGGAGCTCCTACTAAAATGGATTAAGGTTAATAACTAGAATAACTCAGTAGTCATGAAGGGATGACACAGCTACAGGCAATCCCGTTACCTGGGCGCTCTTGGGATCTGTAGCCTGCCGTCGAGTAGGGCACATTTCCAGCACACCGTCACGTGTTGCACCCTCTAAGTCACCTAAGGATACATTTGTCTCCCGGATGATGTACCCACCTGAATTCAACCCCTAATTTTCGACCTGGATAACCTGGATGGTCTGCAGGGCTTGTGGCTGTGGAACAATCTCACTGTATCTTGTTAGTAATTAGGCTTGTGATAACCCTAGTTAGTTAAAATAGTAAGCCGTAGTATCTGCTTGGCCGTGATTGATTGAATGAGGTATAACCAGTTTAGCCATGTCTTGATCCAGTACAAGATTGCTTCCTGTCTTGATTTCTTACATTATTATCTTGTCGATAAATGGTAGAAAACCAAGTTCTGTTCAGATGAAGGGTTACAACCCCGGTCCTTGTTTGGTTTACGGGTTGTAACCTGGCTATCGGAATAGTCCCATGGTTATCTCGTCGTATATCATCCTGACATGTTTTCGTAAGTTCTAGTTTTAATATTAGATTTTCTTGTGGTGATTGCTGGCTTTTGTTCTTATTTCGTGGCCCCCTTGTGGCACCTGCTCTTTCTGGGGTTGACCCAGCTGGTTTTGTGTGGCCAGATTTCGGAGCAGCTTCCGAGGATCTACCAAGCTTCCAGCCCAATGGTGGCGACTAAAAGAAACCCGGGCTACGAGTAGGTTTTCTGTTTTGCTTCGCTCACTCTATTGTAAAATTCTTTTGAGGCGTTTAGCCGACGAGCACCTGTTAGCTCAATGCACTTTACTTACTGTCTGCCTACGGGCTGTAAACAGGATTAACAAATCCTAGGGTTGATCATGTACGACTAAACTCTTGCTAGTCCTAACATTTTGTACGACTAGCTTCATGATCAGCTGAATATGTAATATTTGGGATGCCTTATTATTGTATATTTAATGATCATACATCTTGCAACCTTACTTACTTGCTTGTGATTGAGACATTAGGCTTGTTCATGACCATAAGAGACTGTTGGCTTGTAGTAAACCCTCATATTTCTAGACAGCCGTGACCGTATATCGAGGTGGTCTTCTATTTCAATATATGTAGCTGGCTATGTCTGCCCCCGCTCTCCAGTATTCTGGTTCTGGAGCGTGACACATTCAGTTGATCCGAAGAAAATAACTACAATGGAGTCATGGCCTATACTTGTAACTTCCAAAATTCAAAATTCTTATTTTTGGAAATCAATGTCATTATTTTAAGATTTATAAAATCATTTCTTAAATTATTTGTGGATTTATTTCTAAATTCTAGTTATTATTATTTATTAATTTTATTTTCAGAATTATTTTATTATTAACTAATTATTTGTGAGCCTTGCAAGCCTTGGACTAGGATTGTTGGCTAGCTACTCTAATTGCCTACGAAGCCTTGGGCTTGGATTGTGGGCCAATAGGTTTTGGGGTAGAGAATAATTAATTGCTAGTTAGTCATAACTAATAGATTAGTTGCTAATTAATTAATTAGTCAGTGCTTAATTGTGGGTTAGTGAGGATCTGTTAGTGGGTTTCACTATTGCCCCTAGATCTATTACATATTACAGTAATGTCATTTATGCTTGAGGAGCACACTACTATTCCACAATTTAAATATTGGAGACTCTCCAATATTTTATTACAGAATATACTAATCTCTCTAACTCTCTCTTCCATGCCTGACCCTCTGCCTGACAAACTCCGTCGTCTGTCCGTCGTGCGCGTCGTCGTGCCCGTCGAGCTCTGACAAACTTCACTGTAGTAATCATTTCACCTCCTCACTTCTCCTCCCTACCTCTATCTCATCGTCCTTTACTGCACATCCTCACTAGTCCCACCGCTTGTCCCTGATAACACCGCCTCGACCAACTCTAGTCATCTTCATCTCCTTAGCCACCTGCATAACCATGAGCCACCATCTCAGTCACCACTCTTCTCCACAGCCATATCGACAATCCTGCTAGTCTCCACCACCGCCCCAACTCAGTCCCCTCACTCTTAGCCACCAGCCTACACCCGATCTCCCAAACCTAGCCCTGACCATCCTTCAATCAACCACAACACCAACTAACACCATTGACGCCACCCGACTCTGACCAATCCCCGCTACTCTACGTCACTATATGACTTCATCACCGACCCACATACCGTGGCAAGCAACCACATGATACTATTGAGCCAGATCTACTCACCAAACCTCGTCATTGCAGATCAATCGTCGATGACCTACCCAACCACTTCTTTCAGGTCTGCAACAGATCTGTCAACCAAAGTCGTTTTGGAGTGCTATGCTGCCGTGTGCATCGGTTTTGTGTCGCCTTTGGCCAGAGCTACTCTGCAACATCCTCGTCGTCCAGTGGTGCCCAGACTTGAACTCTAATGAACTTTCTCATAGGCAAACCACAGCGTGGGAGCTCCTCTCCGAGTTTCCATATCCCTCTCTCAAACTCTTTATTGTATTCCCCTCTCTCTTCATCTTTTTTCTCTCTTCTTACTTTTCTTTTCTTTTTTGTATTTTTTGTATCGGCTGATTGTCTTCTCTGTCTAGTGAGACAAAAGTTTTGGGTTTAAAACCCTAAGTATAATAGTTGGGCTTGGGATTCAAGATGAATATGATATTTTGAATATTCTTTAGGTTATAATTTTATGGGTTGGGCTTGGGCCTAGCCCTGTTATTTCTGTTTTATTGTTTGGGCTGGGTTTAAACCCATGTTAGTTTATAAGTATATGTGTAGATGTAATTGTATGTATATGTATAATATTTTGTATAAATATTACTAGTATAAATATATAATGATATATGCATGTATAATATATTAGTAGTAATATTTTTTTATAATTATACTAGTTAATCTTATTATCAAATATTTTACCTAAAGTAGTCTTTAATGTATTTTCAAAATGTTATTTCTAAATATTTTTACTAAGTAAAACTCAATTTCTAAACATTATAAATATTTTCCATAATAAACTATATATATTAGGTTGTGTCTTTCTCTTCTATTATCGTGTTAATCATAATCTAATTGTGGATTCCTATGTTGTGACTTTGTTCAATCTCTTAAATCAACTATCGACTTTATGGACTACCGTTGGGATATTTGGATGACGGATACGATCTTGGACATTTATTGGACGTTATAATTTTTGACGACTTATTTTGGATGATGCGATCTTTGGAATTATTATTTTGGACTTTAGACAATGACACTTTTCGTGTCGACATGTTTGTGTCGCGCACATCGACATCAAATACCCGACTTACAATTAATACTCTCATTTCCTGATAGTTATTATATTTTACGACCTAGATGTGCATGCCATGATTATCACACGAGATTAGTATTTATGGATCCTAGTCATGTTTACTATATTTCAGTTTATCCTGTTTCCATGATTATTTTATTTCTGTTTCTTGCCATAATTTAAATCCATGATTGCTAGTTAGACGTGAAGTAATTTAGTATGTATGTGATCAAAACCCAGTATTTTCTGTTTCCGAAAGAATAGCTAATCATATACGACACGTATGATTGATTTGTACCAAGTAGTACCTCAGTCCGATCACAAATAGAACATAGTACTTCAACCTCACTTAGTGTAGCTATGACTTGCATTCATAATGCTATGTCACATGCCATGATTTTTTTGTCTACTTTATCTGTCTTCACCATGTTACCATTTCATGTCTGTATTCTATCTTTTATTTCCTGTTATATGATTCCAATCATAATATAAGTAGTGGTTCCTGTATTGTACTTGCTCCAATCCTGACTGGATAACCACATTTTTAGGCGATGACTTAGAGCACTGTTGTTCCATTTACTATGGTACACCTGGGACAGATCATGGCATAACTGGAGATGCAAGAGATGATATAGCAGACATGCCACTAGATGATGCTTAGTTTAGCTTAGTCTTAACTTTCTGATGATTAGATTTCTATTACAAAACATTTGATGAGTTGTATTCTATTCATCGTATTACTGTATTTGACTTTCTGAGTTGAACTTTGTGGACTTGTCATTTCTATTTTACATCTACCGTTAGCACTTGTTATTGAGTTAGAATCTAGATATCATGATTTATATTATGTTGTTTGGATTCGATAGACTTGAGGATTAGACAGCTTACTACCGTCGACTCTGCGACGTAGGCTGGACGTGTTTTCACGTATTCATGCCCAAACTTTCGGGTCCAGGTTATGACACATTTTTATGGTGGCCCATGCAGGTTATTCTTCATAATTAGTACGATGTCATAATGGTACTTAGGATTAGAGTATCACTATGAGCCTACAACAGAAGTGATAGAAATAGAGATAAATAGGATAACTCAATCATAAGATATAAATTCCATTGTGATTCGAATTTGATTATTCTGACCTGTTCTGACTAATCCTTCTTGAATAATCTTATTTGTGTCGTATTTAGAATTTTTGTTAACTGTTCTATCCTATTTTCTAGATTACCTCTGAAGACCCGTTCTCATGGCTTAAGAGCAGCTGCTACTTCTGAGCGATCGGCATCGTCGTCATCTCGATCATCGAAGAAGAGAGCGAATGATACTCTCCCTTCTCCTTCTGCTTTCCTATACTTCAGGAGGTGACATCAGCTGTATCGGAGAGTTTTTCTCCTACACCATCTCAGGGAGGGACACATATGTCCTTATCATCCGAGAATGTGCATGCTGACGGTGCACAGATATTCGATTTCCTTCAAGAGAAGATGGAGTCTAAGGGTATTCAGGCCGAGTCCCAACGGATTTAGGCTGAGGCTCAGTAGTAGAAGAATGCCTCTATGCGAGAGAGTGTAGCGAAGGCACACCAGTTAGCCATAGCTACTCTTGCGAGGTCTACTCCTCCACTGGAGTCCCACTGTAGTCCCAACCGAAACAGCAGCAGCAGCAGCAGTCCTCTAACCCGAAGGAAGGAAATATTTTAGACTTCAAGAAGATGGGTCTTTAGGTTTTAAAGGGCATTAAGGGAATTCTTTATGCTGACCAGCGGCTCGAAGGCATATAGCGTATCTTGAGGGTTGCCAGGATTCTCAAGGATCAACAGATTGAGGCTGTTGGCCTACAGCTCAGGATATTTCCTGCACATGGTTCCGGAGTGAGCCTCGACTAGCAGGTCTAGATCTGACTTGGAACAAGTTTAAGGACCTCTTCAAGAAGAAGTTCTATCCGGAGATTGTAAAAGGAGTTCTAGATGTGCAGTTTCAAAATTTGGTGCAGGACAGACTTTCAGTTGATGAGTATGCTACAAAATTCGGCAGGCTGAGCCGATTTATAGGGTATATAGTGAAGGTGCTAAATGATAAGCTACGCAGATTCCATCGCGGTTTGGCCAGAGAGATTCGTGTCCACATCTCCTCGAGCACTACTATATTTGTTGCGATACTAATAGAGGCACAAAGGATTGAGGGTGATCTTGATCTTAGGACTAAGAGGGACCGAGACACATTTGGGGTAACCATAACCCTGGAACGGGGAAGCGTCCTCAGTTTCAGCCAAAGACTTTCCAGCCGTAGCAGCCGACTAGAGTTTTTGGTCAGCTGCAGCCGCAGAGGAAGATGTATCCAGCACAAATATGTAACTACTGGACTAAGTTGGGACACACTTGGGACAATTGTAGGAAGTGGCTGTAGTTATATATGTATTATGGATCTGGCACTCATCAGATGAAGGAGTGCCCAATGCCTTGCTCTACTTTTAGAACTGTTCCTACATATATTCAGCCAGCTAGGCCACCTGTAGCACAGCAGCAGAGAGGACCTCTTCATATTCAGCAACAACGCTTTATCCAACATCAGCAGAGGGGAGTGCCTCAGAAGGACAAAGTTTTCACCCTGACTATTGTCGAGGAGACTGAGGCACCTGGTGATATGATTGCAGGTTATATTCTTCTTGATTCATATCCAGCTATTGCATTATTTGATTCAGGAGCCACACAGTCTCATATCTCTAGCTTTGTTGTTCAAACACAGTATTGTAGCAACACCTTTAGATAGAAACTGTAAGATCATGACTGGAGGAGGTATTCTTTTAGTAAAAGATCTCTGTATCCAGCGTCGCATAACCCTGGAAGGAAGAGAATTGCGTGTTGATCTACTCGTAATGCCATTTTCGAGTTTTAACATCATTCTTGGGATGGATTGGTTGAGTACCAACCATGCTTCCATTTATTTTCATCGAGGACATATAGTATTTAGTCATCCGGGGAAGCCTATGTTTGAATTTGCCAAGGGAGTTGTGGAACAGAATCATAATATTCTATATTGAGCTATGATAAAAGACAAGGAGTTGCCTCATCCTATTATTACAGAATTCCTTGATGTTTTCCAGAAGAATTACCGAAATTGTAGCCTGATAGAACTGTTGAATTCTCTATAGACTTAGTTCCGGGAGTTGAACGGTAGCTAAGAATGTTTATTGAGTTAATAATCATGAGACGCTGGAACTGAAGAAGCAAGTTGATGAATTGCTTGAGAAGGGGTTCATCTGATCGAGTTCACCACCCTGTGTGCTCCTTTATTATTTACGCCGAAGAAGGATAGGTCGGTACGAATGTGCATTAATTATAAGGTTTTGAACATCCTCACTATCAAGATCAAATACCTACTGTCGAGGATCCATGACTTATATGATTAGCTAAGCGGCGCCAGGGTGTTCTTAAAGATAAATTTCAGGTCTGGCTAACATCAGGTGAGAGTGAAGAAGGAAGATATTCTAAAGATTACTTTACAGACAAGATATGGCCAATATGAGTTCTTGGTGATGCTATTTGGTTGACCAATGCACTTGCAGTTTTTATGAACTTGATGAATAAGGTATTCCATCAATACCTCAACAAGTTTGTAGTGGTGTTCATTGACGACATCCGTTTATACTCAAAGACCCCAGAGGTTCATGAAGAGCATTTGAGGATCGTGTTAGAGACTCTCCGAAAGGGACAACTTTATGGAAGACTCTCAAAATATGAGTTTTACTTGGACAAAGTAGAGTTTCTCGAACATGTGATAACTGGTGAGGGTATCTCAATAGATCCGAAGAAGATTGTTGTCGTTGATTCTTGGACCACTCTGAGTTTAGTAGCAGAGATTTGAAGCTTCTTGTGAGTAGCTGGACATTACAGGAAGTTTATGAAGGACTTCTTTCGGATTGTAGAGCCGATGACTAGGCTTATGCGGAAGGACGTAGAGTCATTTGGACTGAGGAGTGTCAGGCTGCGTTTGATGAATTAAGGAAGAGATAGACCAAAACACCTATTCTAGCTTTGCCACCAGGAAAAAAAAGTTTTACTATTTGATCCCACCCAGATATGTTTGTAAATTAGATAATTTTCTCTTTAATGTTACAGCATCTCTTTTGGGAAGACCATTAAGTTTCCCCATCTTTTGTTCTGGTCACAAATTGGTAGAATTGCTGATTTTGAAGAGAAAAATACAAAAAAGGGGAAAAATCAAACAAAGAGAAAGAAGAACAAGAAAGGGGTTAGGTTGTGTATTAGAGCATAATAAGAAAGTTATTGCTTATGCTTTAAGACAACTATGACCCCATGACAAGAATTATCCCACTCATAACTTAGAGCTTGCATCAGTGATCTTTGCTCTAAAGTCGTGGAAACAATACCTCTATGGTGATTAGTGGAAATATTTAGAGACCACAAAAGTCTAAAGTATATCTTCACCTAGAACGAGTTAAATATGTGGCAGTGTAGATGGTTGGAGCTGATGAAGAATTTTGATATTTTATTTCAATACAATCATGGGAAAGCTAATGTGGTAGTGGATGCACTTAGCCGTTATCCCATAGCTATGTTCCTAACCAAGGTTCGGCATTTGTTAGAAGACTTTAAGAGCTTGGGTATTGAGATTGTGATTCATGGGATCGAGATGTAGATGATGGACACGTAGATTCAGTTAGGAATGATGGATAGGGTCAGAGAGGCTCAGTACCAGGATGTGCATTTGAGAAGTCTTCGAGCTCATGTGTAGGTTGCATTGCTTGGTGATTTCTCTATTTTTGATGGTTCTTTGAGGCATGGGACTAGGCTCTTTGTGCCGAGTGGTGATCTATGAGAAGAACTAATGCAGGAAGCACAACGCTCTTAGTATTCTATACATCCTGGAGCTACCAAGATGTATAAGGATTTGAGAGATCATATATGGTGGTATGAAACAAAGCGAGAGGTGGAACACTTCTGTTCTAGATGCTTAGTGTTCTAGCAGGTCAAAGCCGAAAGGAAGAGGCTAGTTGGTTTGCTTCAACTATTACCAATTTCGGAGTAGAAGTGGGAAAATATCTCTATGCATTTCATTTTCAAACTTCCGCGTACTCCTGGAGAGAAGGATACGATTTGGGTCATCGTTGACAGGTTGACAAAATTGGCCTACTTCATACCATTCAAAGTGGGACTGTCTACAAAGAGGCTTGCAGAGCTGTATATGAGACATAATGTTCAATTTTATATGTTAACTATGAGCATCGTATCTGACCGGGATAGCAGATTTACTTCTCACTTCTGAGGAGCTTACAGGCCAATTTGGTACTCAGTTCAAATTCAGTACTGCTTATCTTCCTCAGACTGATGGACAGTCGAAAAGGACTATTCAGACTCTCGAAGACATGCTTAGAACTTGTATGCTAGATTTCTAAGGCTCTTGGAAGGATTATCTTCACTTGGTAGAGTTTTCATATAATAACAACTACCAAGCCAGTATTGAGATGACTCATTTTGAAGATTTATATGGTCGAAGGTGTCGCACTCCGTTTTCTTGGGATGACGTGGGAGAGCGAACCTTATTAGGGCCCAAGATGGTTAAAGATGTTGCGGAGAAAGTAAAGCAGATTAGATAGAGACTTCATGTATAAAGGACAAGTAGAGACACTGGCCTGATAGCCACGGAAAACCGTTAGAGTTTGATGTAATAAGTCTAGATTTTAACTTTGTTCTAGTGATTGATTAAGGTTATATTCTAAGTTTTGTTTTAATTCTAGATAGAAGATTTGGTTTTCCTGAGGATTTCTCTGACACATGGCACTATTCGTTTTGGTCGAGGCGAGAAGCTTAACCCGAAATTTATTAGGCCTTTCAGCATTCTTGAGAGGATCGGGGTTGTCGTCTACCGATATGACCGACCAGCTACATTGGAGGGTGTGCACAATGTGTTCCACGTATCATAGCTGAGGCGTTACATTTCTGACCCAACTCATGTGATCAACCATTCAGAGGTCAGAGTGGTTCATAGCCTCACTTATCAAGAGGAGCATGTCGGGATTGTCGATCGTCGGGAGAAGGTGTTGCGTAACCAGACGATTCCTCTCGTCCTAGTAGCTTGGAGTCACCATTCTTCGGGCGAGTCGACTTAGGAGCGCGAAGACGAGATGAGAGAGCGTTCTCCTAGTCTTTTTGTTTAAGTGTTGTATGCTTGTTATTTTGAGTAAATATTTAAATTTTGAGGACAAAATTTCTTTTAAGGTGTGTAGACTTGTAACTACCTAAATTCTAAATTCTTATTTTTGGAAATCAATGTTATTATTTTGAGATTTATAAAATTATTTCTCAAATTATTTTTGGATTTATTTCAAAATTCTAGTTATTATTATTTAATAATTAGTTAATTTTATTTAAAGAATTATTTTATTATTAATTAATTATTTGTGAGCCTACCAAGCCTTGGGCTTGGAATATGGGTTAGTTACTCTAATTGCCTACAAAGCCTTGGGCTTGGATTGTAGGCCTATAGGTTTTGGGCTAGAGAATAATTAATCATTAGTTAGTCATAACTAATAGATTAGTTGCTAATTAAATAATTAGTTAGTGATTAGTTGTGGTTTAGTTACGATCTGTTAGTAGGTTCCACTATTGCCCCTAGATCTATTACATATTACAGTTCTGCCATTTAGGCTTGTGAAGCACACTACTATTCTATTATTTAAATATTGGGGACTCTAATATTTTATTACAGAATATACTAATCTCTCTCAATCTCTCTCCTGCCAGACCCTCTTACAGGAAAACCCAGCCGACCGTCTGCCGCACAAGCCGCCGTGTCCTGTCTATCTCCGTCAAACTTCACCATAGTAATCATTTCTCCACCATGCCTCTATCTCATCGACCCTTACCGCACAACCTCACTAGTCCCACTTCTAGGCCCTAAAACTACCGCCCCGACCAACTCCGGTCATCTTCCTTACCATAGCCACCTGTATAACCACGAGACACCATATCCGTCATCACTCTGACTCCACAACCATCCCGACTGCCCCACTAGTCTCAACCATCATCCCAACTCAGTCCGCTCACTCCGAGTTACCAGCCTATACCCGATCTTCCAAATCTAACCCTGACCATCCTCCAATCCACAGCACCACCTGACACCATCGCCACCACCAAACTTCGACCAATCCTCGCCACTCTACGCCGCAGCATGACCCCGCCTCCGACCCACACACCGCTGCAAGCCACAACAGGACACCACCGAGGCAAATCTAATCACTGAACCTCGCTGTTGCAGATCTACTCATCGACGACCTACCCCGACCACTTCTTCCAGATCTGTAATAGATCTGTCGACCAGAGTCGTTTTGGAGTGTTGTGCCGCCGTATGCATCGGTTCTATGTCGCCTCCGGCCAGAGCTACTCTCCAGCATCCTCGCCATCCAGCGCCGCCTGGACTCGAACTCCGATGAACTTCTTCGGCGGCAAACCACAGCGCGGTAAGCTCCTCTCCGAGTTTCCCTATCCCTCTCTCAAACTCTCTACTGTATTCCCCTCTCTTTTTATCTTCTTCCTCTCTTCTTCCTTTTTTTTCCCTTATTTGTATTTTTGTTGTCGGCCGATTGTCTTATCTCTTAAGTGAGAGAAGAGTTCATGGTTTAAAACCCTTAGTTTAATACTTGGCCTTGGGCTTCAAGCCCATTCTGATATTTTAAATATTCTTTAGGTTATAATTTTCTGGGTTGGGATTGGGCCTAGTCCTGTTATTTCTGTTTTATTGATTGGGCTGGGTTTAAACCCCAGGTTAGTTTATAAGTATATGTGTGGATGTAATTATTATGTATATGTATAATATTTCATTTAAATATTACTAGTATAGATATATAATGATATATGCATGTATATTATATTAGTAGTAATAATATTTTGGTAATAATATTAGTTAATCTTATTATCAAATATTTTACCTAAAGTAGTTTTTAATGTATTTTCAAAATATTATTTCTAAATATTTTGACTAAGTAAAACTTAATTTCCAAACATTACAATATTTTCTATAATAAATTATAGATATTAGGTTGTGTCTTTCTCTTCTGTTATCATGTTAATCACAATCTAATCGTGCATTCCTATGTTGTGACTGTTCAATCTCTTAAATCAATTATCGACTTTATGGACTACCATTGGGATATTTGGATGACGGATACGATCTTGGAGATTTATTGGACGTTATAATTTTCGATGACTTATTTGGGATTATGCAATCTTTGGAATTATTATTCTGGACTTTAGGCTGTGATACTTTTCGTGTCGACACGTTCATATCGCGCACGTCGACATCAGATACCCGAGACAAGTACTTACGGTGAATACTGTCATTTTTTATAGTTATTATATTTTATGATCTAGATGTGCATGCCATGATTATTGTCATGATCATCATACAAGATTAGTATTTATGGATTCCAGTCATGTTTACTATATTCATGTTTATCCTGTTTCCATGATTACTTTATTCCTGTTTCTTGCCATGATTTGAATCCATGATTTCTAGTTAGACGAAAAGTACTTTAGTATATATGTGATTAAAACCCAGTATTTTTTGTTCCCTGAAGAATAGCTAATCATACACGACACATACGATTGAGCCGTACCAAGTAGAACCCTCAGTCCGATCTCATATAGAACGTAGTACTTCAACGTAATATAGCTACGACTTTTGCATTCATATTTCTATATCATATGCCATGATTTTTTGTCTACTTTATCAGTCTTTACCAAGTTACCATTTCATATCTGTATTATATCTTCTATTTCCTGTTATATGATTTCTATCATGTTATGAGTAGTAGTTTTTGTATTTTACTTGCTCCAATCTTGATTGGATAATCATATTTTTAGGTGATGACTAGAGCACTGGTGTTCCACTTACAATGGTACACCTGAGGTAGATCATGGCATATCTAGAGATGTAGGCAATGATATAGCAGACATGGTACTAGATGAGTTGTACTCTATTAAGGGGATTACTGTATTTGACTTTCTGTGTTGAACTCTGTGGACTTGTCATTTCTATTTCACATATACCTGTCAACACTCGTGATTGAGCTAGAATGTGGATATCATGATTTATATTATGTTGTATGGATTGGATATACTTGAGGATTAGACAGCTTATTACTGCCGACTCTGCGACATAGACTGGACATATTTTTACTATTCGTGCCCGAACATTCAGGTACGATTTGTGACAACACTGACGTCAGTTGTAGAGGTTAAAAGTTTTCTTGTACTTGCCGGATATTACCAGAGGTTGGTGGAAAAAATTTTGTGAATCGCGGAGCCTATGAAGCGGTTGACACGTAAGGACCATGAATTTCTATGTACAGAAGATTGTTAGAAGGCTCTCGAAGAATTGAAAAAGTGGTCGACCTCAGCACCTATTTTGACGCTTCCTTCTGAATCGAGAGGATTTGTGGTATATAGTGATGCATTAGGTAGTAGAGTTTGATGTGTTTTGATGTAATATGAAAAACTCATAGCTTACGCATCAATGTAGTTGATGGTATATGAGAAGAATTACACAACCCATGATCTATAGTTGGCTAAAGTGATATTTGATTTGAAGCGGAGGCATTATTTCTATGGGGAGCGATTGGAGATATTCATGGATCACAAGAGTTTGAAGTATATCTTCACACAGACAGAGCTGAATATGAGACAGCGACTTTCATCCTGGTAAGGCGAATGTGGTAACATACGCTTTGAGTTAGAAGCCCACTACATATTTCTTGATACCACAGTCTTAGTTGTTAGAGGATCTTCAGAAGCTTGGAATAGATGTTTTTCTGCCAGAATAGAATAAAGTAATGGCCAACCTTAAAGTTTAGTCGTCGCTAGTAGAGAGGATGAAGACAACTTTGTCTACAGATGTAATGTTTAGAAGACTTCAAGAGAGAACAGAGATTGGAGATCAGATAGGACCGCGTATCCATGAAGATGGGACATTAATGTACGAAAATTACATGTATGATCTGAATGGAAAGTTACGACAGAAATTAATGGACGAAGCACATAGTTCCATCTACTTGATTCATTCGAGAGGTCCGAAGATGTAACGGGACTTAAAGCAGTACTACTGGTGGCACAGAATAGATAGGGAGATTACATGCTTTATAGCAAGATGCTTGGTTTGTCAGCAGGTCAAGACAGAGCATCAGAGGACTACAAATTGATTGCAGTTGCTTCCCATTCCTGAGTGAAAGTGGGAATACATTACCATAGATTTCGTCACTAGATTTTCATCGAGCTCTAACAAGAAAGACGTAGTTTGGGGGATTGTGGATAGGCTCACAAAGTCGACGCACTTTCTGTCGTTCATAGTTGATCAATCCACCAAAATATTAGCTGACCTGTACATACGAAAGATCGTGAAATTACACGGGGTATCGCTCAATATTGTCTAAGATTGAGATTCTTGATTTACATCACATTTCTGGAGGAGTATACAAGAAATTTTAGGAACGAGGCTCAAGTTCAATACCTCGTATCATCCACGGACATATGGCCTATCAGCGCGCACTATCCATACCTTAGTGGATATGTTACGAGTATGTATGTTAGACTTTGGAGGTTCTTGGGAAGACCACTTGCATCTGGTAGAATTTTTCTATAATAACAGTTACCAAGCTAGTATACAGATGGACCCATATAAGATATTGTACTTACGGAAGTACCAATTTTGGATATGTTGGAGCGACATATACTTAGACCAGAGCTAGTGACGCTGACGGTCGAGAAAGTGAAACAGATTTAGAGTCATCTTTTGGCAACACTGGACATGCAAAGCATTGGGCATACACGCATCGTTGACCTTTAGAGTTCAAGAAAGGCGAACCCGTATTTTTAAGGATCTTACCTGCACAAGGCACTATTAGATTCGGGAGCAGCAGGAAGTTAAGTCCAAGGTACATTAGACCCTTCAACATTATAGATCCTGCTGGAGAAGGGGCATATCGTCTTGCATTATCCTCATCCCTAGATGGAATGAAACTGTATTCCATGTTTCGAAGTTGAGGAGGTATACAACTGATCCCAATCATGTGGTCGACCATTTTCTGATCACAGTGGGACCTAATATATCATATGAAGAGCAGTCAGTTCATATATTGGATAATAGCGAGAAGACTATGAGGGGACAGACTATCAGATTGTTTGAGTTGCAGGGAAGAATCATTCTCCGAGAGAATCTACATGGTAATGTGAGGATTCCATGCGAGAGGTATCCATATTTATACGAGGAGTCCGGTAAGATTCTAAACCTCTTTTATTTGTTGTAGATTTTCTTTATTGTAGTTATATTCTTAATATTGATGACAAAATTTTCTAAGGTGGGTAGGTTGTAAGCTCCCTAATTTTTGGGATTTCTTTTTATTTAAATATGATCACTTATTATTAAACAATAATTTATGACTATAAATACTCCTTATCATAGCTTTGATTTTAGAAGCACAACAATTGTTAATTTCTCAAAACAAATTTTTTATCCATAATCTCGACTATTCCATCTTTATTTACGTATATCATGTCCCACTCAAATATTTTGCCTTGTACTATATTTTTATTGTACAACTTTTGGGTCAAAAAGGATAATTATAACCTTTACCGTATTACCAATGTACTTCCAATTAGAATTGGAGACTTAATCTTGACACAAATCATTTGATCTGGTTTTGATTTACTCAGAGCCTACTATACACATGTCACTTTTGTCCTACTCAATCGAGTTTCCATGTGCTATTTTTACGCAAAAGTCACAAAAGACGTACTTCGGGCTTTGGGAACTCATTATCTAACCCAACTTGAAACTAGCCCACCAAGTGTGGTAGAGACTATTCTAGGTTATGATAACCTAATAGGATTATTTGAGATTGAATTTTATTGAATTTTGTTCAACCAAAGTAGTTTTAAACCTAAGATTCAATCAATCAAGGATTGACTGTCCAAATTAGAAAACCACTAGATCTCTTGGGACCTATTCATGTGCCTCTTTGGAATCAGACTACAAAACTCAACCAAACCTGACCAAAACCACCTCTGGTAAAACCCTAACCCTCATACACTCAAAACCTTAAATATTCGTGAACCTAACAAGCTGCTACGTTCTCTACAAACCCCATACCCGAGCCCCCTTGCTACCGTCCAAGCCACCAACATACCACAGCCGTCGGCCACTTTTCTCCACTTCCTAATATTTGTTTGACGTACTACCACCACCACCACGACCCTAAGAGACCCCTCTTCAACCTACAAGTACCGGAGGAGTCTTGTCTACTCATTTGGTCGATAGAGGGCCAAACTTGAATATTATTCTCAGCTATAACGGAGAATCCGAACCAGCAGGTTGGTTGACTTTGCACCTTCTTTTCATCTATTTTATTTATCAAACCTAGACGAAACCAACTCTAACTTGTACGTTTGTGTGCCCCTTATCATTCCTCAAAGTCACAGCTCGTGGATTGTAATGGTTTGTACGTGGCGCGAGTTTTATGACAAGGTATCTAGGCTGAACCTTTTCTGACGTAGCTGATGTCCGCGCACCATTACAAAGCCCACGACATCTTCCTCAATCATGTGCATAAATTGTTCTATAAGTTTGGTGTAGATTTGTGGTTGAACCTTTGTAGTTTTATCGCCGTAATTTATTGAATCTCCATAGTTTGATGTGTCGGATGCTTGCAACCAATTGTCATAAACTTTTTGGTGTTTAACATCATAAAATTTTATGATTTGATTTTTGGATGTAAAAAAATATTAATATATGTATAATATTTTAGAATATTTAATTAGCATTTTTGTAAAATTATATCTTTTCGAACATCCCGATAATTGGCAACTTTGGGCGGTTAGTTTAGCCTACCAACTAGTTAGTATATTTTCCTGCAAATATAATGAATAGAATATGTTTAAAAATTATTGTTTTAATATTATTCTAGAATTATTAAATATAATTTTATGATAAAAATATAGTAGTCACATATTACCAATAAGGGTTATGACCATCTAGCAAGTTTATGGACTAAACTAGTTATATTAAAAACTAGTTTAGAGTGTAGATGATAGGAATATGGTTGGTGTACAAATACATAGTTGTGCATAAGCACAGGTTAAGCGGGGACTTGCAGCAGGGCTCGCTACTTGCACTGCAAGGGCCCCGATTAACAAAAGCTAGAAGAGTCCACGATGGCTCTGGGAGCCAGTGACCAATCATACGTAATATTGCACTTGGTATAAAAATGATAACAATTGACAGGAAAGAAAATGGTAAGTCTCATAAGGCGCGACGCGGTCCGCCGTGGGTAAGTTCCAATATATTTCACATTATGCTTGTCATATGCTTGTTTGAAATTCATGAGGATGGTTAGAAATATTCATAAACTAGGTCATATAAACTCTTCAACTAAATGAGAGCTTGGAACTTAATTAGCCATGCACCAGTACAAAGTGTAATGTACTGATCCTCGCTCTCCATGCAGGTACCCCGAACCATGAAGGGTGTGCCACTTAAAGCTCAAGTCGGCACGAACACTTTTGAAACCTCGTTCGTGAGTTGAAGGCTTGTTTCTGAAAATTCTTTTGAAGACCCTGCACTCATTACAAAAGAAAGAAAAGATGACGACTCGACTTCCCTCAATAGCAGGTGGAAAGTGTTATGTTTTGCTTGTAAAAAGTGGATGTAATGTATGGAACGACTATCTTATCAGCGTTCGTTTTCTAAGTTGAGTCATGTTGTAAGCCCGTACGGCACTGATTGTAACGGATGTAAATGAAGTTTTATTATCAATGAAAAGCCTACTTCTATTTCAAATGTGTCAATCAATTTCTCTGCATACTCTAACTTGATGTTGTATTTCGGATAACCTTATGACTATGCCTTATGCGATCGTAACTTAGGTTCGTACGGTATCACGTCCGGGGGACGACTATCGATTCTACGGAATCGGGGTGTGACATAATGGTATCAAAGCACAACTTTACATTCTTTGGCCTCATGTCTAGAGTTTCAAACCTTTGACCTCGTATCAATTATATAAGTTGTTCCATACAATGAGTCCGTAATAATTTGAGACTGATGTGTTTGCCTTCGTATGACAGAAGTGCCGGAACCCGCGGCCGAGCAAGAGCAGAGCGCTTCTAGCGGCTCGAGTAGTTCGCGGGCCAGAGCTTCTAGCAATGCCATTGAGGGGATGCTGCGCATGATGGAGGCACAGTAGAAACAGTCCGAGAACCGACATCAACAGACGGAGGCACGACAGGCTTAGTTTGAAGCTCGCTTCGACGCACAAACTAAGCTGCAACAAAAACAGTTAGATACTCTGCAGCAGATTGTCCAGACAATTGTGGCCAACGAAAACTCTGTGACTGCGCCTACTGTCACAGCGCTACTGTCACCGTTCCGACGGCCCAACCCTTCGACGCCGATCAAGAGGAGCCCGAGCGTCAACCGCAACACCGAAGAGAAAAGTGTCAGAATTCAAGAAAGCATGTCATACCTCCTTCAGTGACACCGAAGGCCCTTCTATTGCTATCGACTGGTTGGAAGAGCTGGAAGATCACTTCGAGCTCCTCGGCATTGAAGAATCAAAGCAAGTCACCTGCGCTCAACTTCAACTACGGTTGAACGCGTACGACTGGTAGGCCATGCACAAACGGACGATCCAACGCAACAACAACACAGCACCGATCTCTTAGGCCACGTTTCGTAAAGCTTTTAAAGTCAAGTACTTTCCGTCAGCTGTTCGCCAAGCGAAGGAAAATGAGTTCATGCAGTTGAAGCAAGGGAACCTGACAGTGCAATGGTACACCGCAGAGTTCAACAGATTATCCAAATTTGCTGGTATATTTCTCCACACAGCCACACAGAGGAGTATCGTGTGAGACATTTTGAAGTGGGTCTGTGGCCCTCTATTGCTGCTCATGTGACGATTCCGGAATACAAAACCATGGACGAGGCTCTGAATAATGCTTTCCGCCTTAAGATCCAGTACCCTTCCGTTGCTGCCGACGTTGTGCACCACTCCAACCACAAACGTCCTAGCCATACAAGAGGCAACAATCACGCGTCAAAGCGTCCAAACTATAGCGGCTATAAGGGTCAGAACACGTTACCTTGTTGTACCAAATGTAATCGCCTCGGGCACGATGCCAACAACTGCTTTGGCTTCTGGGGGATTGCTTTGTTTGCGGACAAAAGGGCTACCTCGTTCGAGATTGTATGAACCCTAGACAGATTCACAATGCTCCACCATAACAAAACTGTTAAGAGAATCGAGGACAGGCGCCCCGACCTCCTCAGCCCACTCAACCAAACAACTAACACCGGCGACCAAATGCTCAAGGGCGCGTCTATGCCATGACTCGAAATGAGGCGTTCGCCTCCGACACTGTTATGACAGGTACATTGAATTTCAATAATGTACCTGCTCGTGTGTTATTTGATTCAGGCGCTTCGTATAGTTTCATATCGATAGACTTTGGCGTCGAGCATAAATTTCCTATAATGTCATTAGACCTCAATCTTAGTGTAAGTATGCCTTCGGGCGAGCAACTACTCATAAATTTAGCCTGTAGGAGAGGATCATATTTATTGTGGGTCAAGAGATCGGTCTTGATGTGATAGTTCTAGATATGAAGGACTTCGACATCATACTGGATATGGATTGGCTCGGTCCTTGCAACGCTACCATCGACTGTACAGGAAAGAAGGTCACCATCCGTATACCTGGAGTGCCCGAATTCTGCTATTCGTATGGTGAAGCATCGCCAACCTGCATGGTGATCTCGGTAATTTCTGCTCGGAAACTGCTTTATTCCAGATACGAAGGCTACTTGGCGTCCATTATTGACATGAGACAGGATGGTGCAAACGTGGGTCAGACCGACGTTGTGGTAGAATTTCCAAACGTGTTTCCGGACGAGCTACCCGGCATGCCGCCCGATCGAGATGTAGAGTTCACCATCGACACATTCCCTGACACCCGACCGATCTCGAAAGCTCTGTACAGAATGGTCCTACAGAATTGAAAGAAATGAAGGTACAACTACAGAAATTACTTGATACCGTCCAAGTGTCTCGCCGTGGGATGCGCCCATGCTATTTGTAAAAAAGAATGATGGATCGATGCGGCTCTGTATCGACTATCGGGAATTGAATAAGGCCACCATCCGGAACAAATACCCACTGCCCCGTATCGATAACTTGTTTGACCAGCTCCAAGGTGCAACGGTGTTTTCGAAGATTGATCTGCGATCGGGTTATCGCCAACTCAAAGTCATGCCAGATGACGTGCCGAAGTCCGCCTTCTGCACTCGCTATGGCCACTACGAGTTATTGGTAATGCCATTCGGTCTGACAAACACCTGTACCATCTTTATGGATCTGATAAATTGGGTATTCCGTCTGTTCGTTGACAAATTCATAGTAGTCTTCATCGACGACATCCTCGTCTACTCGAAGGATCGAGCGCAACATGCAGAACACCTGCTGACGGTACTCCAAATCCTTCGAGAGAATCAGTTGTATGGGAAGAGGAGCAAGTGTGAATTCTAGCTGAACAGCGCCTCATTTCTCGGAGACATCATCTCCGCCGCGAGCATCTCAGTCGATCCGAAGAAAGTCGAGGTAGTTGTTGATTGGAAATGGCCCGCATCAGTTAGCAAAATTTAAAGCTTCGTAGGCTTGACGGGATACTACCGACGCTTCGTAAAGGACTTCAGGAAGATTGCATCGCCGTTGACTCGCCTCACCCAAAAAGGAGTCGCATTCGAGTGGTCAGACGACTGTGAAGCTTCTTTCCAGGAGCTCAAACAACGGCTCGTTTCGGCCCCGATACTTGCTCTTCCTGAAGGGACTAAGCGATTTCAAATCTTCAGCGATGCTTCTGGCCAAGGCTTGGGGTGTGTACTCATATAGCAGGATAAGGTGATATATTTTGCTTTCCGACAGTTAAAACTACACGAGAAAAACTACTCCACGCACAACCTAGAAATAGCGGCGATTGTGTTCGCATTGAAGTTGTGGCGTCACTATCTTTATGGCGTGGCGTGCAGGATTTATACGGACCACAAAAGCCTCAAGTATCTCTTCACCCAGAAAGAACTGAATTTGTGACAGAGGCGATGGCTCGAACTGATCAAAGACTAAGACTTATCAATCGACTACACACCGTGCAAAAAAATATTATAGCGGATGCGCTGAGCCAGAAGTACTTAGCTTCGTTTTGCATCAACAGTCGACTATTATATGACTTGGAAGGAATGGGCATTGAACTCCGAGTTCGTTTTAGAGACGTGAAACTGGCACAACTGCGGCTGGAACCGAGCCTATTAGAGAGAATCAAGTCTGCTCAGAAGGATGACCCATACCTAGAGAAGATGCGAAAGCTGATATCAACAGGGAAAGCGTCCGACTTTGCAGAGGACGAGTCGGGAGTGTTGTGAGTGAAGGGTCGAATATTCGTTCCGGATGATGCATAACTTAGAAAGGAGATAATGACGAAGGCGCATTAAGCAAAATATTTCTTGCATCCTGGTAGCACCAAGATGTATAAGGACCTCCGCGTTGTCTTTTGGTGGTACGACATAAAGAGGTACGTAGCGCTCTTTGTGTCGAAGTGTATGGCCTGTCAGCAAGTGAAAGCCGAGCACCAGCGACCGGGCGGGGAGATGAAGAACCTTGCCATTCCAGAGTGGAAGTGGGATCATGTCACTATGGGCTTTATTGTTGGCTTGCCGAGGACGCCAAAAGGAAACGACGCCGTCTGGGTCATCGTCGATCGACTAACCAAGTTAGCGCACTTCATAGCCATTAAAGTTACTTGGAGCATCGACCGCCTTGCTCAGATATACCTTTATGAAATAGTTCGGTTGCACGGGGTCCCAGTATCTATCATCTCGGATCAAGATGTATGGTTTGTAGCACGCTTCTGGGGTAGCCTTCATTCAGCATTGGGTACCAAGTTGAAGTTTAGCTCAACATATCATCCTCAGACTGACGGCCAAACAGAGCAGGTGAACCAGATTCTCGAGGACATATTACGACTCTGTGCGATCGACTTGAAGTCAAGCTGGGACATTCATCTACCGTTGGCCGAGTTTGCATACAACAACTGCTATCAGTCCCGCATCTAAATGGCGCTGTATGAAGCCTTGTACGGCCGGAAGTGTAGATCGCCCATTTGCTGGGATGAAGTCGGGGAACGGCAGATACTCAATCTGAAACTGGTGGAGCAGACTATGCAGAAGGTCAAATTGATACGGGAGAGATTAAAGATAACACAAAGTCGGCAAAAGAGCTATGTTGATACGCATCGACACCCCTTCGAGTTCTCGGAAGGCGACCATGTATTCCTGAAAGTAATGCCCATGCGTGGAGTTACCAGATTCGGCACAAAAGGGAATTTGAGCCCAAAATTTATTGGTTCGTTCAAAATATTGAAGCGAGTCGCCCCAGTAGCTTACCAAATTGCTTTATCGCCTGCATTGTCGGATGTACACAACGTCTTCCACATCTCACAGTTACGGAAGTACGTGCATGATCCGAGCCATGTAGTAGATTTGGGTCAACTAGATCTGAAGGCGGACTTGTCATATATCGAAGAGCCTGTGCAAATCTTGGAGCACAAAGATAAACTTCTCTGTAACTGTGCTATTCCTCTCGTCCGTGCCCTGTGGAGAAACTATTCGTTCGAAGAGTCGACGTGGGAGCTTGAGTCAGAAATGAAGGAAAAATTTTCTTCATTGTTCTCATAGAGGTAGGTTCTATTCTTAAGTTTCGAGGATAGAACTTTTTCTTAGTTGGTTATGGTGTAGTACCCTGTCCCTACATCATGCCCCGTTCTTCATCCACGAGGTGCACGAGAAAGGATCACTGTCGCCATCGATTCAATCGGCACCGATAGGTCGGGATCGATCGAATCGGTCGAACGGGAACGGTTGAATTAAGATCCATTCCCCGTTATAGAATGGCTTCTTCGGAACCAAGTCCTATATTCAGCGGGTTGTGCCTCAAGGATTAACTTTGCAGCTAAATCGGGAGAGACCTCTCGTTGCTCTATTTTTCACGCCGCTTGCAATGGTATTGGCCTTGGTTTTTTGAATGCATTTATGTGAATGTTTTCGACGGTTTTACTGGCTTGCATTTCGAACTCGCATTTTCTATCGAACTTCTTGAATAATACAGTGTTCTAATCGGTTGGTTGTGCGATTTCAGGTAATCATGTAGGCAACGTCTAGTACGACCAACAAGTTCTCTCACCTTAAGCAAACTCAAGGTAAGTGGTTGACCCTTATCCTCTCGACCCCCTTCTTAGGTAAATCGATAAGGTTGTTGTGAACAAAAGAATAAATGTAAGGGCACGAACACGATAAAATGATAAGTTTTCAAAGAGAATATAGGCTATAGCATAATAACTAAAATTTGCCTTCGTACAGTCATGGACAACTTGTCGACAAGGTAGAGTTTCCCCGAACGTCAACCCAGGGCCACGGGACCATTGCGGCCGAGAAAGGAAACAAATACATAGCTGTGCATAAGCACGGGTTAAGCAGGAACTTGCAGCGGGCTCACTACTTGTGCTGTAAGGGCCCCAATTAATAAAAGCTAGAAGTGTCCACCATGTCTCTGGGAGCCAGTGACCAATAACACTTAATATTGTACTTGGTATGAAAATGATAACAATTGACAGGGAAGAACATGGTAAGTCTCGTAAGGCACGACGCGGTCCGCCGTGGGTAAGTTCTAACGTATTTTATATTATGCTTGTCATATGCTTGTTTGTAATTCATTAGGATGGTTAGAAACATTCATAAACTAAGTCATATAAACTCTTCAACCAAATGAGAGCTTGGAACTTAATTAGCTACGTACCAGTACAAAGTGTAATGTACTGATCCTCGCTCTTCACGCAGGTACCCCGAACCACGAAGGGCGTGCCACTTAAAGCTCAAGGCGGCACGAACACTTTTGAAGCCTCGTTCGTGAGTTGAAGGCTTGTTTATGAAAATCCTTTTGATTGCACTCAGTCCAAAAGAAAGAAAAGATGATGACACAACCCCTCAATAGCAAGTGGAAAGTGTTATGTTTTGCTTATAAAAAGGGAATGTAATGTATGGAACGACTATCTCGTCAGCGTTCATTTTGTAAGTTAAGTTATGTTGTAAGCCCACGCGGCACTGATTGTAAAGGAGTCATGTAAATGAAGTTTTATTATCAATAAAAAGTCTACTTCTATTTCAAATGTGTCAATCAATTTCTCTGTGTACTCTAACTTGATGTTGTGTTTCGGATAACCTTATGACTATGCCTTGTACGATCGCAACTTAGGTTTGCACGGCATCACGCCGGGGGGACGACTATCGATTCTACGAAATCGGGGCATGACACATGGGGTGGGGAAAACATTACCGCCATATCATGCAATATATACATACTCGTATGAACTGATTTCCATGTTTAGGACTTGCTGCTTACCCTACTCGTATGGCGTCGTCTCTGTAGCAGAGCTTCGGGGTTATTCACTCGTATGCCTTGGACCCACGACACGAAGCCGTGGGGGATAGCTTGCTTAGGAGCTTGTGAGTCTCAGTAGATGGAGCCTAATATCCTGAATGTGTTCTCACGTGCATATCAGTTAGATGGTTATAGTAGTTATGCTTTAATAGTTGTATTTTATATTGCTGTTATATTGGCGTGTTGTTTCTTGTACCTAGCTATATCCCTTGACGACTTGGTTATTTTCCATGTATAGATGAGGAAGTTTACGCTTAGGTGGGTCATAAGCTGAGATTGGACACTTACCTTCGCAGGAGAACGAGATAGTTTCAGAGGATTTCTCTTAATTTATATAGTTCACCATCTGTGACATTTTTTTTCCATTTCAGCAGACTATTAGTTGGGTATTATCATTTATTTCTTGAAATGATGACAGGCTATCTTTTTCCCGTAAATTTTTTACTCATTAATAATAGACATATTTTATTATTATTATTATTATTATGGACTTAAATATCTTGTGTCTTGATTATTCTGTGTGGAGATTAGCACTATTCTTGTGACCTGTGTTATGTTGATTGGGGTTTATAGTTACATTATATAACTTAAGTACTATCTAACGGGCTTGCTAGGTAGATTGGCCCATGGAGATGTACTGCTGGCATGTATACGTATTTCTAGTCCTACGTATTTTGGAATTGGGGCGTTACACTATTATCATGGATGATTCTTCGAGGTAGACCAAAGTTATATGTAACGCCCCAGTCCCAAAATTAGAAGGACTAAAACGTAGTCATGCCAGCTGTATACATACAAAGTATAAGAAACCTCGTATGTGTACATAAGCTGTAAAATACAGTAACCAAGGCACTAAATCTCATCCACAAAAATAAATAATGATATAAAAGCAACTTTTGAATTTGTCATGTATATAATCGTTGGGCGGAGACAAATCCACTACCAACTAATTTAAATAAGAAAGAATTATACAAGGAAAATGATTTGGTCCCGCGAAGGAGATGACGATCCAAAAACAACATCTCAAAGAATAGAGCGCAAGTCATGGCCTTAGCTAGAGCACCTGTAGAAATCTCAAGACATACCTGGAGAGATAACCAGGTCTTCAGAGGGACGTAACAAGATACAATAAACATGCCATATAAATACTGAATATAAAATATGCCACAAGCAAAAGTAAGTGACAAGACCTCAATAAGGTAACCTAACCATACTAAAGTGAACATGCAGTTAAGAACAAACATTTCGTCGCATGAGCCCTGACGGTAAATGGGATCTGGTATAGTCCCCACTTGAACACCAGTGACCTAAGCGCATGACGTTCAAAAACGACAGTGGTCATCCTGAGAGGCTAATCATACCCGTATCTCCAGCGGAGCTTCCGGGTTACAAGGAAAGTGCAATCGAAGCCCATACGACAAGAAAATATTCTCTCCACCAAATGTACCTATAATGTCGCATCCACGACCATGTAACACTACTAACCGTCAAGTCATCTAGTATACAACTATTGACAGTTAGACCTAACGCACGTCCTACACGCATCAGTGATTAGCTAACAAGCAAGTCCGGAGGCTATATGCTACTCATAATTCACACATCTCGTGGCACATCAGTATCAAAATTTATGTAATGCACTAAACTAGTGGTAGTCCCTTAACTCTAGGTCCATATGCAATCAAAGGATAAATAACAAGGTACAGCTAATATCACTGAACAGGTAGTAAGTCAGGAACTGTAATAATGTTACAGCAAAAAGAACTGGAAATAAATACACAGTGATATACAATAAATAAAATACAGACTAATTATAAACAGTAAATTATGGCAAGGTATCTTGTCTGGTGTGTCGCCTGGTGGTGCGATGTTCCGTCATGTCCCAATAGTCCAATAGCCACGATCGAGACGTAGGGGTCCGAAATCGAGAAAGAAGTAAGGATACGATAGTCATGATCAGCTAAGATAGCTGAAGAGAATTTGAGGAAGAGATACGTCTGCTATATTTTTTTAGAAATTATCTATACTATTTTGAAGACTAAGTTTTATTAGTAAAATATTTTACACAAATACGTGAAATTCAAGAATACGTTTTTAGGAAAATTCTAAGTTCATAAAAATAAAATTTTCTAGGTTAAAAACTATATTTTTATTAGTAAAAATAATTTAGATAATATTGGGAATATTAGAAATCATTTATAACTTTGAAAAGTGCCTTTCTTATTAGTTACAAAAATCCTCGAAAAGTAAACAAATGGCCTTTGGACAAAAATTCCACGTTTATCAAATAATGCAATTATTAATAATAATATTGACAAAACATATATTTCTAGAATTCCTAAAATAATGCAATTATTAATACTACAATAATACTACTAGTATTATAAATAATATTAATAATAATACCCATACCACATATAAATGAAATATCATTTCTAATAATAATAAAACTAAAAATAATAATAATAAATATAATAATACTACGAATAATAATAATAATAATAATAATAATAATAATAATAATAATAATAATAATAATAGTAATAGTATAAATCCTAATCCCTTACAGCACCCCCCCTCCAAATCGACAGTGAAGGAGAGAGAGAAATGGAAAAAGAAGGGATTTTACCAACGGGCTCCGGCGTCGTGGCCGACGGCGCTGGCGGTGGCTTGTGAAGGCGGCGGCGGTGGCTCGTGAAGACGGCGGCAGCTTATGAAGGCGGCGGCCGGGCGCGCTGGCGCCGGGGTTGGACATGGGACACGACGTCTACCAGCGACGCGAAAGGGCGCGCACGCGGCAAAGCTGGGTTGGCGAAGGTGAGGGTTCGCTTCCCTCCTTTCCTTTCTCTACTGTGGTGGTTTTGGCGATGTGGACGGGGGTCGGTGTGGGTGATTTGGGCTTTGGAAAGGTCGGGGCTGGAGCCGACAGGAGTTGTGGTCGGAGGTGGCTAGTGGTCGGCTTCGGACAAGGTGGAGGAGCCAGTGGTGGTTGACGGGGATGTAGATGTTGATGGTTGTTGAAAGAGGGGCGGCCAGAGTTGGCCGATGGTGTCGGGAGGCTGGAGTTGTGTGCAGGTCAGCGATGGTGATGAATGCAATGGTGGTGGTCGGTGGACATCAGAGGTGGTGACGATGATGGGGGCGGTGGTATAGGTTGTCGCGGTGGTAGTTGCGTCGGGAAGGGTTGTCGGCGCTGCGGGAAGAGCAAGGACTGCAGAGTCAGAACGGAGAGCTCGGCTGACCGGATGAACTAGGGTTAGGTTTTAGAGTTGAGTCGTGTCATCGTGTCGAAAGTGTCCAACGTGACATGGATGGACGTCCAAGATTGTCGGACGGGACAAAAATATTGTATTTGTAAATGGAGAAAATATAGTGGATGGGAGGCACAGACACGATGCACAATCTGTGGATGGTGGAAGTTTATGGATGAGTACCTCTACTTATATAGGAGGTGGAAATTCTCAGTTGGATAGGGATTGGGAGGATTTAAATTCTCCATAGATAATATTATATTAAATTAAATTCGATTTAAACTTTAAATCGTTCAAATCCAAATCAAGCATAGATAAAACCTTCACTCATTTAATTCGAATTCAAATAAAATCTTTTCTAATTTAAATTAGCATATTTAATCAAATATTAAAATCAACAAAATCTCAAATATTATTTTCATAATTAAATAAATATAGAAATAATTAATTTCAAAAATTATGATAAATACTTAAATATTAAATCATAAAATAGCTTTTATAAATAACAAAAATATTTTAAATAACAACTTTCAAATTTTGCAAAATATTTGGAATACATTTCATATAAACCACAATTTTCAAATCACTAATTTTTAAACGACGAACAACATAACTCTTTTTAAAATTAAAAATATTTATCACATTTATTTGAACATGTACTTTCCTATATAAAATAAAATTTAGAATAAAAATATTTTTTCTAAAATATGTACCTCGACACATATTCACTATCATCGAGCAATTGCGAAACGCAAATCCCGCACGCTATGCAAATACAACAATGAGAACTCGTATGCGACGTGCAGATACGAAGTACAAAATAAATACAATTTTTTTTAAATCGTAGTAGAAATTTAGGGGGTTTACATCATAACCAACTTAAAAGAATTTCGTCCTCGAAATTTAGGAAAAATTAGGGTAAGTAGGCTTCAGGAGATAGAAAGAGTTTAAGGATGAGAAATCACGATTTAATTCATTTGGACAAGGAGAAGAAACGACATTCAACGAAAATTGACAATTTGATAACCTAAAAGAATAAATCAATGGTGTAGTTTTGAAATGATCATGCGCATGACATCCTTCTGTGTCTAATTTGGTCATACTGTCATCAATAATAGAATCACCAAACTTTTAAAGATTTTTAATAACTTCCTTTATTTCATCCTAAGACCACTAATTCCATATTCGGGTTGCGTTTAAATATCATCATGATCTTCGAGTAATCACTATGGTTTTTATTAGTAATAAATCTTCAAAAGCTTCGATTTCTTCTCAATATTCATATTCCATAAAACTTAAATTTTTCTTAAGACACTTTTTTTTTCTTCTTTATTTCCTTTGATGTTTCTGCTTAAGATTAGCTTGCAAAATTTATATTCCTAAAAAATATATTCTCAATTCCTATATCTTACAATATAAATTTCAATAAGTACCAAAGTTTTGAATTCAAGGATTCTAGATTCTTCTTCTTCCATCATATCCATATATAGTTTTGGTTCAAACTAAATTTCGACCTCATAATCTCTCTAAAATTTAAATTTAATAACTCAATTAGTCGGAGCAATCAAACTCTATCTTAGTCATGAAACTTCATATTCGTAATCACCATAAAAAACTTTCCTTTGGATATCAAGAATTTCCACTTTTTAATATTGGGTAGCTTCCAGATCTACTATATCAACATCCTACTTATCACCTCATAAAATTTCTCAATAATGGGTTTACCTTGAAGAACATATTTGTCTCCTTCGAAAAATGATAGAACGTTTCTCAATTTTGCCACAAAAATTCCACTTATGCATATTCAATAACATTAATTAATTTTAGCACTATTCTCCTTGATGAGTTTTCTAATCTAACCTCTACTAACTGAGGGATGTCATTGTCACAGTTCATCTTTACATAAGAGAATCATAACGGAACAAGGTTGCATAAACTACGGAGGAATCATAGCGAAATATGGGTGAAGCAATTTAATCGGAAGGGAGAAAGTAGGGTTGTTAATGTTGCATGGAGAGTAAAGGTGGTATGGGTCTAAGTAAACAAGATAAGGTATGAAATAAAAGGATAAGGGTTAAGCAATTGAGATATAACACAAATTAAGCATTTAGAAATTTTTGTAGATCACAATCATACATTGGGTCGAAAGGTTTGAGTCAAGTTTTGGTCTCTAGTAAAGTCAGGAAGGACAATGTTATTATGGTAGGGTTTATAGCTAGCTATTTTTGACTCGAAAGTTGTATCATAAAAATAGTGTGTAAGGGGTCGTGTTTTTGTAGGACATGATAAGTTTACATGAAGGTGGACTCGTCTAGATCTTGCATATGAAATTTGTTGGAAGGAAAGGTCTAGTGTTGTGCTCCAAATATCAAAGTCGCGATAGGGAACGCCAAATGATCAAAATAGGAAGTGGGTTCTCAAGTGGTACTAATTAATGCTCAAAAGGATACAGTTAAAGCACGAAATAAAGATAATTAGGAAATCTCCTAGATCAAGTTAAAATAAGTTAAAGATACAGTTTCTAGAGAGTAGATAGTCTCTTAGATAAGGGTATGGTCAAGGGAATGATTCTAATCATTTCTAAGTTTCAAATAATTAGATTGTCACGATAAAAGATCTAGATTTAAGGAAAGGTCGAGTAAGTCAAATATATGTTCATCGATTTGGTCGATGACTAACTATACTTGTGTATATGCAATATCATAATCATAGGTGGTATAGCAATCTAATGTGGAATACTTCTATCTCGCTAGGGTGATCGTATTTGCTTCTTGGTCCTCTACCAATATATGATCTAATATTAAATTTTAAGTTTCTCAAAAATTTCCAAGATACTCCACTAAATGTCTAATCATAACTTAAAGTTTAATTTCTTTTAATTACTTCTAAATAACCTTCATCATATCGAATGCAGCATAACTAAACTTTCATAATAAACCATCACTTCAAAATTTTCCAATTCTCAAATGTACCTCGAGATAAACTCTTAGCCTATTTCATCAATCGCAAATCATGTGACTCAATTTAAAATCTTTTTTTACCAAAATTTAAATATCCATAATCAAGGCTTTAAACTCGAAATCTAAATAACTTTATAAAACATAGATCATATGACGTAATTTACTTAAAAAAATATTTTACCAAAATTTATCAATCATCCTCAAAATTTGGTTTATCGTAAATCATACTTCCAAATTTTATGATCATTTTCAAATCAAATTTATATCCCTTCAAAAGATGTATAGCTATAACTCAATAAATCATAATGTTCAAAGACCTTCAAAAATGAAAACGCAAAATCAAATTAATTTGTTTTCTCGATCTAGCTATCCTCTTGTGTTTACCACCTTGTAATATCAAAATTAAATTCCAACTATCTTTTGAAAGCGGTAATATGCTACTACCCAACTTGGAATTAACTAATCCTTAAGATCATATTTTTAGGAAAATAATTTCCTTTAATACTCAAATAAAATCTCAATGCATATTAATTGTCATTGTAACCTTCTAGCCATGTGTTTAACCTATGGGCATATACTAGTGTAGTTATCTTGCTAAGCACGAAACTAAGAATTTACGGCAGA